>SJYV01025531.1:570355-588427 GCA_006410875.1 Neotragus pygmaeus
GTAACAGTCCATACAGGTCCCTAGAGGCAGATAGACCTGAATCTGAATCCTGACTGTCACTTTTTCTCTCTGTCAATGTGGACAAGGGGCTTAACTTCTTTGAATTTCAGTGTTCTCACAGGTCACATAAAATCAATGATTCTTCCCAGGGGTGTTGTAGCAAGGATTAAGTGAAATAGCACACTTAAAGTGTCAAAAGATTTCCCAGGAAATTAATAAATTAAAACTTCCTTTTTCTCTTATGCATGCATGCTAATTTGCTTCAGTCATGTCCAGCTCTTTGCGACCCCATGGACCATAGCCTGCCAGGCTCCTCTCTCTGTCCGTGAGAGAATACTAGAGTGGGTTGCCATGCCCTCCCCCAGGGGATCTTCCCTACCCAGGGATCGAACCCATCTCTCTCTTTTTTTTGAACCCATATCTCTTATGTCTTCTGCATTGGCAGGCAGGTTCTTTACCACTAGCACCATCTGGGAAGCCCTCCCTTTCCTCTTCTCAATTATTATTGGTTCTCTCCTCTGTACTAGGGTTATGGTCTATAATCACGAGGGCTTGTGTCAGCAGCTATTAATAGATGATAAGTCCCAACCTTATCTACAGTTTGAAGCTTCTTGCAAAGCACACTTTTCCCCTCAATCCCTCTTCAAACCCCACTGAGCCTAGGCCTCGGACAGCTGTGGATGGTGCCTCTGATAATCCCACTTCATTGTGAATGTCTTTCTGGGGAAGGTTTAAATAAACAATCATTTCATAGGATATTAGTCAGGACTGAGAGGTGAAACCAAGGTGATGTCTTCTTTCATCTGCCTTCCTGTCTCCTATGGGAAGGGCCTCAGGAGGTCAATCCTGATGGGCAGTGAAGTTGTGCCACCTGTGGGTGGAAGACAGGCCCCTTGGGCACTTGACCAAACGGGACAGAAGGCAGCGTGTAAGAAAATACCCCATTCCATGTCCCATTGATCACAGCCCCCCAAAATGTCCAGCCACCACTGCAAAGTGGATGCTCACATTTCTCGTGCCCTGACACTGGTGCCCCGGCCTGCCAGGTGATGAAGCTTCTATTTCCTTCTAAATAGAGCAGAGGATGTCGAAAATCTTCCATGGCTTCTGGCAGGTGAAGGATCAAAGCGGTGCTCAGCAGCCAGAGGCACAGTCAAAAAGGTGAAGATCAAAGGGAATGGGCTTAATTTGAGAGCAAACTCTCCTGCTCCTCATTACAGTCCTCGCCAAGGCTTCTGTCACCCCGCGCTGCAAGGAAGGAGGATGAGGATTGTGGGCGGCGGCTGGCTGCTGAAGCCGCATGCTGACAGACAGACAGTCTTAGGACAGCTGCAGTGTGAGCCTTGCAATTAAAATCAAATCCATCGACTTATAAGACAAAAACAGAAATCAATACTAGTTGGATCTGAAAAACCAGTTCATTCCAAAGAGCCCTTTGGTTGGCCTAAATCCTCCACTTAAATGGGTGGTGGGAGTGTTTGCCATGGAAACCATCAGAGGGAAGCTGAAAGAAGCCAGGTGTTGGCAGGTGATTGCAGACTGTTGCTGGCACCCACTCAGCAGGGGGCATAACTGAGGCCTAGATAAACAGGAGATCCAGAGAGGCTGCAGTGGAGGCTTGGTGTGTAAGGGGAAGGTTTCCTCACCGAGGAAGGGGCATCTACTTTCCAAGCTGTGTGGTCAGCAGCTTCATGTATTTTGTCTGTATGAGTTTAACGCTACAGTGAAGTTTTGTTTTTTTAACAAAACAAAACTTTAATAAGGTTGCCCATGAGGTATCCGCTGGCTGACTTTATTTCCCTGCTTGTGTAGGTATGGAGAGGTAAGCCGCACTTCCCATAACTCAGGCAAACCCCTCCCTTTTCTTCTTGCCTCGATTTCCCCATGAGACACACAATAAGGATGTGCAATCAAACGAGCACTTCCCTTATGCGCTCTTTAGAGAAGTATTTGAACAAAACGGGTGAGACATTGGGCAGGTGGGATGTAAATGTCCTGATATTAAGATGAATGTGTGCAGGTTAAATTCAAGTTGGCAGGCAAGCTGCCTTGGCTTTTGGCTGCAGAGTGAGGGCAAGTTTGATTCCTGTTCCTCACCCCAAATTTCCACAACTTGGCTTGCTTCTTCCCCCCAAGACGGTCTCTAAGGTTTTTCCCGGCTCTGACAAGGAAATTGCTCCTGTAGGCTGAGTCCTTTGCCCTTAGAAGTAGCCATGGCATTGCAATTTCATTTTTCCTGGAGGACAAGTTCCCTGGACTCCTGAAGACCCCTGCACAGGCTTTATTATGGGGGGATGGTACTGGGTCGCTTCTTTCAGAGTGAAAATCTCCTTGTCCATCTGAGGCAGTAATTATTCCTTGAGAGGAAAGCACAAAGGCCCAATGTGNTCACACAGATCAAAATGGAGAGCATCCCCAGCACCCGGAAGCCTTGTAGTCATTGCCTACTTCACCAAGGCAACCACTATTCTGACTTCTGCCATCATAGATTAGCCTGACTGTATTTGAACTTGAGATTATGGGACTAGTGCAGTGTGTAATCTTTTGTGTCTGCCTTTTAAAGTTTGACATTGGGCGAGACATTCGTTTCATGGAATATAGCAGCAGTTCGTTCTTTTTTGTTACTGTATGGTATTCCACTGTATAGCTAGACCACAGTTATTTATCCTAGTAATACATTTATTTACTTATCCTACTGATGCCAGAAATTTGAATTCATTCCAGTTTTCTACTTTAACAAATAATCCTGCTATGCACAGTAAAGTAGCTTTCTAAAGCCTAACGGTAACGACATACTGTCATCTGTAAGTGCCTCTTAAGCAAAAAGGAAACATGGAGATAACTACCCCATGCTGAGTTTTTATTTTCCCCATTGTACACTGAGAGGCTTGGAGGCGATGTTTTCCTGGGGTCCTTCCATCAGGCAAATGAGGGGATTCTGGGAACACATCGCTACATCCAGGCTCCTACCTGGTCCTTCTTCAGGCTAAGGCAGATACAGTAGCCAGGGTTCTCCAGAGAAACAAGAGACGCTAGGATAGACAGGGAGAGATAATGTAAGAGGAGAGTAGTTGTAAGAATTGGTTCACGTAGTTATGGAGACCTGGAAGTCCCACGATCTGCTGTCTGCTGGTGGTATAATTCAGTCTGGGTCTGGAGGCCCGAGAGCCCCAGGAAGCCGATGACACCAGTCCTCATCCATGTCCAAAGGCCAGAAGCCCAGATGTCTGAGGGCAGAAGAAGTGGGTATTTCAGTTCATGAAGAAAGCAGATTTGACCTTTCTCCACTTTTTTTTGGTCCTATTCAGGATCATGGGTTAAAAGCTGCCCGCCCACTTGGTGAGGGTAACCCTCTTTACTCAGTCTTCTGATTCAAATGCTAATCTCTCCCAGAAACACCCTCACAGACACACCAGAAACTATGCCTCACCAGCTCTCTGGGTTTCCTGTAGCCCAGTTAAATTGACACATAAAATTAATCATCACAGCTGGCTTCCACTCAACACATCCATTCGGTTTAGCTGTTGATGGACTTCTAAGAAGGATGAAGCAGGGAGTTCCCTGGCTGCCCAGGTAGGAACCCACACTTCCATTGCAGGGGCACAGATTCAGCCCCTGGTTGGGAAACTAAGATCTCACATGCCTGTTGCAGGACCGAAAAAAAAAAGCAAACCTTCATCTTGGACCTCTTTAAGATCCTGGGTCACTTACAGGGTCCCAGGACCACTTCTTCCTCTTCCCCCGAAACCCCAGCCCTGGAGGTGTCTTGGCCTTTGGTCAAAGTAAAGAACAAGTTGCTCTCCCTGTGTCCCCCTTCCTGCTGGCTCTCCCCTGCCCTGCTTCCAAGAAAAGTGTTTTGTCTCCCACAGAGGACAGCAGGGGGTATTCCCTGGTAGTTAGATGCTCTTGGCACGGGCTTCAGAGGAGCAGAACACTTAGCAGTCCCCTGGAGACGCAAGCGGCAGAGGAGCGGAACGAGAGCTCTTTGCACACAAGTGAGCAGTCCAGGCCTCACTCAGGGGTGTGGGAATGCTGCCGTGGCTCCCGTCAACAGAAAATCCACCTCTGTGAACCCATTCCTTGGGATGAGTACCACTTGCTCTGGGGGCAGATTATGAAAACCTGTGAAAGGTTTTCTAATAGCGTTTTGCTTTCAAATGCTGACTGTCCATTCAGTGTCCAAGACCTTGGGCAAGATAATAACTTTCTGAAACCACAGTTTTGTCGTGTTTAATATAAGGATAAACCCCATCTCCTAGGGTAGTCATGAGGATTAAATGAGACAATGCCTGCCACCCTTTTGGTTCACAGTGCTTGCCTATTGTAAGGCTGGCACCCTGAATCTGTGTAGAGAGCAGTGGTCAGGAGTCAGGACCCTGCGCTCCAGTCAAAACTAACCCTCTATAACTTTACGTGGCCCCAGTGCTCTGATGAGGAGGTTGACTTTGGTCATCTCTAGATCCCTCCTAGTTGTAATTCTCTTGGAATCTGTACAGCCATAGTTGTTGCCTCCAAAATCAAATTGCAATATAAGATAGGGGATGAAACTCAGATGTTAGTACTAAAAGTACTAAGTACTTAGTTCCCTTAAGCCTTAACTCTGTCCTGTTGAATGGCAGTAATAATATCCATTTCATACAGCTGTAAGTAGGTTAATTAAAGCAATGTATGTAAAGCATTTAGCACAGTGAAAGCTGTTAGGTAAAAGACGTCCAGGACGTCAAAAGAGTGTCTAACAGGCTTTAATGGCAAAGGGCTCGCGGGCGGGGTTCCCGGACAGGAACGGGGCAGGTGGAGGAAGTCCGCGGGCCAGACAGTGTTAGACGTTTGTTTATATATGCAAGCTGCGAGGGATGGGCAGGTTAATAGATAGGGGGTTTGGATAGGTTGCCAGGCTGAGGTGTCGCGGGCTGATAGGTCCCTCTACGTGGCGGAGGTGGGGCGGCTTTAGCTGGCAAACTATGCTGTCGCTGGTCCCCGGGATCTAGGAGGCCCCTTCCTTAGGGACTTCCCCTGCCGGCGGGGGATGGAAAGGGCGGCACATCATGGCCTCCGGGGTCCGAACTTACAAAAGCCATGATAATAATAACAAAACAGTAAATATTACATGGTTGTATAATATTAATATGATCACTCATAAATAATTTAAATAGTTTCATCCAGCTTGAAGGAGCTGACCTTCTAAAGCTTAACTCCCATGACAATCATTGAAAGTAAAGGAGAATATTGCAATGTAACTACCCCAAACTTAGAATAAAAATATAATGTTCTTTGATGTTGATAATGTTAAATTAGCATGCCAAGACCTCACCTTACACAAATGGTGAGAAAATCTAGCCCGAACTCTTTCTAGGTTCCCTAATCCCCCTATCCAATTCTGGAGAACCAGTGATAATCCCTGGATTATCAAGGCATGGTTTGGGAGCAAGAGGCTTGCAGAGCCAGCTAGGAGACCCTGACTCTGAGGGTTAGGTGGCTGTTGGCTGGAACAGAACCCTATTTCTGTTTTGTAAATAAATTCATCTACACCATTTTTTTTAGATTCTGCATATAAGTTTTGTCCATTTTTAATTAGATGATTTGTCTTTTTACCATTGAACTGTGGGAATGCTTATATACTCCAGATATGATTTGTCAGATACATGTATCGTGAATGCTTTCTCCCAGTCTGTGGCTTGTCTTTTCACTTTCTTAATGATATCTCTTGATGAGCAGTTTTGTATGTGTGCTAAGTCGCTTCAGTCGTGTCTGACTCTTTGTGACCTCGTGGACTGCAGCCTGCCAGGTACCTTTGTTCATGGGATTATCCAGGCAAGAATACTGAAGTGGGTTGCCATTTCTTTCTCCAGGGGATCTTTCTGACCCAGGGATCAATCAAACCTGTTTTCTGAATTGTCTGAGTCTGTCAGTAGCATATTCTTTCCTGAATATATGTTTATTTCTTTTTCATCCTTGAAGGGTATTTTCCCTAAAGAATTTTAGAATGACAATGTTTTTCTTTCATCATTTTGTTCTCTTTTGCCTTGCATTCATTCTAATGAGACTAGCTATCATTCTTATTGCTTTCCTCTGAAATCCAACATGTATTTTATTCTCTGGCTGTTGGTAAGACTTTTTTTAACTTTTGGTTTTCAGCAATTGATTGTGATGTACCAAAGCGTAGGTTTCTTTGTGTGGGTTTACCCTGTTATAGATTTGTTGGGATTCTTAGATATGTGGGTTGATGTCTTCCATCAGTTTTGTAGCCAGTATGTCTTCAAATAGCTCTGCTGGGTTTGAATTATTCCAGGCTACGTTTGTGTAAAACTCCCCTTTAACTATCAAATCGAATAGGAAAACACATTTATAATTTTAAAGTTAACATTTGTTAAAGACTTGCTCTATCTGGCTCTAAGCTGGTCATTGATGTGTAAAAGGTAAATCTAATGTGTCCCTGACCTCATGTAGTCCATACCCTGATAAGAGAGGTAGCTCTGAGGTTATAGTAAGATCTGAAAGTCATTGAATGAAAAGGTGACTGAATCCCCAGGAAAAAGGGCTCTGCAAAATTATGACAAGTATATACTGTGACAGTTTCCCTAGTTCTTCTCCTATGGCTATGTACTTGGGTGACTGTGTCAGCAAACAGTTCCAGGACTGCTGGACACAAAGTTTGAATTGTCTTTAATATCTGGAGACCCAAAGTGTCATCATGATGCCATTATTAGAGTGGGGACCTACATAGGGACAGATAATAAATGGAATCTCAGCTAAATTTTAGCTCATAGTGGGCCCACTAGATCAGTAGACTCCTATCCAGTGGTCATTTCTCCAGTAGCCAAGTGCATAAATTGGGATTGATATACTTGGCAATTGGAGTAGTCCCTCATATTGGGTTCATGGTTTATGGAGTTAGAGCTGTCACAAAGGGAAGGCCAAATGGAAACCTCTGTCCTGCCAGAATCCAGGAGGTCCCCATCCCATGGCCAAAGCAAGAACTATAAAACAATATTGTATCCTGGGGGAGGGATATGACATAGATTAATGCCACCATTAAGGACCTAAAAGATAAAAGGATGTTAGTTCCTCTCACATATCCATTTAATTCACCTGATTAGCACCTGGAGAAACTGAATGGAACCTGGAGAATGACTGACGTCTACAGCAAACTTAACCGAGTAGTAACTCTGATCATGGGGCTTCCTGGGTGGCCCTAGTGGTAAGGAACTCACCTGCCAATGCAGAAGACTTAAAAGACGCTGGTTTGATCCCTGGGTCAGGAAGATCCCCTGAAGGAGGGTGTGGCAACCCACTCCAGTATTCTTGTCTGAAAATCCCTATGGACAGAGAAGCCTGGCAGGCTACAGTCCATAGTGAAGCAAAGAATCAGACACGACTGAAGTGGCTCAGCATGCATGCACGCTGCCCTGACCATAGCTGCTGTGCTAAATGTGGTATCCTTGCCATTAAATGTGATATCCTTGCCACTAATAAGGCCTCTGCTACAAGGTATATAGCCATTGATTTAGAAAATGCAGTCTTTCCTATTCCAATTTACAAAGAAGATCAGAAATAGTTCACATTCACATGGGATGAGTAATATTCATCTGCAAGACTGTCTCCCACTGTCTGTCATAATATAGTCCAAAAACATCTAGACTTCCAGGTATTCCACAGAACATCACACTCTCCCATTAAACTGACAATTTCATGCTTACTGGACAGGATGATCAAGGGGTGGCTAGCATTCCAGAGGCCTTAGGATCCAGAGGGCAGGAGAAAAATGCTATGGAAATTCAGAGAGTGGACACTTCATTGAAGGTTTTAGGAGTCTAGTGATTAAGAGCATATGAGAATCTCCCCTTAAAAATAAAAGACAAATCTATGCAAATTGAAATTCCTATCAAAAAGAAGAAAGTCATGCCTCCTTGGGTTCTGTAGGTACCAAATTTTACACCAAGGCATAATGCTTTGCTCCAAATATCAGGTGAAACATAAAGAGACCTGCTGTTTGAGTGACAGGATCTGCCAGGCCTTATGGTGTGGAGATGTCAGAGTCAGGAAAAGATGCCCTCTGTGGAGTCTATGTCAAGCTCCAGTGGGATAATCATGATACAGTTCCCTGGAATTCTGGAGTAAGGCCATTGCCAACTGCAGCAGAAAATTACATGCCCTGTGAGAAGCATCTCCTGGTATGTTACTGGTCCTGGTAGAGAAGAAATGCTAGATCTCGGGCACTGAGTGTCCATGAATCTGAAACTTTCCATTGTGAACTGGATCCTGGCTACACTTTTCTTTAGGGAAGGACTTAGGAATTGCTTACAGGTAGTGGCATTGCCCAATTCTTCCATAAGAGGACCCAGAAGCCTTTATTCAAGATATTGTTATCTTTCATTGTTATGACTTATATAAAACTTCTGCTCACCAGCTCTTGACTTTTTCTGGTTTTAAAAGTTAAATAATGTTCAAATTGGCTGTCCACCTATCTTACTGCTAGGAATCCCATGGTCTATTACCCACTGTAATAGATCTTTATGGGATGGGGCAACCTGGTGGCCACTGTGTCTTTGCTGCCCATTAAGGTAACTATTTCTGTCTTATCTGTAATGGTTAAGTAGCACTACCTGGCCTCTGCTTTTCTAACTCATCCTCATGAATCTGAATAAAGCCTATTTTCACGGTGAAATTGACTACCGTTAACCCTAATCGAACAAGGACTGTCACCATCTGGCTTCTCAGAGATGCTGGTGGCCTCTACACTAATGCATTTCTTGTTGCCTTTGTGAAGAGAGCTCCTGGGTTCTCTTAGTAAATATCATTAGGTGGTGGTTTCCCTCGTATTAGGAAATAAATGTTTCTAACAGACCCACAGTCCCTAGTTTTCTGATCTCGTCATCAAGGTTCTGCCATGGCAATTCTAGCAGTTCCCTCTCTTTTACTATAGGCTGTCAGTGTGTCCAGGCTTCAAGGAGCCATTCCTGCAGCATGCTAGGCTAGCCCGAGGCGTTCTTTTAGGACAATAAATCCTAAGTCACGAGCATGTGCTTTTGTGTTAATCAGTTCCCTCCCACACAGACTCATGTTCTGCCCCATGCCTCAGGTCCACCACCCTCAAGAGTCATTCCCACACATGTTTTTCTCATTCCTGTTGCTGCTGCTGCTGCTGCTAAGTCGCTTCAGCTGTGTCCAACTCTGTGCGACCCCATAGATGGCAACCCACTAAGCTCCTCCATCCCTGGGATTCTCCAGGCAAGAATACTGGAGTGAGTTGTCATTTCCTTCTCCAATGAATGAAAGTGAAAAGTGAAAGGAAAGGCGCTCAGTTGTGCCCAACCCTTAGCGACCCCCTACCAGGCTCCTCCATCCATGGGATTTTCCAGGCGAGTACTGGAGTGGGTTGCCATTGCCCTCTCTGTTCTCATTCCTACCAGGATGTATTAGCCATGTCATGCAAGTAAGAAGTCCATTTCCTCCCAGAGAAGGAACTATATTTTCTTGTTTAGGCTGCAACCTGTCTCTGGTTATTAACTTGGGGGCAATGCATGAAGTCAGGTGATCTTTATGAGGAAAAGCATTTTCATAGGAGACACACATCATAGATCACATCTACTCTCTTCTAGTGAGAAGGAGAGAGCTGTTCCTGCTAGTTTGGAGAGTTTAAGAGAATCTGGGTGCTCATTTCTCAAATGCATAACTCCAAGTGTCTCCATTCCATGTCTTGGGGTCTTAATCATTCTTTATNTGTACTCAAAAGCGTATACCTAAGTCATCAAAGCCACAGTTCCATAGGTGTCATTGTTTAGAATTCCGCTAAGTAAAATTTTAGAAGCGTATCTCAATTTAATTTTAAGAAAAGAAGAAAGCCAGTAGTCACACAGATGATACACAGACATGCCAGCAGTTATGCTGGTGGGTATAAAAATAGCTGAAATGTGGGCCAGATTCTATGGGGTCCTAGAGTAAAGAATCTGCCTGCAATGCTGGAAATCCAGGTTCAATTCCTGGATCGGGAAGATCCCCTGGAGAAGGGCATGGCAACCCACTCCAGTATTCTTGCCTGGAGAATTGCATGGACAGAGAAGCCTGGCGGGCTACACAGTCCACAGGGTCACAAAGAGATGGACACAACTGAACAACTAACACACATAGGCTCTATAAAGGCTGGTGTGTATCTTTTCCAGAGTAAAGAAAAGCTTGTGTGCAGCAGCAGGGAGATGCGTTCCCAACTTACATCTTAGAAAGTTTTGTGGCTTGGTCTATGCTCCTAGGAGACATTCAGTGAGTGCTCTGATGAAGATGACTTCTAGGAGAATGTCGAAGGAGCAGTGGACATGGATTCATTGAGAAGGAATCCAGATACTTGCACAGTCTCTGGGTTGAGAAAGAGCACTCCACCTTGGGAAACTTGAGTTTGGCTTGTTCCCAACCTTTTCCCCACGCCCCTAATTCCTCCCTATGTGTTTCCTCAGGGCCAGCCACCGCTGATGCACCAGCCAGGCACACCAACCTGGGATGGGTCCAGGGGACGCAAGCTTCTGTTCTGGGAAACGACATGCTCGTGAATGTGTTCCTTGGGGTCCCTTATGCTGCACCCCCTGTAGGGCCCCTGAGATTTGCAAAACCGGAGCCTTTACTGCCCTGGAATGGTTTCCTAAATGCCACGTCCTACCCTAACTTGTAAGAACTGGCTTGGTCCCAGGGGTGGCCTGTGACCTGGGAGTAGGGGCAGAACGTTGAGGGGGAGTAAAGGTCATGCAGCCCACTGGAAAAGGGGGAGCATTTGTGAGCAGGATGCGGAGGGTCAGATGTAGTTGAGGCTTCTGGATGGCATGGCTCCCCACCTGTTTAAACAAGCAGAGTCCCTGGGCTCTCTTCTGAACTCCCTGCATCCCCAGAGCTGGGCCTGGGAAACTGGGTTGTAAAGAAGCTCTCTAGCAATTTGTTTGTTTGTTTGTTTGTTTGTTTTTCAAAGAAGCTCTCTAGCAATTTTGGGGACCAGTTAGGCTGGGGAACCACTGTGATGGGCTCACTGAGTCTCTAGGTTAGAAGAGGTTATTGATGCATCTCCAGGTGACCTCTACCCCGGCTTAGTCTCCATCGGACTGGGTCAGGTCTTGAGAGTGAGCACCACCCCAGACGAATTTTAACTCTAGTGATTCACACGGTGCCCACCGCAGGGCCTGGCCCATAGTGGGGAATCCATAATTACCTGTGGGATGGATACATGAATGTGTCTCTGTGACCCAGGGGAGCTGGGAGGGCTGATGCTCCCAGACACTGCAAATTTTCCAGCTTAGATGAGCAAGTAGTTCCCGGGTAAATTGTGGCGGTGTCTTGTGCACTGGGTGGGAGGTGAGGCTTGGAAATGCTGAGAATCTTTCTTCTTTTTTAAGTATAAGTTTATTTCTTTATTTACTTTTGGCTGTGCTGTGTCTCGTCGCTGCTCGGGCTCTCTCCCGTTCTGGCGAGCAGGGGCTGCTTTCTAGCCCAGTGCCCAGGCTTCTCATCGTGGTGACTTCTCTTGCTGTAAGAACAGGCCCCAGGGGTGCAGGCTTTAGGCAGGCAGCCTTCGGAGTTGCAGCCCGCGAGCTCAGCAGTTGTGGCTCCTGGGCCTAGCTGCCCCTCAGCACGTGGAATCTTCCCAGACCGGGGATCCAACCTGTGTCCCCTGCACTGGCAGGCAGATTCTTGACCACTGGGCCACCAGTGAAGTCTGCCAAGAATTTTTGAACTCTCAGATTCTGTGAAGCCCTCAGACTGGGCCATGTTGGTTCTTGGCATTGGGGTCCCAGGCAGAAGGAGGACCCTGGTGCCAGAAAACTAAGCCACAGAAGAAAACCCTATATTGTCCAGACACCTAGGACAATAAGTTGAACGTTATGTGTTCATTCATTCATTTAACTAATATCCACTGAGAACCAGCTCAGAAACTGGCTCTCCATTAGGTCCTGAGATCGTGACACTTGAGTTAGACACAGCTTCCCTCAAGGAACCTGCAGACTGGCTGTGGTGGTGAAGACATAAACAATAAGGACAGTTAAAATTTGGGGTGACAAGGCAAGCACTAGGGAGTCAGAGCAGGTCTTGAGGGAGCCTTGAGGGGAGGCCAGAGATGGCTTTGTTAAAAGCAGTGAGCCCCAATTTCTGATGCACAACACACACAGGAAGAAAAAAGCATTTGAAGCAATGATTTTCTGCTGCCTGATCTGTACACTATTCTATTTTAGAAAAACAATGAACATTAATTTAGCACTTACTAGACATATTCACATATATAATCTCACTTAATCCTAGTATGCCTTGGGTTATGGACTATAAGGTACCAAGGTGACTCACGCAGAACCCTAGGCTTTTAGCTGCTCACTAAGAGAGATTCTAGGAAAGAACACAAAATATATACGTGTTTCCAAAGACCTCCCAGGTGGCTCAGTGGTAAAGAATCCACCTGCCAACCCAGGAAACACAGGTTCAATCCCTGGGTTGGGAAGCTCCCCTGGAGAAGGAAATGTCAACTCACTTGAGTATTCTTGCCTGGGAAATCCCATGGACCAAGGAGCCAGGCGGGCTACAGTCCATGGGGTTGCAAACCAGTCTGACATGACTTAGCGACTAAACAATTCCAAAGAGCTCTGGTCTAGCTGGAGAAATCTCAGGAGGCTTCTTGGAGGAGGTGACACTTTGACAGCATCTGAAAGAAAGGGAAGAATGTGAACAAGCAGATCTGGGGAGAAAGTAGTCAGGGCAGAGGGACTAGCTTAGGCAAAGGCCTGATTGCAGGAATCTTGCTGCTAGCCTACCTCTGTTGCTTCTGGTAGAAAGGCCTGGGGATGTCCTTTTGTTTCTCTAGAGGCAGAAAAGAGACCCACCAAAGCACAACCCTTGATACACAACCCTGTGACCTACTGTCTACAGCTTGGAGAATTGCTGAGCCAGCTTGAGTCTGTGTGTGTGTGTGTGTGTGTGTGTGTGTGTATTATGGTGATGGGGGTAGGCATGAGTGAGTCCTGGGGTTTCATGGTATAATTATTGTGCACAGTGTGCTTTTTACCCAGAAACCAGATCAATGAGAATTATAGCTTGTTTGGGCTTCTCAGGTGGTGCCAATGGTAAAGAATCTGCCTGCCAATGCAGGAGACCCAGAAGATATGGGTTCGATCCCTGGGCTCAGAAAGATCCTCTGGAGGAGGGCATGGCAAACCACTCCAGTTTTCTTGCTTGGAGAACCCCATCGACAGAATCCCATGTAAGCCTGGTGGGTTACAGTCCATAGGGTCACAAAGAGTTGGACACAGCTGAAGTGACTTAACATACACAGCTTGTTTGGGCCACCATGGGGGCTGGGGTGTTTTTAAATTTTGTACCAGAGCACTGACTCCTTATTCTGCTCAGGCACAGGATTACTAGGCCTCCCTGCTGCCACAAAAGCTGGCCCCTCCGAGGCAGGTCTGCTGACAGCAACTCTGGGGGTTTCTCCTTCCCTTTTCCAAGGTGCTTCCAGAACTCAGAGTGGCTGTTCACAGATCAACACATTCTCAAGGTGCGTTACCCCAAATTCAAAGTATCGGAAGACTGCCTATACCTTAACATCTATGCACCAGCCCATGCGGAAACCGGCTCCAAGCTCCCGGTAAGGCTCGCAGCTCCTGCAGTGCTGGGGGCTCCAGTTGCAGGTTCTGGGCCTAGGGCCTGGGTGGAGTGTCTGGATATCTGGAATCACATCTAGGTTCCCTTGGGTAAAAGGGAAATGTAATCACTTGACATGTCAATAGCTTTCTTAAATATCATTCTACTGACAGATTCGCTTTGTCTTCTTTTGTGATTACTTCTTTACGGTTAGTGATTTGACCTCTGATTTTTTATTTTGTTTTGTTTTTTGCCTCTGTTGGGTATTAAATAGTCTGCAAACAGGAAAGAACTCTGACTTTTTTGGTTTGGGAAATCCTGTTTTTTAATAAATATGTATGTATTCGTCTATTTTTGGCCATGCTGGGCCTCTGTCGCTGCGAGGGTTTTTCTCTAGCTGCTGGGAGCTGGAGCTTGTCTTGTTGCAGAGCATGGGATCTAGGCAGCGTGGGCTTCAGTAGCTATGGCTCCCGGGCTCTAGAGCGAGAGCTCAGTCGTTGTGGCACACGGGCTTAGTCGCTTCGAGGCACATGGAATCTTCCCAGACCAGGGATTTAACCAGTGTCCCCTGCATTGGCAGGCAGATTCTTATCCCCTGGACCACCTGGGAAGTTTGGGAGACATCCTGTTTTAAAGAAGATAATTGCCTTCTGCAAATTTTTTACTTTCAAATGAAGACAGGTTATAATGGGAAATGTTTCACTTAAGAATGTGAAAGATCTTTGTACAAGGGAGTGTACTATACATCTAATTTTGAACCACACCTTTCATCACCCTCTCTTTCCTCTTGGCCACTGCAACAGAGACTTGCTCTATTGTATCATAACAGCAGCACCTACTGAGGGCTGACTGTGTGCCAGGTACAGTTCATTCTGTCACCTAAGCCCCCACAATAACCCAGTGGGGAGCATTACTGGACCTATTCTACAGATGCAGAAGCTGAGGAACAGGGAGGGCATAAGCAACTTGGTCCACATTAAACACACAGTAAGTGGCAGATCTGGGTGTCAAGCCAGTGCTTTGTCCAGTTCTCCTCTACCGCCATGGCTTTCTTCTCTTTCCTACCCCATGGGTTATAGTCATTAATATGACTTTTAAAAGAGAAGAGAAGGGATTTCTTAAAAATTAAGTACATACATGGGAATATGCATTAAGTACGGGCTTCCCAGGTGATGCTAGTGGTAAAGAACCTGCCTGCCAATGTGGGAGACTTAATAAGAGATTCAGGCTCAATCCCTGGATTGGAGAAAGTAATGGCGACCCACTCCAGTATTCTTGCCTGGAGAATCTCATGGACAGGGCAGTCTGGCGGGCTGCAGTCCATGGGGTGGCAAAGATTCAGACACGACTGAAGTGACCTCGCACACACACATTAACTATATGCCTGGTGATAATACCGTTTGAATGTTTGATGTTTTCTGGTCCCAATTTTTCTAACTGGTAAAGTAAAACTTCCACACTTTTCTCTTTTTCCCTCCTTTCTTCTCTTCTCTCTCTAAGTAGGACAAACTCTTAGATTAAAACAGTTTAAGTGGCTCTTGGTCTCATATATCGCTTATAGCTATTTCCATTTTTCTGTGGGTCACAAGTTTCATGACATTCAGTTAACTTTGAGCTCTTGAAATATGCCAACGTTGTTCCATGAACTTCAGATGAAGAATTTTCTTTAAATGTCATGCTAACCTCATAAATGAGACACTTTCGTTCTGCACATCTTACAGATGAGAAAAACGAACCTCAGAGAGGCTCAGAAGGCTGCTCAAAGTCACACAGCTAGTCAAGGGCAGAGATGGGAATCATACCCAGGCTCTCATATGCCAAAATCCACATACCTAACCCTGGGCCTTCTTCAAAAGACAAAACCGCTGAGGCTGTTTGGGAAGGAAAGTGAAACATTCGATTTTCCCTAAAGAAAGAATGTCCCAGCATGCGTGAGGGGGGGCTGTGGGTGCCTGGTGGGATGGCTGGAGGGTTCCTTTCCCCTTCCTCAGGTCATGGTGTGGCTCCCCGGCGGCGCTTTCGAGACTGGCTCAGCGTCCATCTTCGATGGGTCCGCCCTGGCTTCCTATGAGAACGTGCTGGTTGTGACCATCCAGTACCGACTAGGAATATTCGGCTTCTTCAAGTGAGTCTCCCCAAGGGATTGACACCCCTGACCCCCAAGGAGCAGCTGGGCACAGCCACAGGGAACTTAGTGCTCGGCAACCTAAGAAGAAATGAGCCTTCGGTGATACTGAACTAATCTGGCCCAAACGAGTTAGGTCATTGTAGCAGCTGTAACAGATAAACCCCAAGTTTTAGTGGCTTCAAATTATAAAAATTTCCTTCTCACGCAACTAAAATCCAACCAAGTGTTTCTGACTGATGGGCATTCTTCTCCATGGTCAATCAGGGACCCAGGCTCCTTCCATCCCTCCTCTAGGGCCCCACCCAGCTCCTCTGCCCTTGGCCAGCAGATGGAGAACAAGCAGGAGAATCTTACCAGGGTGGTCTTTCCAGGTCAGCCTGGAGGGGGCAATTATTACTCTGTTTACATACAGGTGGCAGAATCAGTCATAAGAGCCACACTCAACTGCAAGGGAAATGTGCTCCCTGGCAGATGAGGAAACCGGGAGTGTGAGCAGTTCCAAGTGTCTGCCATCGGGCCCCACATCAAGGCTCCTCCATTGCTCACTTAGGAATAATCACTCCATTGATGACTTCCCTCCCCCACCAAGTAATATCAAGCATGTTTCAGCGCTCGTATGAGCCCANTGTGAGCAGTTCCAAGTGTCTGCCATCGGGCCCCACATCAAGGCTCCTCCATTGCTCACTTAGGAATAATCACTCCATTGATGACTTCCCTCCCCCACCAAGTAATATCAAGCATGTTTCAGCGCTCGTATGAGCCCAGCACCATGCCGGGCACTTGCTATGCATTCATCATAACTCACCCCCAGACTAATTCTATGGTAAACATACTGTTGTTATTCTCATTTTACACTTGAAAAATGGAAGCACAGAGAGGTAAAACAACTTCCCAGAGGTCACAGAACAGAGTGAGGTCTCTTGGCCACTTCCTTGATCCTACTAAGAAGATGGCAGAACTCAAGCCCTGGCCAGGATGCGGCATGAGCCCAAGGTCAGAAAGTATGGGGAAGGTAGCAAGGAGTCCAGCGTGTATCCTGCCCTTGAGAGGCTGTCAGTGACATGGGGAAAGTAACACAGGGACACAAATCCCCAGGCTCCCAGGCAGGACATCAGTCACATTCTAAGCGTAAGAGATGCCAGAGCTGCATGTAGAAACAGAGGCGGGAGCTGCAAGAAATCAGCCAGTCTTCCTGAGAGAGGTGGAATTGGAACCAACTGCACCATAAAGATGGAGTTGGTCTTAGGGATGAGGGAAGGGAGAGAGCACTCTTGGCAACAGGAGCTGCCTGAGCAAAGACTAGGAAGTTGGAAGGAAACATAGCTGGAATTTGGAAGGAAGCTGGGACTGGAACGGTATTTGCAAACTGGGCTCTGGGGCATGTAGCACAGGGAGGTGGCTGAAAGGCTGCAGTGGAAACAGAAAGGACTGAAATCAGACTAATGTCCTGACCAGAGTGATTACATGTTTAGCAGGTCTGTACATTGGGATTCTGCCTAATGTTCTCTCAACAGAAAGGTTTCCAAAAGTTGTTTATAACATCTGGGTTCTAATAGACAGGTAGATGAGGATATAATAGGAGATGAGTGGGAAAAGGTAGGGCCAGGCCTGATTGGGAAAGACCCTGAATGCCAAGCTGTGCATGGTGACTGGTTTTTAGCGGATAAAGAAGGAGGGACCCAGGAGTGCCCTGCAGAGCAGTAGAGTGGAAGGTCACTCCAGAGCAGCGTGCAGGCTGGCCCAGGGGTGCCTGGGTTTCAGATGGCAATCTGGTTGGGGTGCTGCTTGTACAGCCTGGATGCAGATCATGGGGTGAAGCAGGCTGGTGGCTGAATAACTAGAGGGATTACTAGCACAGATATGGCACTTACTGTGTGCCTGCACCGTCAGTCTTCACAACAGTCGTGTGAAGCAGGTACCGTTATCAACCCCATTCAGACATGAGAACGTTGAGGCAAAGTAAGTTAAGTGACTTGCTCATGGTCACCCAGATCATAAGTCACCAGATTATGAATCAGGATAAACAAAGGGAGGAACGGGAATTGTCAGGCGAGTGTATGCTCCTTGGTTCTGTCTCGTCACAACAAAGATTTGGAGTGATGGATATTAAAGTCCTCGGTGTGTCACAGCTCTCGGGTCTTGGACAGACTGTGTTATAACTCTCAGGTCGCAAATGGACCGTGTTATAGCTCTTAGACAAATCAGTGTTACAACTTCGTGTTACAGCTCTATTTTATTTAGATAATAGCAGGAAAATCCATCCTCGAGGCGAGAGGGCATGTCGATCCAAAGATGCGAAGAGAAGAATGCCCCAGAGTGTGTGGGGGAGAGAGAGAGAGAGA
>SJYV01025531.1:588523-687446 GCA_006410875.1 Neotragus pygmaeus
GGGGGGGTGGGGGGGGGTAGAGAGAGAGAAAAGAAAGAGTGCATGCACACGGGAGAGAGAGAGAGAAAGAGCTCAGGCACGTGATGGGGAGAGAGAGAGAGTGCATGCATGCGGGGTGGGGGTGGGGGGTAGAGAGAGAGAAAAGAAAGAGTGCATGCACACGGGAGAGAGAGAGAGAGAGAGAAAGGGAGAGAGAGAAAGAGAGGGAGAGAAAGAGCTCAGGCACGTGATGGGGAGAGAGAAAGAGAGTGCTTTGCCTTCTTTTATATGTTTTTCCTACCCCTGGGCCTGCCCTATGCAAACTGGGCCAGCCAGGAATACTGTTTGTTTCACCTGAAGTCCTCACTCGGGTCCTCGGACCTTCCTTTGACCTTCCTTTGCTTTATTTTCACGGGCTTTTCCCTTCCTTGTCTTTGAGCCACCACCATTTTGGACTCCTCTTTCCTATTCTAACAACCTAACAGGAACCACGTGGGAGCCATGATGGAATGGAGGTGAAATTAGCAGAGTGTGGCTCCTGACCAGATGCAGGGATTGTGGAAGAAAGAAGGTGGAGCTGGGGCCAGCCCAGGCATCAGGAACAGACAGAGAGAACCAAGGGGAGGGGTGGTGTGGGGGACTGGAAGGTGGGAGAGGAGCAGACTCTGATCCCGAGGTTACTTTCATACGTGGTGGGTAGCACACACGTACTAGCCAGCAGCAGGGACACATGGTCAGGAGAATGGACCCCGATCTGCAACTTTCTAGCTCCTGGGCAAGGGACTTCACCTCTCTATGCCTCTGCTTCCTGTCTGTGAGACAGAAACGATGAATCCCTCAGTATCCTTAGAACATGCTTGCGGATATCAAGGCATGGGAGTGGGCATGACATGAGTGAATTCTGGCTGCTGAACTGCCCAAATGCAGCCACTGCCCAAACCACTTCCCAGCAGAGGTGGGGGAACACGGGGTGATGGAATCAATCTCTCAATATTCCACCCTGAAACCCCCAGTCGGTTCCTCCCTCTGACCGCACACAGCGGGGAGCCGGGGTGGGGTAGTTTACGAAAGTCAGCCTTTTGAGAACAAGGTGGAGAAGCGCGGAGAGAGGACCCAGAAGGATGAAGAGGAAAGACCAGCACCACCTACCTCACAGGGTGGGAGGATTATAGGAACTCCAGCTATAAAGCCCTGGGGTCAGCATTGTGCACGATGCTGCAGCAGCTGCTATTATTATCATTATTTTTAATTCAGTCATTCACTTGGAACCCTTGCACCCAGGGAGGTCTTGCTTCCTGGTGCAGACCAACTCTCAGGAGCAGAACTCTTCTGGAATCCATGGATTCAGGGGAGCCTGTGAATACCCTGAAATTTCACATACCAGATTGTCCATGCATTTTTCTGGGGGTATGGAGCTTTCATCTGATTCTCAAAGAAACCCAAATCCCAGCAAAGGGTGAGAATTAAGCCTGGTTCTCCCAGCGACTCCAGACCTCTGATTCCCCGCTTTTCTCCAGCTGGAGTGGCAGTGCCCTGACACAGCCCACAGCCTCTGCCTCCAACCCCTGGGGCTGTGGGAAGCAGACAGCGGCCAGATGAGCTTTCTCACCCTGCCTCTCGTCCACAGCACAGGGGACGAGCACGCCCGGGGGAACTGGGCCTTCATGGACCAGGTGGCTGCTCTGATCTGGGTCCAGGAAAACATTGAGTTCTTCGGTGGGGACCCACACTGCGTGACCATCTTTGGCGAGTCAGCAGGAGCGATAAGTGTTTCCAGCCTCGTGAGTTTCTTGTCTTTGGGACTTGAAGGAACCTCGGTGGGAGAGGTGACAAAAATGAGGACAATGAGTCATGCACATCTAATTGCTGCTTTCATGTTGAACAAATGCTCATAAACACATTGTCTCCCTCGAGCCTCACAAATACACGGTGAGTGAGGGGCTTAGTCTCATTTCAAGGGCAAGAAGTGAGGGAGCCAGCACCCCGGTGCCGGAAGGCTTGACCTCCAAGTTCATGAGGAACCTGGACCTCTGAGAGGTTAGAATACTTGCCCAAACCTTTGCAGCTAGTCCTTGAAATTCCCAAACCAGGACTTTTTTCCCTCTAACCAGGACTTTTTACCCTCCTTAAGGAGGCTTCCTGGGAGGTTTTCTTTCTTTCTTTTATTTTTATTATTTTTCATTTTTTAATTGCTTTAAAATGTTTATTGTTTCTGCCACACAACAACACAAATCAGCCTTATGTAGACATGTCTAGCCTCCCTCCGCCTCCCTCATCCCACCTCTCTAGGTCGTCACAGAGTGCCAGGCTGGGCTCCCTGTGTCGTACAGCAGCCTCCCACTGGCTGTCTACTTTACACATGGAAATATATATACATGCCAATGCTGCTTTCTCAGGGCATCGCCCCCTCCCCGCTGTGTCCACAGGTCTTCTCTCTGCATCTGCATCTCTGTGGAAGCTTTCTTTAAAGAAAGGCTGGCTGTTATGTGTGATGGGTGGGAAGCTCCCTGAATAACGTTTCCTGGGTCTCCTGCATTCTCTCTCCAGATTCTGTCCCCCATGACCAAAGGCTTATTCCACAGAGCCATCATGGAGAGTGGGGTAGCCATCATGCCTTACCTGAAGGCCCCTGATTACGAGAGGAATGATGATGTAGGTATCTTGTGAACTCTTCTCCAGCTTCCTCTCTTTGGTCAGGAGAGAATGTGGTCAGGTGTCCAGAGACCATGACTAAAGGGTCTGATGTTGGCCCAAGGTGACCCTTGTTGCTTCATGGAAGGTCTGGTTCAGTAGGACGTAGGCCCAAGTGCACCATGCACTGCTGCTGGTGTGCTTGTAAGGCGGGTGGGGAGGTAGGCGGGGGCAGTGTAAGCAGATGTGTGGTAGGTCTTGCGTCTTATCCATTATTCTTTGCTGGTGACATATGGCTCAGTTTTCTGTGTTATGTATGGCTTATCTGCTTTCTCTACTCTACCTAGAGTGCTGTGTTAAGAAAGGTTCTGAGGTTGTTTCCAGCTCAGTGTGAAATAACACTGGTACTGATAAATGCTGTCTGGCATGAGACTGTGGGGGAAGTGAAGCCTGTGCCCCAGATATTTGTCATCTATCATCTTGTCTTAGCGCTCTACCAGATAAGAGGACCTGGAGGCCAAGGTCTCTCTGTATCTTTCATGTCCCAGCATAGTATCTGGTGTGTATTAGAAGAGTCTAAATGTTTGCTGAATGAATGAGTTCATGAATGAACTGATTCACTCAATGAATATTAATTAAGCACTGGACTATGGAGCCATCTCCTGGGTATCATTCACATTAGTGGTGCATTTTTTTAAATACCTTGTAGAAAATAACAACCAAGAGTGGGAACATAGAGCTGTAATATGATTTTTAAAAGTACTCTCAATACCCAGAGAATATTGATTTTGGTAGAATGATATATCAAGCTACTTTTAGTTTGTGCGTTTGCCACACACATATTGAGTGCTCATTGTTTTCCCTGCTCTATTTTAAGACCAATGAGTGTTTAAGTGGAGAAGGCATATACTAACTTAAGACTGTGTGTGCAAGCAGATGTATGATAGTTCTTATATCTTATCCATTATTCTTTGCTGGTGATATAGAACTCAGTCCTCGGTATTATGTATGGCTTATTTACTTAATCTACTTTGGCCACCTGATGTGAAGAGCCAACTCATTGGAAAATACCCTGATGCTGGGAAAGACTGAGGGCAGGAGAAGGGGGTGACAGAAGATAAGGTGGTTAGATGGCATCAATCCTTTTTATGATTTTTAACCTGGAATCCATGGAAAGTAGAAGAGGTGGTTCTAGAACCCCTGTAGTTGTATGCAGACTGCATGTGTGTGTGTCTTTCAGGGAGAGGGTCTGTAGCTTCCATTGGATACTCAGAGCATCCATGACTCCCAGAAGAGTAAGGACCACTACTTTCAAGAGCCAAGTTCAGGAAGAGAGCAGGAAGGTGTTTGGCAAAGGCTAACTAGGGCAGGAAGGTGAGGACACTTAGAGTAACAGGAGATTAGAAGAGGAAGGGCTCATGGGGTCTATGGTCTAAAAGGACATCTTGGAAAAAATGGGGCTTGGGCCTCAAGGAATAAATGGAATTGGTGTCGAGACAGAAAAAGGATGTTCAGGACATGTTCAGATGCTCCAGGTTCGGGTGGCGGTGGAGCTTGAGCAGAACTGACAGGCTGAGACTGATCCAGCTCAGGTGATTACTAAAGATGGCGAGGAGGGCCAGGCAAGAGAGAAAGGACGATGCAATGCCAGCCTCTCCTCAGTGTGTGCATTCCATTATGGGCCCGTGGTGGGAGAGGCCACATGCTGGTCTTCATATATGAAGCAGCAGCCTAGGGCTGGACTGAGGACGTTTTTCAACTCTCATTTTCCTGGAGGCTTTCAGCTCTGTGCACTGACCTGTTCCTTCTCCGAAAATAGTTGCAGACAATTGCAAGTATTTGTGACTGCAACGCATCAGACTCTGTGGCCCTGCTGCAGTGCCTGCGGGCAAAGTCCTCCAAGGAGTTGCTGAGCATCAACCAGGTGAAGAGGGAGGGGAATTGGGGGACAAGGTTGTCCTTTGAATGGAATCGTAGACAAATCCTACCTCTCTCTTATTTATTTTGATTCAGAACTTGGACAGATGGGGGTTGGGGATTCCTAGTAATGACTATAAAAAAAAGGAATGTGGAATATAGAGCTCTCGTAGTTTAATTTAAGGAGATTGACAAGCCAGGGTGCTGCTTAGCTTGGAGAAGACACAACAAAACACAAAGATTGTAATTGTCTCTACATCAGTGAAGGGATCTCACAGGGAAGAGGGTCCACATTTGCTCCTCAGGCCACCAGGAGCTAAACTCAAGATCAAGAGCTGGAAGTTGGGGAGCCATAACTAAGCACTTTCTAAAAACTCAGTTATCTGAAAAAGGATCAGCTCCTTTAGAAGACAGTGAGATACCCACCTCTGTAGGTATGCAAGCAGAGTCTAAATGATTACAGATGAATTTCAATCACCAAGTAATTCACTGGACTGAATAATCTTTTATGCCTAATCTTCCAATCTTGAGACCCTTCGATAGTCCTTGAGAGACAATGAAGTCCTTACCTGTCCGATTCCAACATTTGTTAAACAATTATTTGTCATGGATTGAAAAATCTGCTACAAGTTGTACTAGGACCCAGGAAATAGATAAGTCCTTGACCCAATGTAGTGTGAAAGTTCTTTTTGTGGGCTCTCTTCTACCCCTACTCCCAAAACAGTGACCTAAAAAACAAAAGAAAACAAAAATCATAAATAGAACCAGATGTTGCTTCCTAAGACCCAAGAACCATCCATCCAGACCCAAGTCTCAGTGCTGACGAAGATGCCTTGGGAAGACGCTCACACCAACCCACACTACCCTGGCCATCCCCTCACCTCGCCTCTCTGTCCATCACATTTGGACAGTGGTTCCACGCTTGAGCATGCATCAGACTCACCTGGAGGGCTGGTTACTGAGCTGCATGCCCCAGAGTTTTGCATTTGGCAGGCCTGGGATAGGGCGTGAGAATTTTTTTTTTTAAGATTTTTTTTTTTTTTTTCAGCTGTGCTGGGTCCTCATTGCTGTACAGGGTTTCTCTAGTTACAGAGAGCAGGGGGTATTCTTTGTGATGGTGTGTGAACTTCTCATCACAGTGGCTTCTCTTGTCGTGGAGCACAGGCTCCAGCCACTTGGGCTTCAGTAGTTGTGGCTCACTGGGCTTGGTTCCTCTCAGGCACGTGGGATCTTCCTGGACCGGTGATCGAACCTGTGTTCCCTGCATTGGCTGGAGGGTTCTTTACCACTAGACCACCAGGGAAGCCCAAGAATTTGCATCTCTAACAAGTTCCCAGGCAATGCTGCTGGTCCTGGAGCCACTTTCTGAGAATCTTGTGCTGGGGTATTATATATCTTAGGGAGTTACTACTTTTTTAATCCTCATTTAGAAGACCAGGAAATTCAGGCCCAGAAAAGTTGGGCCCCTTTGCCCAAGTGAGTGGCAGAGTTGGCCAGGCAGCACTGATGCCTTGGGATGGGCCAAGAGTGATTGATTTTTCTTTTCTTAATGCCTTTTGCTATAGTGGATTAGCTCAGTTGGGCTAGAGTCTGGGGACAGCAGATTTTGTGAAATGAAACAGCTACTGATTTTTCTCTTCTTACTTGTTTTAGAAAACCAAGTCTTTCACTCGAGTGGTTGATGGCCTTTTCTTTCCTAATGAGCTGCTAGACTTGTTGGCTCAAAAATTATTTCATCTGGTTCCTTCCATCATCGGAGTCAATAACCACGAGTGTGGCTTCCTGCTACCCATGGTAAGAATTCCTCTGTGCCTCCTCCCACTCCTTCAACAGTGAGGCAACTGTCAGCTTCACACTTGTTTTACACTGGGCATGCACATAGATCTCATCAGTATCAACCTAGATAGCATATGAAAAAGCAGAGACGTTACTTTGCCAACAAAGGTATGTCTAGTCAAGGCTATGGTTTTTCCAGTAGTCATGTATGAACGTGAGAGTTGGACTGTGAAGAAAGNTGACCAACCTAGATAGTATATTCAAAAGCAGAGACATTACTTTGCCGACTAAGGTCCGTCTAGTCAAGGCTATGGTTTTTCCTGTGGTCATGTATGGATGTGAGAGTTGGACTGTGAAGAAGGCTGAGCACTGAAGAATTGATGCTTTTGAACTGTGGTGTTGGAGAAGACTCTTGAGAGTCCCTTGGACTGCAAGGAGATCCAACCAGTCCATTCTGAAGGAGATCAGCCCTGGGTGTTCTTTGGAAGGAATGATGCTAAAGCTGAAACTCCAGTACTTTGGCCACATCATGTGAAGAGTTGACTCATTGGAAAAGACTCTGATGCTGGGAGGGATTGGGGGCAGGAGGAGAAGGGGACGACCAAGGATGAGATGGCTGGATGTCATCACGGACTCGATGGACGTGAGTCTGCGTGAACTCCAAGGGATGGTAAGGAACAGGGAGGCCTGGCGTGCTGCGATTCATGGGGTCGCAAGGAGTCGGACACGACTGAGAGACTGAACTGAACTGAACTGATAGATTAACATCTTTGTGAGACATCACAAGGAACTAAGGCAAATAAAGTAAAATTGTGTTTACGAAAAGAATTGAAATCAAGTAGACAATCTGGGTTTGGATAAGGCATTTATATGTTGAGTTAAATTTTGTTATTTAAATAAAATAAAAGTTTTTCTCATGTTTTATAGTAAGATTAACTTTTCAAAATCCCAATTCAATGATTTGAGAAGGGGGAGACAGACGCTTCTTAGCTAAAAAATTAAGATTAAATGTGCTTTTTAAAGGGTTTTTGGTTTTTCTTTTTTAATGTGGACCATTTTGAAAGTCTATTGAATTTTTAATAATATTGCTTCTTGTTTTTTTATGTTTTTGTGTTTTTGTCATGAGGCATGTGATATCTTTACTCCCTGACCAGGGATTAAATCCACACACCCTGCATTGGAAGGCAAAGTCTTAACCACTGGACTGCCAGTAAAGTCCCTAACTGTGTTTTACATTAACACCTCAAAATATCTGTTAGTGTGATATGGATATAATGTAATTTTCCCCTCAAAATTGTCACTGGACATGGTTAAGTCTGATGAAATCAAGTTGGGAAAATCTTAAGATACCAACAATCAGTAAGAATTTCCCAATGTAGAACTTCACAGCCCAAAAAAGGTACATAGAAATTTGACATATGTTAGATACTTACATTAAATGCAACAACTTGATAAAACAAGCATTATTATTAGCATTCTGCAAATGAACAAATCATGCCTTTGAGGTATTATAACTTCCGAATGGGTTTATAGCTAGCAATTGGTGGAGCTGGCATCTAATTCTGGGCTCTCTGTACTCAATGACTTGAACTATTTATACCACATTTTATTGTGTTGGCACACCAAGCAACTGCATTCATTAATGATGTAAATAAAAGCCCTAATCGAGCATAAATTACGTGGTGTAAGTCAAGATATGTTTTTTTAGATGGGAAAATAAAATAAGACACTCTAGTTTCTGCTCTCAAGGAGTTTAAATTTAAGAAAAGAAAAGCTTCTTGAACAGTTACTTATAAAACAGTGTTACCAGTGTAACAGCAGAGGTGATTACACTGTGGAGTGAGAACATAGGTGACAAATAAGCAGACTTAAATGATGAGTTGAAAACTTTTCCAGATAGACCACAAGGGAACAGATATTCCACTTAAGGAAAATTACATGTAAATCATGAAGCATGGGATACCATGGGATGTTGGGGAACAGCAAGTGACCTTTCTTGAGCTGGTATAGAGGCAGTAAAGTGAGGTGGATAAAATCAGGGGTTCTTTACAGTCACAACAGCAATAGTTAAAAATTGTATATAATGAGTGTATTTCCCCCCATTTTCCAACAAAACCCAACAGAGTCTCTTTAGAGCAATATTAAACATTCTTCATCCTCTTCCCCTTCTTCCATAACCCAAGTAATCTCCTTTCACTGTTCTCTTTGCAGATATTAGGCAGTATATACTATGACCCAATCATTCTTTTAAGTACTTAAGATATACCAACTCAATTATTCTATTTATTTTGAAACAATTTTAAACTTACAGAAGAGTTGCATGAGAAAAGTACAAAACAAAATTTCTTTACGTGCTTCATCCAGAGACCATAAAGGATTTTGATAGCCAATGCTATGTGCTCTTTACAGGCAAACAGAATCCAGTTCAGGATCAAGAATCACCTTTTGCCATGTATCTTTAATCTCCTTCAACATATAATATTTCCTTTGTCATTCTACGACTTTCACAAAATGTATATGTATGGATATTAAAGGATACGATTTGTAAAATGTCCCATCATTTGTTTTTTCTGCTGTTTCCTCATGATTAGCTAGCTTTATGTTGTTCATTTTTAGTTAGTATATTATAGTGGTACTATGTTCTCATCACATGGTAAGATAATGCTTAAGAAACAAGATGCTAGCATAAAATTTTTCCACTAGATTTCTTAATTCAGTCACTATTGGTGATTTGATTGTGTGCTTCACATGATTTACTAGCAGTCTGTCTCTATAACTGGAAGATGGTGAAAACACTTCAAGAATAATGGCATATAATTTACCTACTTGGAAACATTATACAATTCTTGGTGTAGAGCAAGTACTAAATATGAGGCTATCAAATTCATCCAAAGAAATTGAGCTGAACTTAAGTCACTTAAGTAACTATAAAAGAGCAATTCTAGAAGAGGACAGCAAAGAATAGAAATTGAGAGAGAAATGTCTTAAGAGTTTGGATTCAAAAGAGGAAAGTGAAAGGAGATAGGAATTTTAGGTCTTTTAGGGGAAGGTCTTGGTAAAGAAGGAATCACTTTGAGGCTGTCTAATTTCCTTCTAGAGAAAAAACAAATGTTTTACTAGCATTCTGAAACAATGGTAGTCAAATATAAATGTTATTTTTTCATGTTATAGACAAAGTGAAGGAGGAAACAGAAGAGGCTCCATCTTGAAAGCAGTATTCCACGTTGGGCCAAACTGTGGACTTTGAGCTATATGCCCAGTATCTATGGAAACAACATACCAACTGGAAATTCAGACCCCCCAGGATGGAAGAGCCCCAGGGCTCATACCTAGACTCTCTGTGCCTAAAAGAAAACCCTAATTATCTGTGTAACTGAATAGAATCATAAATTCTGTTATGCTTACTGGGGTATGACCACAGGCATATTGACAATTGTCCACTGTTACCTCCCTAAGCTTAATGCATACGAATCATAGGTTTGAGGCATATGAATCATGGGTTAACTTTGATGGTATTTTTCTTTTCCTTTATTCAGACTAGTTTCAGAGAATTTGAGGAGGTGGGTTTGAGCACGTACACTTAGGGTATATAAGGTTTTCACAAAAACTGGCTGGGGTCCTTGGCTAAGAGGAGACTCTGCCTTGGGCCTGCTGGTGTAATAAACTGCACTCCATTATCTGCCTTGTCCTTCTGAGTGAGTTTGTTTCCCAGAATGTGTGGTTAACAACANTTAGGGTATATAAGGTTTTCACAAAAACTGGCTGGGGTCCTTGGCTAAGAGGAGACTCTGCCTTGGGCCTGCTGGTGTAATAAACTGCACTCCATTATCTGCCTTGTCCTTCTGAGTGAGTTTGTTTCCCAGAATGTGTGGTTAACAACAAAAAAAGTTGTGACAAACTAAGCATCTTGCCTGAAGTCACACAGTGGGAGTGACAGACACAAGTTCCAAATCCTTTCATTCTAGTACCCTGATTCTTTGCAAAAGGGCTTTAAGTTGCATGATATTTAAGATCATTTACAGTTAAAAATTATATGATTAATGAACCTGAATGAGTTATACCTATGAGAACAGAGAAGAGAAATAGTAACTGAGGGAAAAGACATAAGTCATAGAGATGGTGCAATTTATTATTCAAGGGGGCCTTTTAAGTTAAGATGAAAACCTTCCAGCAAAAATAGTAGTACTAGATAGAGGAAGAGGAGGAGGAGAGACAGTTGTAGTAACTCTTGAGGGTGTCTGCTATGTACCATGCATTGCTTTATGTCATTATATAATGCTTTCTTACAAAATTTCTTTTCTGGAAGGAATTCACATAGTTTTAGATTTGGTACTACTTTTAACTACCAATTATTTTTATGTGTGCCTCTGGCATTTGAGATGAGATGGACAAGAAGATTTTTCTTTATTTTAAAATCCTCTCCACAAAAATGACCTTTAGGGCTCTAGTTCAGTTTTAATGGCAGGCAGAATATAGCTGCTCTCATCCATGTCAAACATCCATGAATCGTTATTGTTTTCTCTCTCCATTATCATTTAGACAATCAATAAGTATTTAGCTTCTTTAGTAAATAAGTCAATGATTCCAAGCCTTCACCATTATTTGAACTCACTCTAGCTTATGTCTTTCTGGTAATGAAAGGATGACAAACAATCATATGGTTTTCCAGAAACAGATCATTAGTTTTGTAACAGAAGGATTATCACCTTTTTTATGGTACAATACTCTTTTGAACCCTACTCAAAATAGTTTGTGTGTATGTGTGTATACTATAATAAAATTGTGTCTAATGGTACCATATTGATATGTATTACAACTTTATCTCCTAATAGTCATTTCTTTAGTTATTCTTTTATGTGTATCTGCTTTCCCCTCTCCCATCCTCACACCAGTGATGGGGAGAAAGGTTCAGTTCAGTTCAGTTACTCAGTCATGTCCAATTCTTTGCAACCCCATGGACTGCAGCACTCCAGGCCTCCTTGCCATTGCCAACTCCCAGAGACTGCTCAAACTCATGTCCATTGAGTTGGTGATGCCATCCAACCATCTCATCCTTTGTCATGCCCTTCTCCTCCTGCCTTCAATCGTTCCCAGCATCAGTGTCTTTTCCAGTGAGTCAGCTCTCCACATCAGATGGCCAAAGTATTGGAGCTTCAGTTTCAGTATCTGTCATTCCAATGAATACTCAGGGCTGATTTCCTTTAGGATTGACTGGTTTGATCTCTTTGCAGTCCAAGGGACTCTCAAGAATCTTCTCCAACACCATAGTTGAAAAGCATCAGTTTTTCAGTGCTTAAAGGTAAGTGTTAGCAAATTCTAAATGTAATAGAATTTCTAAAGTTTGCTTAGGGTAAAAATAAAGTGGATATTTAAACACAAAGTTGTTTTGATGAAGAAACATTTAAGCAATGTAAGTCATGTGTGGAATACAACCAGCTTCTGCTGCAATAAAACTTAACTCAAAGTTAATGGTATAAAATATAGTTATTTATTTCACAATTTTGTGGAATGGTGATTTTGGCTGGCTTCTGCTGGCTAGTTCTAGTCTGGGACCGGTTTGGTTGATCTCACCTGGACTAGTTTATCTGTCTTTCAGTAGTTGGCTGTCTGACTGTGGGCTATCTGTTTTATAATGTCCTTGGTCGTGACAGCTGCCACGATTGTGGTCTCTACAGGGTTTCTCACCTCTCAGCAGGCTAGGCAGGTATTCACACAAAGGCAGAGTTACAGAGATGTAGGAAGTTGCACACCAATGGGCATGTGTTTTTCCCATTCATTGTCATATCACGTTTGTCAGTTTTGCTATTACCCATTGGCTACAGCAAGTCTTGTGGCAAACCTAAAGTCAGCATGGGAAAGCAATCAGCAAAGTGTGAGGATAAAGGGCAGATGTGAACAAATTTACCATATTAAATATGGTGAATGTGTGAAAGTTGCATACAAATGCTCCAAAAGGGCAGCATCTTTTCATTTCAGTCTTAAAGAACGGCAATGCCAAAGAATGTTCAAATTACTGCACAATTGCACTCATCTCACAGGCTAGTAAAGTAATGCTCAAAATCCTCCAAGCCAGGCTTCAACAGTATGTGAGCCATGAACTTCTGGATGTTAAAGCTGGATTTTGAAAGGCAGAGGAACCAGAGTTGAAACTGCCAACATCCATTGGATCGTTGAAAGACCAAGAGAGTTACAGAAAAACATCTACTTCTGCTTTATTGACTATGCCAAAGCCTTTGACTGTGTGGATCACAATAAACAGGAAAATTCTTCAAGAGATGGGAATACCAGACCACCAGAGCTGCCTCTTGAGAAATCTGTATGCAGGTTAGGAAGCAACAGTTAAAACNAACTGTGGATTGGGGGCAGCTGCAGCAAGTGTTCACTCTGTTCTTCCTATAGGGTTAAAGAAACAACTGTACAAAAAAGTGAGAGATCCAAGTGGACTTTGTTCAAAATATTACAAATGATTGTTTCAGATAAGTACTGTTTCTCCTTCAAAGGTGAAATTCATGCAGGTTTAGAAAACTGCAGACCTTCACACTTTCATTTCCAACCTTGGTTCTTGCATTTCATTTCCAAGAATGCCAGTGCAAGTTGCAAAATTATTGACTTGTTTCATTCATCCAACAAATATGAACCAAGGGTTTACTCTATGCCCTGCACTCATTAAAAAAAGAAAAGAAAAAAAAACCAGCATTCAGCAATGAGCAAGTCACATGGTTCCTGCTTTTTGCCAGCTTACATTCTCAAGGGGAGAGACAGATGATATGCAGGATTGAATGGATAGTTTCAGAGAATCTAAGGGCTATGAAGGCTGTAGACTGAGAAGAGGAGGCTTCTTTAGGGAGCAAAAACGGGGTCAGGAAAGGCTTCTCTGAGGAGGGACCATTTGAGCTGAGGTATGAATGCTTAGCAGGAGCCATGATTTGTTTGACCCTGTAGTTTGAGTTTCCCCATTTAAAATAAGCTTTCATCTGTCCTCAGAGGGCTTCCCAGATGGCACTAGCGGTAAAGAACCTACCTGCCAATGCAGGAGACATATGAGTTGCAAATTTGATCCATGGGTTGGAAAGGTTCCCTGGAGGAGGAAATGGCAACCCACTCCAGGATTCTTGCCTGGAGAATCCCATGGACAGAGGAGCCTGGCGGGCTACAGTCCACAGGATCACAAAGATTCGGACACAACTAAAGCAAAACTTAGCACACATGCATGCTGTCCTCAGAAGAGAGTGCTCAATTCTAAATTCTTCCTAGTTCATTTCTACAGATCAACCTCCACCTTTCAAGTAGGGGCAGTGAAATACAGTGTATGAAATGCAGGCTATGAAATACAATGGTTTGTTGAGTTACAAGGCTAGCTGGTGGTCCTCTGGAATCAAAACCCTGAGATCACTGTGTTGTTAAAGGCATGTTCTGGCGATTATTAATTTGACATACAGAGTAATGTTTCAGGGTAAGTGGGTAGGGATTTTTTTTCCCTCGTTGTAATTGAAGCAACTGAGTCACAGACTGTGGCTTAAGTTAGTTCTTTTAATGCTTTGTGGATCTGTACTAGAGAAAGGGAGACAGATGCTACTGATAACAGCCACATCACCATAATCACTGTGCCTGAGTGTCTTTCATAAGCCAAGTGTTTGGCAACTGTACAATAATGCAAACAGGCATTATTATCCCCATTTAGCAGCTAAAGAAACAGACTCAGAGAGGCTAACATGACTTTCCTAAATCCCCTAGCTAGAGAGGAGACAGCAGTGTATAAATTTCATATATTTAGGTCCTGCCTGTAAATACTGAGTTCTCTATTTACTGGCTGTGTGACCTTCGAGGAGCTGCCTCACCTCTCTGAACCTCTGTTCCCTCATCTATGAAATATGGCTAAAGTTACTGCCTGCCTCACAGGTGCACATCAAATAGCTTGGCATATAGTCTAAATACTAGGCATTTACTAGATATTGGGATCATTCAAGGGGAAGGACAGGACTTGGTGTCCAGGTCTGTACGGCACAAAGGCCTGCATGCGTGCTGTCATCCTGTGGTTGTCTGAGACCATAGAAAGTCTCCAAAAACCAGTCCTAGCTCCTGAACACACAGAGAGGGTTCTTAGTAGTTTAAAAGTACTTGTGGATTATTTGAAAGACTCTAGGGGTTCTCTCAGATTCCACAAGACAGATTTGTTTAAATATCTGTCATGATTCATTACCCCAAGATTTTCAGCAGAAAATGTACCAGAGAAATTCATTTGACAAGTGAATACTATTTCTATTCCCTCATGTTTTTATGCTGTGATATTGGCCAGGGAAGGGTCATTTAAAAAATAACTGCTTGTAGCTCTTACTCTGTGCCAAGCAGCCTCTGTGTTTTTAACCATCCACTCTGCAGCCTCACTTGCTGCCTGCCTCTGCCAACTGCTGGGTTCTCAGACAGCCCAATGACAAAGGACTTTAGAAAGAGAGCAATAAATAAACCACTTCAACTTGCTGTTGAAGCCAAGTGGTGGTCTGTATTAGTTTCCTAGGGCTGCCATAATGAAATACCGCAGAGGTGGCTTAAACCACAGAAATGTATTTTCTCAATGTTCTAGAGGCTAGAAGTTCAAGACCAAAGTGCCAGCAGGTTTGGTTTTCTCTGCGTCCTTCTTTTTGTTTTGCCGGTGGCCACCTTCTCGCTGTGGCCTCACAAGGTCTTTCCTCCGTGTGCACACCCCTTGAGTCTCTGCATGTCCAAATTTCCTCTTCTTGTAAGGATACCAATCAGACTGGATTAGGGCCCATTCTAGCATCCTCATGTTAGTTTAACAACCTCTTTAAAGACCCTCCTCTCTGTACACAGCCACATTCTGGGGTCCTAGGGGTTCCACATAGGAATTTGGTAGAGGACACACTCAACTCATAACATGGTGGCCACTCAGCTCCCTCAAGACCTCAGATTTGACAGGGAATGGCTGCTTGATACATTCAAATGTGAGAAAAAGAATCATCATTGCTCAACCAACCCACTGAGGCTGCTCCTTACACATGGACCCCTCGGGGCTGAAAGCGTTCCTGCTCTAGCCAGTCTTCCCTTTTAGAGGTGGGTGACTGGGCTCTTGGGGAGACCAGTTTCCCTTCTGATGACCTGATGTACTCATGGAGGACTCCCTGCTTCTTTCCACAGAAGGAGTTTCCTGAGATCCTCGGGGGCTCCAACAAGTCCCTCGTCCTGCAACTGATACACTCAGTCCTGGTAAGTGAGCCTGACTCTCCTCCACGATCCATTCATTTCACAAACCTCCTGGGTCACACTCAGGAGTAAGGCTGGGATAGAGATTTAGTCATCATTCATCTTCACAAAACAGAGTTCTGCAATCCCTTATCCACAGTCTCAACATCCAAATAGTTCTGACAGCCCAAAAACTTGGCAGCCAAAATTGACCTAGACTGATACACAGCCATTGGTCTTCATTATTCCTACACGTTCATTCACTTTCATCTACTGTATGTTTCTCTGTGATCATATGAATGTGGGGGCTGAGCATATCATATAATATGCAGCATAGGTGCTGAATTATTCATCTAAGAACTGAAAAGTTTTAAATTCTGAAAACCACCCGGGACTAGAGACCCATATTCACTACATACCAGTCAGGTACTGTTCTGTGTTCTAGCAATGCTGAGGGCCTTTAGTCAACCCTTTATTCATTCACTCCCTATACTAGGGATATAGAGATATATTTAACCTAGACACTAAGACAGAGAGAGATTTCTTCCCTTCCTTCCTTTCTTCTTTCCATAAACATACACTCAGTGTGTCTTCTGTACCAGGTTCATTTCTTTCATTTTTTCATTGAATAAATGTTTCTTGAAAGTGCACACACCCTGGCATGTGCTTAGGTCCTGGGTACAGTGATAGAGGAACTGAAGAGCCTCTTAATGAAAGTAAAAGAGGAGAGTGGAAAAAAAAAAAACTGACTTAAAACTCAACACTCAGAAAAGTAAGATCATGGCATTCAGTTCCATTACTCCATGGCAAATATTTGGGGAAACAATGGAAACAGTGAGAGACTTTATTTTCTTGGGCTCCAAAATCACTGCAGCTAGTGACTGCAGCCATGAAATTAAGACACTTGCTCCTTGGAAGAAAAGCTATGACCAACCTAAACAGCATATTAAAAAGCAGAGGCATTACTTTGCCAACAAAGGTCCGTCTAGTCAAAGCTATGGTTTTTCCAGTAGTCATGTATGGATGTGAGAGTTGGACCATAAAGAAAGCTGAGCACCAAAGAATTGATGCTTTTGAACTGTGGTGTTAGAGAAGACTTTTGAGAGTACCTTGGACTGCAAGGTGATCAAACCAGTTAATCCTAAAGGAAATCAGTCCTGAATATTCATTGGAAGGACTGATGTTGAAATTGAAGCTCCAATACTTTGGCCCCCTGATGCAAAGAGCCAACTCATTGGAAAAGACCCTAATGCTGGGAAAGATTGAAGGTAGGAGGAGAAGGGGACAACAGAGGATGAGATGGTTGGATGGTATCACTGACTTGATGGACATGAGTTTGAGCAGGCCCTGGGAGTTGGTAATGGACAGGGAAGCCTGGGATGCTGCTGTCCATGGGGCTGCAAAGAGTCAGACATGATTGAGTGACTGAACTGAACAGTGATAACAGGCACTCTCCCTGCATTTGAGGGACCTGTAGACTGTTGGGATGGGTGAACATGACCAAGCACCTCATACTGGGGTTAAGAACATGGGACCTGGATGCAAACAGACTTGTGAAGGAGTCATGGTTCCACCACTTTGGACAAACCTCGTCACCTCTCTAAACCTCAGTTCCCTCACATGTCAAATGGGGTTAATTCTGATGCCTGCATCATAGTGTCACTGTGTGGATTCAATGAGACAATGCATATAAAGCACTCAGAATTATGCCTGCAAAGGCAAATGTTTGGCGAGTGTTGCTATGATGGCTATTGTGGTTGACCCGGATCTCTTGCTATCATGATGTTTTACAGCACATCCCTGTCCAGTATTTATACCTTGTGGCTAATGAATATTTCCACAACAAGCACTCTCTGGTCGATATACGAAACCGCTTCCTGGATTTGCTTGGAGATGTGTTCTTTGTGATCCCTGGGCTGGTCACAGCTCAATATCACACAGGTGAGTCTCCTCGCACCCCCCCTCCTTCAAGGCTGGTGGCCGCAGGGATCCCTGTTGCCTATGTACTGGTGGCCAGCTGCTCTGCCCTGATCTTCTGTTCCCTTGCTGAGAGGGAGCCCCCAAGGCTGCCTGGGATATAGCCCTGCATGCTGACCTTCGCAGTTCCCTTGCCTTTCAGAGTTCAGGAATGTTCATCAGTCTTGTTGATTCTAGTACTTTCTTGAGGATTATGTAGAAAAGTCCCATCCCCCCCACATTTTCAGAGGCCGGCCCCCACTTACCTTCCTCTCTGGAATGCGTGCGTGTGCATGCTCAGCTGTGTCTGACTCTTTGTGACTCCACAGGCTACAGTCTGCCAGGTTTTCCAGGCAATAATACTGAAGCAAGTTGCCAGTTCCTACTCCAGGGGATCTTCACGACCCAGGGATCAAACCCATGTCTCCTGCATTGGCAGGTGTCTCCTTTGCCACTGAGTCCCCTGGGGAGCCCTGTCTTTGGAAATGTCTTCCCAAATATCTATAAGGAGTAGTGGAGCAATAAGAGAGAGATTACTTGTGGGGCACAAACCTGCCCTTCTTTCTTTTTTAAAAGAAGCTTGTATTTATTTACTTTTAATTGAAGTATAGTTGATTATTTACCATGTTGTGTAAATTTCTGCTATACAGCAAAATAATTCAGCTACATATATGTGTGTATATATATATACATATATATATTCTTTTTAGTATTCTTTTCCATTATGGTTTATCACAGATATTGAGTATAGTTTCCTGTGCTATACAGTAGGACCATGTTGTTATCCCTTCTATATACAATAATTTTCATCTGCTAACCCCAAACTCCCAGTCCACCCCTCCCCCATCCCCCTTCCCTCTTGGCAACCACAGATTTGTTCTCTGTGTCTGTGAGTCCGTTTCACAGTTAAGTTCATTTGTGTCATATTTTCGATACCACGTGTAAGGGATGCTATATGGCATTTGTCTTTTTCTTTCTGGCCTTCTTCACTTAGTATGGTCATCTCTAGTTGCATCCGTGTTGCAGCAGATGGCATCATTTCATTCTTTTTATGACTGAGTAGTATTCCACTGTGTGTATATGTGAATATATAGATACATATACACACACCTCACCTTCTTTATCCATCCCTCTGCTGATGGACATTCAGGATGTCTCCATGTTTTGGATATTATGAGTACTGCTGCTATGAACATTAGGATGCATATATCTTTTTGGATTATGGGGCTTCCCAGGTGATGCTAGTGATAAAGAATCCTTTTGCCAATGCAGGACATATATATTTAATTTATATATATGAATGATTATTTGGCCATTAAAAAGGAATGAAATATTGATACATGCCACAACATGGGTGAAGCTTGAAAGCACTGCTAAGTGTAAGAAGCCAGACACAAAAGGTTATATGTTGTGTGATTCTGTTTATGTGATATGTCCAGAACAGGCAAATCTACAGAGTCATGCAGTTTCCATGAATGAAAGGGAGGGGTCAGTGAGGGAATGAGTGCTTCAGTGGGCTTGGGTTTCTGTCTGGAGTGACAACGTTCTGGACCTAGATAGTGGTGATGATTGCACAACATTCTGAACTTTCTAAAAGCTGCTGAATTACACACCCTGAAACTGTTAAAATGTTGACATGTTGGTGAGTTTTTATGACTTACAGTGAAGAAGCTGCAAAAGCAAGCCACAGATGAAAGAATATATTCACAACATAGCTATCCCACAAAAAAATCTATAACCAGAATAGAAGAATTCTTATAGTTCAATAATGAAAAGACAAATAATCCATTTACAAATGGGTGAAAGGCTTGAAAAGACACTTTGCAGTAGAGGAAAAATGAGAACAAAAAACACATGAAAAGGTGCTCAACAGTATTAATCATCAGGGAAATGCAAAGTAAACCCCAAATGAGGCAATCATTTACACCTGCTAGAATGATTAATATTTAATATTAAAAACTCAAGCCATATACCAAAAAGTATTGCCAAGGATGTGGAATGTTTAGTACTTTTGACAAGAATGTGAAATGGTTACAATCACTCTGGAAAACGGTATATTTCTTACAAAGTTAAACATATACCTACTCTAGTATTCAAATATACATAAGACTTGTGTATGGATATCCATAGCAGCTTCAATCATAATAGCCCAGAACTGAAAGGAACCCAAAATGTCTTTCATCAGATGAACGATAAGTAATTTATGGTATATTCATGCAATAGCATACTACTTGGTGACAAGGAATCAACTATTGATACAGGGAAAACATGGATGAACCTCAAAACATTACGATGAGCCAAAGAAGCCAGATTCAAGAGAGTACATATTGTTTTTGCATTCACACAAAGTTCAAGAACAAGCAAAATTAATCCATTGTGATAGGAATAACACTGTTGTGTTTCTTGGTAGAATGACTTGAAGGAGCTACAAGGGAACTTCTGGGGTGATGGAAATGCTCTGTATCCTGCCTGGGGTGGTGTTTACATGAAGATGCACGCATTTGTTAAATCTCATCAAACTGCACACTTAAAATCTGTGCTTTTTACCTGATACTTTGATGCAAAGAGAGAAAATGAGAGGAAAGGACGCAGAGATAGTGAGTACAAGGCAACTGCATCATAAGGCTAGCTAGAAAGGATTTAGAGAAATAAGCCAGTAACTGGAGGGGAAGTTGAGACCAAGGGTATGTATGTATGTGTGTGTGTTTCTCTGTGTGTACGCATGCATGCATGTGTGTGTGTGTGTGTGTGCTTTAAGGAGAGACTTTGTAAGCTTGTTTGCCACTGATGATGATGATCCAATAGAGAAAAACTGATGCAGAGAAGGAGGGGAAATAACAGAGCAAAGACGTTCACTAGAAGAGAGATGAAGCAACACAGGATGCAGTGGAGCATCGTGGAAGCAGGAGGATAGCTTTGTCCTATTTTCTGCAGACTTTTGAACCAGGAGCAATGAAAGGAAGTCACAAGGAGGTACATCTTGGATCAGTATAGAGAATTTTTTTAATTGGAGACTTAAAAAAATTACGATGTTGTGTTAGTTTCTGCTGTATAATAACATGAATCAGCTATAAGTATACATACATCCCCTCCCTCTTGGACCTCCCTCCCATCCACCCCCACCCCAGCCCTCCAGGTCAGCTGACTTCCTGTGCTATACAACAGCTGCCCACTAGCTATCTATTTTACACGTGGCATATAAATACATGTCAATGCTATTCTCCTAATTTATCCCACCCTCCCTTGGTTTTTGTTTGTTTGTTTTGAGAAGTAGAACTGTTACCCTTACAGGCTGCCCTGAGATGTAATGAGTTCTGTTTCCAGGAGCAGGAAACCCTAGCCTCAGATGAGGAAGGAGTTAGCTTGGTTTGAAGTGAAGTTGCTCAGTCCTGTCTGACTCTTTGCAACCCCGTGGACTGTAGCCCACCAGGCTCCTCTGTCCATGGGATTTACCAAGCAAGAATTTAGGTCACCTCTAGTCTCTAGGCTGTTCCACCTGTGAGTCTGTGAATCCCAGACCAGATGGGTGGAGTGTGGGGCCAGCCTCTACTGTCCCCTGCCTGCATGTCTCCCACAAACCCTCCCTACCGTCCTGTAGATGCTGGTGCCCCTGTCTACTTCTATGAGTTTCAGCATCGGCCCCAGTGCTTGAAGGATAGGAAGCCACCTTTTGTCAAGGCTGATCACACTGATGAAATCCGCTTCGTCTTTGGAGGCGCCTTCCTGAAGGGCAACATCGTCATGTTTGGTAAGAAACTGGCCTGAGGGGTTCCTGCACTTGCAGGAACATGAAATAGGGAGAAGGGGATAAGGAGAGAATCACCACCTTTAGCATGAAGCCTCACCCACCCCACCACTATGCGAGAGCCTGGGAGGGCTGGCGGGGTGGACTGAACCTCTGGTTTACAGATACAACCTTTCCTTGGAAAATGGCCCCACTCATAGTTTTAGAAACGAGGATGAAAAAGAAGGGCCAACATTTGCTTGATAAATGTTTCTGTCTAGACTAAAGGCAGAGTGGGCACCTGGGGGCACTCGTGCAATTCGATATTTATTTACCTGGCTGCACTGGGTCTTAGCTGTAGCCTGTGAGTTCCTCCATTGTCCTTGCGGCACACAGGACCTTCAGTTGCATCATGTGAACTCTTAGTGGCAGCATGTGGGATCTAGTTCCCTGACCAGGGGTCGAACCTGGGTCCCCTGCGTTGGGAGTGCACAGTCTTAGTCTCTGGACCACCAGTGAAGTCCCGCAATCTGATCATTGTGAGAAACAAAGCCACTTAGTTCCCTCTCCCTGACACCTGATCTTATCCTCCCTGCCCTTCCCAGAGCTCCCCAGAGGCTACCATCCAGGGCTTTCAAAGGCAAAAGCCATATTTTTCATAATTTTAGATGGAAGTGGTGTGGATTCAGGTGATCTTATGTGAATGCTTGTGAACTATCTCTAGTGAGGTCAGCTCATTTATTCCTGAGCTTATGACCTGTTCAGTGAGGTTATCAAAAATTTAAAAACCACAGGAACTATACACAGGAGTTATGACTAAACTAGTTCATTAAAAAAATTGCACAATATGGACCCTTAACCGGTTCCCGCTGGCCTCCCTGTGAGAAGGACAGAACCTCTCCTCTAGAGTGTGTGTAGTGTGGTTTGTTCATTGCTCTATTTATTCTTTAATAATGCCAGTACTAACAGAACTACCTCTTAGGTTGTCATAGGATTAAATGAAACAATTCTCATAAATCACGTGGTGAGTGCTTAATGAATATTGCTATTACTACTCAGTAGCCGTCACTGAGTCTGTAGTATGTCATGAGCACATGGACTCTCAAACATGGACAAATGAACATGTGTTTGTGTCAAAGAGTTAAATTACTTGATATCTGAAGAGCTTGTGAAATCAATGAGAAAAGCACAACCCAGTCAAAAACTGGGTAACAGATATAAATAGATAGTTTAGGGAAACAGAAACACCAGTGGCTTTTGAACATAAAAATCTACCCAGAATGGCTCCTGGCAAAGAGGATTAAAAACTAACCTTGACCAAGTAATCATTTTTCGTAGGTCACAGTTGGGAAGAACATTTTACATAATGTATTTGAGCAGGTGGGGGATTATAGATAACCTCATATATTAATGGAACACTCTATCAAAACTTAAAATGCACGTAGTCATTAGCCCAACAATTCAACTTCTAAGATTTTTGTGTGTGTGCAATTATACTTCCTCGTGTGCAAAAATATATATGCATACAATGAAACATTGCTTTTTTTGAGCAAAAGACTGAAAAAATGTCAAGACCCATTAATACAGTACTGGATACCTGAATTATATACTTTACATATAATTAACTATAAATATGGGCTTCCCATGTGGTTCAGTGGAAAAGAATCTGCCTGCCAATGCAGGAGATGCCAGAGATGTGGGTTTGACCCCTGGGTTGGGAAGATCCCCTGGAGGAGGAATTAACAGCCCACTCTAGTATTCTTGCCTGGAAAATCTCATGGACAGAGGAGCCTGGCGTGCTACATTCCATGGTGTAACAAAGAGACAGACACGACTGAGCACGCATGCAAGCACATACATATAAATGTATATTTGTATATTATCTGTTTCTAGAACAACAAAGAGCAACAAATGGAAACTTTATAGGTGCCAATGTGGAACTAACTCCTGGATACAGTTTTAGTGAAAGAGGAAGATACAGAATGTGTGTCCATTATAGTACCAAGTGTGTAAAAAAATGTCTGCTTAAACCCCTGTGCTCGTCTACACTCTTTCAGAAGTGCACTCAGGAACGAGGAAACAATGGTTGCCTCTGAGGTTGCTGCTGAGGCTGGTAACTCAGTGACTAGAGGGAAGAGATGGGGAGAAACTTAACTTTCATTAGACTTACTTCCTGTATTTCTAATTTTGTACTTTGAGCAGTATTAGATTTTCACATGAAAAAATACAGATACAATTAATGGATTGGCAGAGAGGGAAAGAGGTGATTTCTGTCCCCAAGGAGATCACAGTCACATGGATGGGCTGGAAGAGCATTGGATAGACAGCAGAGGTGTGTGTTCAGCCTCTGCCATGTGAAAGCTTGGTTCCCTGGGCAAGTCATGGTCTGCAAATGCATGATGAGTATGGCGCCTTGGCAGGCTGTTAGGGACGCAACGGAAAGAAAGGTGCGAAAGCAATTCATCCAATGGGAGGTCCCTTGGGCTTCTGGCAAATCACTGTGGGAATGAGATTTTGTGATTATTTCCTCCAGAAGAAGCCACAGAGGAAGAGAAAGCACTGAGCAGGAAGATGATGAGATACTGGGCTAACTTTGCTCGGACTGGGTAAGTGAACCTCCAAGCTTCCTCCATAACCAGGTGTTTGAGGATGAAAATCTCACTGGGTATTTGAGGCAAAAAATCTCTCACTTCCAGGAATCCTAATGGGAACGGTCTGCCTCTGTGGCCGGCCTACAGGGAGTCTGAGGAATACTTGCAGCTGGACTTGGAAATAAGCGTGGGACAGAGACTGAAGGAGCTGGAGCTGAAATTTTGGACAGAAACCCTCCCCTTAATGATGACCTCGTCCGGAGCTCTCCTGGCTTCTCTTTCGTCCTCAACCTTCCTTTTTCTACTCCTGCCTTTCATTTTCTCTTTTGTCCCCTGAGAAGTTATCTTTGTGTAGTTTTGGTTTTCCTTCTCCTACAATTTCTTCCACCATCATTAGCTTCATCTATGTTCAATTACTTTATGGAATCAACTGCTTTATCTGTGTTTTGGGAACTTGAGGATGACCCTTAAAAAACTATTTTCAACATCAAAAAATGCCATTTGTCTTGGAAGGCTACCAGATTTCTTTAGTAAATCTGGAAGAGGGCTGGCCCATCAGTTGGCATCATCATGACCCTCTTACTCATCTAAAATAAAATAAGAATGCAAAACATATACAGGGAACAGAATTTAATTCTGGACTGAAAACTCTCCCCCCAGTCCCAGCAACCAAGATGAAGTGGGCTTTCTATCAGCAAAACATATCTTGTGTATGTTTCCCAAATTACGAGTCCTCCAACCCCCATCCAGGTGAATTTTAACCACAAACCAGGAATGGATGCCCTGAACATCATTGCCTTGAACTATGTCTCTTATCTGATTCTGGAGATATTTCAGGGAGGGGGACATAACAGAGATCCTTTTCAGAAATGGAAACCAGATGTCCTCCAAGGTCTGAGTCCCAGAAGTCAAGCACCAAGCAGCAAGTTCAGTCAGAGACACCAAGAAGAAAAGATGTTACACGGATGTGTGAAGACTAATCCAGCATTCAGTAAATTTACACTGGATGTCTGATAGATACCCGTAATATCTCCAGTGGGCATATAGCAGTTAATAAAGGCATACTCTCCACTGAATGGTAAGCAGACAGGAAGCAGACATTCACACATGTGACTATCTTACATTATTACATTGAAGAGTTCACTCAGGAAAGTAAGGCGTTTTAAGAAAGTATAAGAGCAGAACCTAACTTAGATGAAAGTCTCAGGAAGCTCTCTCTGGAGAAATAACATTTGTAATAAGGGATGAATAAAAGTTAACCACATGATAATTAGGGAGAACATTATATATACCATCATTCAAAGGGTGTACTTATACTCTTTATACCCATTTAATCCCTGTTACATCCATATAACTTACCCAGGTAATTAGTGTTTATTTTTTATTCCTTCAGAATTACACATGAGGTACACAGAATAAGAAAGTCTCTGAAATGTCAGTAACTTACAGTTCATCTAGGTCAGAGATCTTCGCTTACAGCCTGAATCTGATCCCCACAAGTATTTGTTTAACTCACACAATGTCAAATATGTTTTGGAATTATTTTCCACCTGATTTTAAATTAGGGAAATTTCACGTTAAAAGCTATATTTACAGCTTCTCAACAACAACAGATCTGGTGACGCTGGAACAGAATTACCACGCGGTAACGTGGACTTCTGAAAGCATGTGAAGTACCTTTGTGCAAATTAGAAGATGTCCCGTCTTCAGAACTCTCCCCAGAAAATGTCTACATCTGTGATATGAATGACATGTCCTCTGAGACAGTGTCCTTGTACACTGTACACCCTTCATAACTGTTCTCTGATGGAACAGTCAGCAGGAGCTGAGGAGTGGCTATCCCTTGACAAAGGAATAAACTCTGAGTGTTCCGCAGCCCTCATTATTCCCCACTATCTTGGTCCTGGCCCACTTCGCTCACTGACATCACCTGCCCCCTGAAGGTGATTAGGTTTGGACTCCTTACCTTCTCATTTTACAGTAATCTGCAAGGGTGATGGGATTCACCCAAGATCACTTAGTGAGTTAGCAGCAAGGCAACCTTGAATCAACCAAGCCTTGAATCTCTTGTCTCTCCAGAGCAAGACTCTTCCTGCCATGTTGGCTGCCTCCCTCAGCAGATGATCCAAAGTCGTTGAATTGTCTCTAGTTTAGGTGATTTTGAGAGTTGCAGATCAGTGAAGTTCGGGCTATTTTATGGCTCTTAAAAGAGGGACTGAGCCATATGCAAGCAAGCTGAAAATTCAATTGCTTCTGCAGCTGCAGAAGGCTAATTTCTACATTGATATTTGGCAAAACTACCAACTAGAAAATACCACTCAACTCATATTTTTAAATATTATTATATTAAATGAAATTACACATATTATTTATATACTGAACGCAGTCCTAACATCAAATATGCTTCTTATTTTGGCTGGTATCTTGCTGGAGGGAGCATATTTCTACTTCATCCAGACATAGGGCCCTCTCCCCTCATATTCCTGTCCACCTGCAATTAGATATTTTACCAAATCAAAGCTGACATATAAATGACACTTGATATCCTTTTTTTTTCATTTAATTCAGAATTTATATGGGGTGTAAGTAGAAGGATTATATGGAGGGTTTTTTAAAAATCTAATGTCCAGCCACACCCCAGTCTGAGGCAAAATCTTCTTGGGAGGGACCTGGATATCTATATTTTCAGCTTTTATATGTTCAGTGCACACTCTGAATAAGAACTGCTGAGCATTAATCATGTGGCATATGTATTTTTCTAATTGTTAGAGCATCTTTAAAAAAAATCAACTTTTATGGGGCATGGCCAAGATGGCAGAGTAGGAAAACCCCAATTCCACCTATTCTCATGGGCAAACTAAATTATAGCTATTTACAGAGCAACTATCAATGAGAATAACATGAAGACCAGCAGAAAATATTTTGTATAATTAAAGACATTAATTAAAAGAGGATCTACAGTGAGAGGGGTTGGAGGGGCAGAGATATTATAGTCAAAATCCATACCCCTGTATAGGCAACCCACAAACAGGATTATAATTCCAACTGCAGAGATTCCCCACAAGAGTGAGGGATATAAGCTCCACATTGGGGTCCTCAGTCCAGGGGTCCTGCATGGGGAAGATGATCCCCCAAAACATTTGACTTGGCAGGCCAGTGGATCTAACTTTCATGAGAGACAGAAGGCTGTAGGAAACAGAAATGCCACACTTACGGGCACACACAGAATCTTACATGCTCTGAGACCCAGGGCAGAAGCAATTTGAAATTACCTGGGTCAGACTCATCAGAGTAGGCCAACATCACCCTGATACTAAAATCAAACAAATATATCACAAAAAAAAGAAAATTACAGGCTGATATCACTAGCAAACATAGATGCAAATTCCTCAACAAGCTATTAGCAGATTGAACTCGACTATGCAGTAAAAGGAATGTATAACATGATCAAGCAGAATTTATGGCAGATATGAAGGGATAGTTCAATATCTGAAAATCAATCAATATGAAATACCACACCAACAAATTGAAGAATCAAAATCACATGATAATCACAATAGATGTAGAAAAAGCTTTTGACAAAATTTGACATCCTTTTATGATAAAAACTCTCAAAAAACAGATATAGAGGGAACAAGTTCAGTTCAGTTCAGTCGCTCAGTCGTGTCCAACTCTTTGCGACCCCATGAATTGCAGCACGCCAGGCCTCCCTGTCCATCACCATCTCTCGGAGTTCACTAAGACTCGCGTCCATCGAGTCCGTGATGTCATCCAGCCATCTCATCCTCGGTCGTCCCCTTCTCTTCCTGCCCCCAAATATAGGCCATCTATGACAAGCCCACAGATAACATCACACTCAGTAATGAAAAGCTGAAGGCATTTCCTCTTGTCAGGAACAAGCCAAGGATGCCCAACCTCACCACTTTTATTCAACTTAGTATGTGGAGGTCTTAGCCACAGAAATTTGACAAGAAGAAGAAATAAAAGGAATCCAGATTGGAAAAAAAGAAGTTAAACTGTCCCTGTTTGCAGATGGCATGATACTATATATAGAAAATCTTAAAGCTACCACTGAAAAAAAACATTAGAACTCATCAATGAATTCAGTAAAGATTCAGGATACAAAATTAATATACAGAAATCTGCTATGTTTCTATACACTAACAATGAACTATCAGAAAGAGAAATTTAGAAAACAATTCCATTCACAATCACATCAAAAAGAATGAAATACCTAAGAAATAAATCTAACCAAAGAGATACAACACCCGTACTCAAAAAGCTATAAGACACTGACCAAAGAAATTAAGGATGACAAATAAATAGAAAGACATACTGTGCTCATGGATTAGAAGAACTGATATTGTTTCATTGACCCTACTACCCAAGACAGTCTACAGGCTCAATACAATTCCCATCAAAATACCCATGGAATCTTTCACAGATTTGTATGGAGACACAGAAGACCCAGAATAGCCAAAACAATATTGAGAAAGAAGAACAAAACTGAAGGTATCATGTTTCCTGATTTCAAACTCTCGTACAAAACTACGGTAATCAAAACAGTATGATCCTGGCACAGAAAAAGGACACACAGATCAATGGAACAGAGGAGAGAGTCCAGAAGTGAACTCACACATATACAGTCCATTAATCTAGGGCTTCCCAGATGGCACTAGTGGCACAGAGCCTGCATGCCGATGTAGGAGACATAAGGAACACAGTTTGAATCTCTGGGTCAGGAAGATCCCCTGGAGGAGGGCATGGCAACCCACTCCAGTATTCTTGCCTGGAGAATCCCAAGGACAGAGGAGCCCGGTGGGCTATAGTTCATGGGGCCGCAAAGAGTCAGACACGACTGAGCAACTAAGCACGCAGCACACGATCTAGGACAAAGCAAGAACATACAATGAGGGTAAAGACAACCTCTTCAATAAGTGGTGCTGGGAAAACTGGACAGCAAAGTGCAAAATAATCAGACAGGACTACTTTCTCACACCATAGTCAAAAATAAATTCAAAATGTATTAAAGACTTATTTGTAGAACCCCACATCATAAAACTTGTAGAAGAAAACATAAGTAGTACATTCTTTGACTTTGGTCTTAGTAATGTTTTTTTGGATCTAGCTCCCCAGGTAAGGGAAACAAAAGCGAAAACAAACAAATGAGGTTACATCAAACTAAAAAGGTCGTATACAGCAAAGGAAAATATCAACAAAACAAAAAGTCCACCAGCTAAATGGGAGAAGATATTTGCAAATGACATCTATGATAAGAGGCTAATATCCAAAATACACAAAGAACTCATAGAACTCAACATCAAAAAAAAAACAACCCTGATTTTAAAATGGGCAGAGGATGTGAACAGACATTTTTCCAAAGAAGATATACAAAGGCCAGAAGGCACATGAAAATACACCAACATCACTAACGACCAGGGAAATGAAAATCAAAACCACAATGAGGTATCACCTCACACCTGTCAGAATGGCTATTATAAAAAAAAGACAACAAATGGTGAGGATGTGGAGGAAAGGGAACCCTCGGTACTGCTGGTGGGAATGTAAATTTGGTGCAGCTACTGTGCAATACAGTATGGAGAATCCTCAAAACATTCAAAATAGAACTGCCATATGATCCAGGAATTTTATTCCTGGCAATTTATCCAAAGTAGACATAAACACTAATTTGAAATGTTTCTTGCAGAATTATTTACAATAGGTAAAATACAGAAGCAGCAAGTGCCGTCAAAAGATGAATGGACATAGAAGATACGGTATATATACACATATGTGTGTGTGTGTGTATATATACTTAGCTATAAGAAAAAAATGAGATCTTGTTGTTTTTGACAATGTGGATGGACCTAGCAGTTATTATGCTAAGCAAAATAAGTCAAAGAAACAATTATCGTATGATTCCCCTTATACAAAACAAATGAAAAACCAAAACAGAAACATAATCATACAGACAGAACAAACAGGTGGTTGTCAAGGAGTGGGGGCTGGGTAGAAGAGAAAAATAGGGGAGGGAGATTAAGAAATGCAAACTTTCAGTTGTAAACGATGAGTTGTGGATGTAAAAGTCCAGCGTGGGGGATATAGCAAATATATGTGCTACTGTATAGTGACAGATGGTAACTAGATTTATCATGGTGATTTTTTGGAAACATACAGATCACCATGTTATGAAATATTTAATTACTTTCTTGTCCAAACATGAAATATTTAACTACTTTAATTAAACATGAAATATTTGATTATTTTAATTAAACATGAAATATTTAATTACTTTCTTGTCCAAACTTTCAGTTGTAAACAATGAGTTGTGGATGTAAAATCCAGCATGGGGGATATAGCAAATATATGTGCTACTGTATAGTGACAGATGGTAACTAGATTTATCATGGTGATTTTTTGGAAATATATAGATCACCATGTTATGTAATAGGAGCTAACAGAGTGTTGTTGGGCAATTACACTTCAAAAACAAGCAAGCAAGCAAGGCTGGGCTGTGTTCAGCCATGTCTGACTGTGCGATCCCATGGACTATAGCCCTCCGGGCTCCTCTGTCCATAGAATTGTCTAAGCAAGAATACTGGAGTGGGTTGCCATTTCCTCCTCCAGGGGATCTTCCTGACCCAGGGATCAAACTCGTGTCTCTTCCATCTCCTGCATTAGCAAGCAGATTCTTTACCAACTGCACTACATAGGAAGCCCAAACAAGCAAATAAACTAAAAAACTCATAGAAAAACAGATTATATTTTTGGTTACTAGAGGCAGGGGTGTGGAAGGTGAAATTGTATGAATGTTGTCAAAAGGTACAAATTTCCCATTATCAGATAAATAAATACTGGAGATACAATGTCCAACATAATAAATATAATTAACACTGCATGCATGAGTGCTAAGTCACTTCAGCCATGACCAACTCTTTGCAACCCTATGGATTATATCCCACCAGGCTCCTCTGTCTATGAGATTCTCCAGGCAAGAATACTGGAGTAGGTTGCCATGTCCTCCTCCAGGGCATCATCCCAACCCAGGGACTGAACCTGAGTCTCTTGCATCTCCTGTATTGACAGGCAGGTTCTTCACTACAGCATGTTATATATGAAGGGCTTCCCAGGTGGCTCAGCAAATCTACCTGCCAAGCAGGAAACGAGGGTTTGATCCCTGCCTCGGGAAGGTCCACTGGAGAAGGAAACGGCCACCCACTCCTGTATTCTTGCCCTGTTGTTCAGTCGACTCAGTCACGTGCGACTCTTTGCAGCTCCATGGACTGCAGCATTCCGGGCTTCCCTGTCCTTCACCATCTTCCAAGCTTGCTCAAAAGCTGATTCATGTCCATGAGTCAGTGATGCCTTCCAACCATCTCATCCTTTATCATCCCCATCTCCTCCTGCCTTCAAGCTTTCCCAGCATCAGGGTCTTTTCCAATGAGTCAGTTCTTTGCATCAGGTGGCCAAAGCATAGGAGCCTCAGCTTCAACATCTGTCTTCGAATGAATATTCAGGGTTGATCTCCTTTAGGATGGACTGGTTGGATCTCCTTGCAGTCCAAGGGACTCTCAAGAGTCCTCTCCAACACCACAGTTCAAAAGCATCAATTCTTGAGCACTCAGGCTCTTTTGTGGTCCAACTCTCACATCCATACTGGAAAAACCATAGCCTTGACTATCAGACCTTTGTCAGCAAAGTAATGTCTCTGCTTTTTATACACTGTCTAGTTTTATCATAGCTTTTCTTTTAAGGAGTAAGTGTCTTTTAATTTCATGGCTGCAGTCACCAGCTGCAGTGATTTTTGAGCCCAAGAAAATAAAGTCTGTCACTGTTTCCATTGTTTCCCCATCTGTTTGCCATCAACTGATGGGACCAAATGCCATGGTCTTGATTTTTTGAATGCTGAGTTTTAAACCAGCTTCTTCACTGTCCTTTTTCACCTTCATCAAGAGGCTCTTTAGTTCCTCTTTGCTTTCTGCCATAAGGGTGGTGTCATTTGCATCTCTCAGGTAATTGATATTTCTCCTGGCAATCATGATTCCAGGTTGTGCTTCATCCAGCTGGCATTTTGCATGATGTACTCTGCATATAAGTTAAATAAACAGGGTGACAAGGGTGACAGGGTGATAAGTTAAATATACAGCCTTGACATACTCCTTTCCCAATTTTGAACCAGCCAGTTGTCCCTTGTCTGGTTCTAACTGTTGCTTCTTGACCTGTGTACAGATTTCTCAGGAAATTCTTGCCTGAGAAAAGTTATGTATGAAAGTTGTTAAGAGAGTAAATCCTAAGAGCTTTCATCACAAGGGGAAGAAAAGTTTACTATTTCCTTAATTTTATATCTGTGAGATGATGACTGTTCACTAAAATTGTGGTATTCATTTCATGATACATGTAAGTCGCATCATTATTCTGTAACCTTAAACTTATACAGTGCATGTGTACTTTTATTGATACTTTTAAAAACTGTTTCTGGCTTCTGAATTTGCAGAAGATCAACTGGATCAAAGGCGGTGCCCTATTAACATTACTGTCCTTTTGTTCTACAAACTCACTTCTGGAGGATCACATCACTTCTTCAACAATACAGGTACATGTATTTCACAGACACTTCTGCTTTTTTCATCATTCTAAAAACATGAAATATTTAATTACTTTCTTGTTGCAAACTTTAAAACTTCTTTATTTACAGAAAAATCCTTTTTTTTTCAGACAACCTTTAATTGAATTACTAAATTAAACCCAAACAAAATGAATTAAACCCAAACAAAATGAGTCAGTCTTCATCTGTGAATTTCCTGTCATCCAGCAGAGGGCAGCAATGTAAAAGGGGGAAAAATTTTCCCTTCCCTCAGGGTTCCTGCAGAGAAGGAAATGGCACCCCACTCCAGTGTTCTTGCCTGGAGAATCCCAGGGACGGCGGAGCCTGGTGGGCTGCTGTCTATGGGGTCGCACAGAGTCGGACACGACTGAAGCGACTTAGAAGCAGCAGCAGGGTTCCTGGGACGCAGGTGCTGTGATATGCTAGAGCTTAGAAGGAAATGGCAACCCACTCCAGTGTTCTTGCCTGGAGAATCCCAGGGATGGGGGAGCCTGGTGGGCTGCCATCTATGGGGTCACACAGAGTTGGACACGGCTGAAGCGACTTAGCAGCAGCAGCAGATCAAACCAGTCACAACATTCCCTTAAGCCAAAATCTATTCTAGTGCATCACCCTGACTTCCTTTAATTCTGTGAAGGCTGAGACAGGTGAGAAGCTGCAGAATAAAAGTTTGAAGCTGGCAGAGCTTGGTTCATGAGGTTTAAGGAAAGAAACCGTCACCATAAAACAGACGAACAAAACAGTGCCAAGAAACTGCAGCAAGTCAGCCAGATTATCAGCTAAAACGATTAGCAAAGGCAGCTGCGCCGATGACAGATTTTCAATATGAACAGCCTTCTATTAGAAGAAGATCCACCTAGGATTTTCACAGCTAGAGAGGAGAAGTGAATATCTGGCTTCAGAACTTCAGAAGACAGGCTGACTCTGCTGTTAGGGGCTAATGCAGCTGCTGACTTTCAGTTGAGTCAATGCTCATTTACCATTCTGAAAATCCTAGGGCGCTTAGAAGAATTATTCTAAATCTACTCTGCTTGTGCTCTGTAAATGGAACCACAAAGCCTGGATGGCAATACATTTGTTTCCAACATGGTTTGCCAAAAATTTTAAGTCCACTGTTCAGACCTAGTGCTCAGGGAAAAGAAGGATTCCTTTCAAAATATTACTGCTTACTGACAATGCACCTATTCACTCAAGAGCTCCATTTTCATGCTGCTTAAACATCCATCTGCAAGGGCTAGTTTAAACTTTCAAGTCATGTTATTTAAGAAATACATTTCATTCAGGTGATAGACAATACAGGTAGTGATTCCTCTGATGGACCCAGGCAAAGGAAATTGAAAACCTTTGGGAAAGGATTCATCATTCTAGATGCCATTAAGAACATTCACGTCTCATGTGAAGAAGTCCAAATGTCAATATTAACAATAGTTTAGAAGAAGTTGATTCCAGCTTTCATGGATGACTTTGAAGGGTTCAAGACTTCAGTGGAGGAACTAACTGCAGATGTGATGGAAATAGCAAGAGAGCTAGAATTAGAAGTGGAACTTCATGAAGTGACTGAATTGCTGCCATCTCATGATAAAACTTTTTTACCTTTTTAAAGTTGGAGGATAATTGCTTTATAACATTGTATTTGTCAATGCCATACATCAATATGAATCATCCATGGATATACACAAGTCCCCTCTCTTTTAAGCCTCCCACCCACCTCCCACCCCCATCCCACCCCTCTTGGTTGTCACAGAGCACCGGGTTTAGGCTCCCTGTGTCACTCAGCAAATTCCCACTGGCTACCCATTTAACATATGGCAAAGTATATGTTTTCATGATAAAACTTCAACAGCTGAGGAGTTGCTTCTAATGAGGAGCAAAGAAAGCAACTACTTTAGATGAAATCTATTTCTGGTGAAGATGTTGTGAAGATTGTTAGTTCAGTTCAGTTCAGTTCAGTAACAGTCATGTCCGACTCTTTGCAACCCCATGAACCACAGCACGCCAGGCCTCCCTGTCCATCACCAACTCCCGGAGGCCACCCAAACCCATGTCCATTGTGTCGGTGATGCCATCCAACCATCTCATCCTCTGTCATCCCCTTCTCCTCCCGCCCTCAATTTTTCCCAGCGTCAAGGTCTTTTCAAATGAGTCAACTTTCTGCATCAGGTGGCCAACGTATTGGAGTTTCAGCTTCAACATCAGTCCTTTGAATGAACACCCAGGACTAATCTCCTTTAGGATGGACTGATTGGATCTCCTTGCAGTCCAAGGGACTCTCAAGAATCTTCTCCAACACCACAGTTCAAAAGCATCAATTCTTTGGTGCTCAGCTTTCTTTATAGTCCAACTCTCACATCCATACATGACCACAGGAAAAACCATAGCCTTGACTAGACGGACCTTTGCTGGCAAAGTAATGTCTGCTTTTTAATATGCTGTCTAGGTTGGTCATAACTTTCCTTCCAAGGAGCAAGCATCTTTTAATTTCATGGCTGCAGTCACCATCTGATTTTGAAGCCCCAAAAAATAAAGTCTGACACTGTTTCCCCGTCTATTTGCCATGAAGTGATGGGACTGGATGCCATGATCTTCGTTTTCTGAATGTTGAGCTTTAAGCCAACTTTTTCACTCTCCTCTTTCACTTTCATCAAGAAGCTCTTTAGTTCTTCTTCACTTTCTGCCTTAAGGGTGGTGTCATCTGCATATCTGAGGTTNCACTGGGATGTCACACATGTGGGCAAAGACCATTAGTGTCCTCCCCTCCCTCCCTCTCTCCCAGGCAGGCAAGAGATATACTTCTTTTTCTTTAATTAGAAAAAAAATTTCTTTTTGAGTTATTTTTAATTTTGCTTTTAATGATAAAATAATAACCAGCTTGAACATCTGGAAGTTCACAGTTCACGTATTGCTGAAGCCTGGTTTGGAGAATTTTGAGCATTACTTTACTAGTGTGTGAGATGAGTACAATTGTGTGGTAATTTGAGCATTCTTTGGCATTGCCTTTCTTTGGGATTGGAATGCAAACTGACCTTTTCCAGTCCTGTGGCCACTGCTGAGTTTTCCAAATTTGCTGGCATATTGAGTGCAGCATTTTCACAGCATCATCTTTCAGGATTTGAAATACCTCAACTGGAATTCCATCACCTCCACTAGCTTTATTTATAATGATGCTTTCTAAGGCCCACTTGACTTCACATTCCAGGATGTCTGGCTCTAGATGAGTGATCACATGTTCGTAACTATCTGGGTCGTGAAAATCTTTTTTGTACAGTTCTTCTGTGTATTCTTGCCACCTCTTCTTAATATCTTCTGCTTCTATTAGGTTCATACCATTTCTGTGCTTTATTGAGCCCATCTTTGCATCAAGGAAATGGCAACCCACTCCAGTACTCTTGCCTGGAAAACCCATGGAGGGAGGAGCCTGGTAGGCTATAGTCCATGGGGTCACAAAGAGTCGGACACGACTGAGTGACTTCACTTCACTTCACTTTGCATGAAATGTTCCCTTGGTATCTCTAATTTTCTTGATGAGATCTCTAGTCTTTCCCATTCTGTTGTTTTCCTCTATTTCTTTGCATTGATTGTTGAGGAAGGCTTTCTTATCTTTCCTTGCTATTCTTTGGAACTCTGCATTCAAATGGGTAGATCTTTCCTTTTCTCCTTTGCTTTTCACCTCTCCTCTTTTCACAGCTATTTGTAAGGCCTCCTCAGATAGCCATTTTGCTTTTCTGCATTTCTTTTTCTTGGGGATGGTCTTGCTCCCTGTCTTCTGTACAATGTCATGAACCTCCGTCCATAGTTCATCAGACACAATGTTTATCAGATCTAGTTAAAATAACTAGATTTAACTTTATTATTAAAATAACAATAAAGATTTAGGATTTATATAAACTTCATTTGTAAAGCAACAGCAGGATTTGGGAGAATTTGACTCCAATTTTGAAAGGAGTCCTACTGTGGGTAAAATGCCATCAAACAGCATCACATGCTACAGAGAAATCATTCATGAAACGAAGAGCCAATCAATGCACAGACTTCACTGTTATCTTTAAAAATTGCCACAGTCACCCCAACATTCAGCAGCAACACCCTGATCAGTCAGCAGCGATCAACATCAAGGTAAGACCCTCTACCAGCAAAAAGATTATGACTTGCTGAAGGCTCAGATGTGGTTAGAACTTTTTTTTTTGCAAAAAAAATGTATTTTTAAATTGAGATATGAGCATTGATTTTTTAAAAAACATAATGCTATTGAATGCTTAATAGACTATTATGAAAGAAGAAAGTGAAGTCGCTTAGTCATGTCCGACTCTTTGCGACCCCATGGACTGTAGCCTACCAGGCTTCTCCGTCCATGAGGTTTTCCAGACAAGAATACTGGAGTGGGGTGCCATTTCCTTCTCCAGAGGATCTTCCCAACCTAGGGATCGAACCCAGGTCTCCCAAATTGTAGGCAGACTCTTTACCATCTGAGCCACTTGGGAAGTCCTAATAGACTGTTATAGGGTGTAAATTGTTATGCTCCAGGTCCAGGTCCCCACACAGACGGACAGATCAACTCACCACAGCATGCAAAAGCAAGAAGGGAGTTTATTGCTAACTCGAGTTAGGGCGCTCTGCCACATCCAACACAGTGGAGTGAGGCAAGAGAGCCCCGAGCCCAGATTTACAGCAGTATTTATAGGTTTAGAACAAACAGGGAGTTGGCAAGGGCTGATTGGCTGCAGGGGGTTCCTGGTATTGGCTAATCTTTATTGGCCACAGGGATTACTAATTGGCTAATCTTTATTGGCTGCAGGGGGATGTCTTTTACGTCCTGATAAACTCAAACCAGGCTACAGGGAGTATACAAATTGGCTGAGTCCTCACGTCTCTGCCTGGGCAGTGACTCAGCTGTTTCCGGGATGCTAGCTTTGGCTTTTATCAGGCCTCAACATAAATAAAACTTTATATGAGCTGGGAAAACAAAAAATTCAGAAATTATGCATCTTACTTTCAGTTTGTGTGCCTCTTTAGATCTGAAGTGAAGGGTTAGTCGCTCAGTCGTGTCCAGCTCTTCGTAACCCCACATGCTGGGGCTCGCCAGTCTCTTCTGTCCACGGGATTCTCCAGGCAAGAATACTGGAGCGGGTTGCCATTTTCTTCTTCAGGTTAGATCTGAAGTGACTCTCTTTTCTCTTCTTGTGTTTCTTGAATCGCTATAATGTGAATGGTATTCTGCTTGATGTGGTCCTATAGGTCCCTCAAGTTATCTCCATTTTTTAAAGTTCTTTTTTCCTCTTTGCTGCTCTCTTTGAGTAAGTTCCACTGCCCTGTCTTCCAAGTCACTGATTCTTTTTGATGCTTCTTCCAGTCTTCTGTTGAACCCCTCCAGTATATTTTCTGGTTCAGTTCTTGTATTCTGCAGGCCTGTGATGTGTTTGGTACCTTCTCGTGTTTTCTCTTTGCCAAAATTCTGCTGTGTTCATCCTTTCCTCTCCCAAATTCAGTGAGTATCCTCATGACCACTACTTTTAGACTTCTGTTGGGTAAATTGCCTATTTCTATTTCATTAAGGTTTTTCTGGGGTTTTATCTTGTTCTTTCATTTGGAAAATATTCTATCTCCTCATTTTGTTTTGCTCTCTGTATTTGTTCCTATGTATTGATATTAGGCAAAATAGCTCTCTCTCCCAGTCTTGAAGTAACAGACTTGAGTAGGAGATAAAACAGCATTTAACCTGACCTAGCTTGAGTTGTCTTTTAGTCATTTGTGATTATCTAAGCAGCCTGATTTTTTGTGTGTGTGGTTTAGATTTTTTTTTAACTTTCTATTTTATATTGGAATATAGTCAGTTAACAATGTTGTAATAGTCTCAGGCAGACAGCAAAGGGACTCAGCCACACATATCCATGAATCCCTCCCCCTAACTGCTTTCCCATCCAGGCTGTCACGTAGCATTGAGCAGACTTCCTTGTGCTGTGCAGTAGGTCCTTATTATTATCCATTTTAAATATAGGAATGTGTACATGTCGATCCCAAACTCCCTAACCATCCCTTCCCCACATCCTTCCTCCCTGACAACCATAAGTTCATTCTCTAAGTCTGTGAGTCTGTTTCTAAGCAGCCTGTTTTTTTCTTGATAGATGCCAGTTTCTGAGGGTGTCAAGAACTTCTGATTTTTCAGACCCCTGGGACCCAGAAACATAAAACTCTTTGTCACCAGAGGGAACCACTCAGTGGGTGTCCCCATTATGTCTTGTGTGCATCTGTCGGCTTTGGGGGAGCGTCACAAGAACAATGCAAGGGCAGGGTGCTTGCCCAGCCAGGTTTGGCGAGACTGTAGGCACCCACCCAACTGGCTTTGGTGGGACTGCAGAAGTGGTACAGGCGTGAGGCACTTGCTTGGTCAGCTTTGGTGGGGCCAAGGGAAAGTCTCAGGTGCCGGACTTCCGCCCTGGAGCTAGCAGGTCAGAGGCAGGGTGCAGAAAACATGTCTGCCAGGCTTATGTTAGAAAGGGAGAAGGAGAAGCAGAAAGGGTTCCCACCAGTGCCTGTGTCCCCAGAGAGCATCCCAGAGGCTCCTGCCCCTCCAGCAGATGCTTAAGGATTACCAAATAAATCTTCACAAATGGTCTAGGCATCTTTCAAGCTGCCGCTTTTGTGCTAGATCCCAGGCAAGTGAGTTTGAGCATGATCTCTCTAAGAGAGAAATCTCCATTCCCTATAGGCCCATAGTTCTCCTGAACAGGAGCCCTGTTGGTTTTTAAAATCAGGCATCCTGGGAGCTGTCTCTCCAGTTCAGGTCCCAAGGGCTGGTGGGCACAGAGCCCTCTCTCCTCAGGGATAAGCAGTGTGTTTGTGAGATCCCTCCTGCTTGTGGGTCACAATACTGGGGTAGGGTTTGGGGAACACGATGACTCTGCCCAGCCAGCCTATCTTGATGTGGCCCTTTGTTGTAGAGGAGCTGATCTACTACCATTGGTTACCAGTGAGATATTTTCTTCTGTAAATTTCCTATCTCTAGCTGTGGTCTTTCATTCTTAGAGAAGCCCCTTTAGCATTTATTATAAAGCTGGTTTTCTGGTATTGCCCTCTTAGTTTTTGTTGTTTAATCTCTAAGTCATGTCTGAGTCTTTTGTGACCCCATGGACTGTAGCCTGCCAGGCTCCTCTGTCCATGGGATTTCCCCAGCATGAATACTGGAGTGGGTTGTCATTTCCTTCTCCAGAGAAAATCCAATTTTCCCTACCCAGGTGGATTCTTTACCACTGGATCACCAGGGAAGCCTTCTTTTAGCTTAAACTCCTTATCTTATTTTCAAACCTGAATAATATCCTTGTCAGGTAGAGTATTCTTGATTGTAGGATTTTTCCTTTCATGACTTCAAATATATCATGCCACTGCCTCCTGACATGTATAGTTTCTGCTGAAGAGTCAGCTGATGCTTTATGAGAATTTCATTAGGCATAACTAGTTGGCTAACCTTGGTGCTTTTAATAGTCTCTCTTTAACTTTGGACATTTTGACATTTTGTCTTGGTGTGGACCTCTTGGGACACTGTCCTTCCTGGATCTGGATTTCTGTTTCATTTCCCATATTACTGAAGTTTTCAGCTATCGTTTCTTCAAATAAATTTTCTGCCCCTTTCTCTCTCTCTTCTCTTTCCATATCCTGCAAATGATAGTATACTTGATATTGTCCCAGAGGTCTTTTAAACTATTCTAATTTTTTTATCCTTTTTTTTTTTTTTTTTTTTTTNTTTCATTTCCCATATTACTGAAGTTTTCAGCTATCGTTTCTTCAAATAAATTTTCTGCCCCTTTCTCTCTCTCTTCTCTTTCCATATCCTGCAAATGATAGTATACTTGATATTGTCCCAGAGGTCTTTTAAACTATTCTAATTTTTTTATCCTTTTTTTTTTTTTTTTTTTTGCACTTTGGGGATCCCCACTACTCTGTCCTGCAGTTCACTGATTTGTTCCTTCATATCACCTATTCTGCTGATGATTCCTTCTAGTGTGTTTTTAATTTCAGTTGCTGCATTCTTCAGCTCTCTTTTCCTTTATACTTTCTAACTCTTTGTTGTGCTTCTCACTGTGTTCATCCATTCTTCTAGAGTTTATTAAGGCTCTTTATACTCATTACCTTGAACCTTTTATGGAGTAGATTGCTTATCTCCAGTTCTTCTGGGGTTTTATCTTATCCCTTCCTTGTAACATATTTTCCTTTTGCCTCCTTTTTGCCTAGCTGTATTTGTTGTTGTTGTTGTTGTTGTTTGTATTAGACAGGTCAGTTACATTTCCCAGTCTTGGAGAAGTGGCCTCATGCAGCTATTGTCCTGTAGGAGCCAGCAGCACACTCCCCTCAGGACACCAAAACTGTAGGCGCTAGTGGTGCCACCTGTGTGGATTGCCAGAGTCCTCCTATTTTGGCAGGGCAGACTACTGTGGGCCCACAGTAGGTGGGGCTGGCCCCTGGCCCAGGTGGCTGCCAGGGGATCCTGAATTCGGGGTAGGTCCCAGGGCTGGTTTCAGCCCATTCACAGCTGGGCCATGTGCCAGTATGGTTGGCTGCTGAGGTTGGGTGGTTTTACAGCTGGTGCTGACCTGCTGATGGGTGAGGCTGGGTTCTGGGCCTGTTGATGGGCAGGGCTGTGTCCCAGAGTGGCTGACTGCTCAGCCTGAGGGGTTCTGGGACTTGTGCCAACTAGCTGGGGGATAGGGAAGAGTCAGTGCTAATGGACTAGAGGGAGGGCTCCCAAATGGCACTTGCTAGCCCTGATGTCCTAGTGGTAGAACAGGTGCCCATAAATGGCTGCCGCTGTAATATTTTTCCTTGGGGGGTGTCCCAGTTGTCTCCTGCCTCTTCAGGAGGCTCTCCAAGATCAGCAAGTGGATCAGACCTAGGCTCCTTTCAAATGACTGCTTCCTTGCTGGATCTAGGAGTATGTGGTATTTTGTGTGCACCATGCCCAAGGCCTCCAGTTCCCCTGCATGCTGGCCTTCAAAGCCAGAGATTCTGGGGGCTGGTCTTCCTGGTGTAGGCTTCTCAGGGTGGGGGTCCTGATGCAGGCAGGACTCAGACTCCTCGCTCCTTGGGGAGAACCCCTCAACTGCGCTTATCCTCCTGTTGGTGGGTCACCTGCGCAGGGGGTGTGGGTCTTCTCTATCCATCCTCTTGTATTGTTGTTTGCTTCTTTGTATCTTAGTTGTGGAAAACCTTTTCTGCTAGTCTTCAGGTCATTCTCATTGTTACCCTAGTTGGAGTGCTTGTTGGAGGAGGTGAGTTCAGGGTCTTTCCACTCCACCATGTTGGCCACCCCCTTAGAAAATTGTTTTCCTGAGAATAAGTTACCCAGTGGGAAAAGCATACCGCTGATGATCAGCTGGTAATGTAAGGTTGGGACCGCTTTGTCCACCACCATGACCACTAGGTAGGTGACCCGACACTGTCTTCATCAAGGGTCACTGTCACTGCAGTCACTTCCTGGAACTTCAGGAGACTTTTCCTTTTGACGCTCAGGTCTCTGGACAGAAATAACATTTTGTTGAGGCTTCCAGGGTCCTTCTGATGCCCTGTTGTGATCAGGTGATTGGATTCCCCAGATGCAGTCCAGTTCTAGGAATGGCAGAAGCAGAGCCCACGTGGGGAACTTTGGCCTGGGTGTTTCTTGGAGGGGAGAGCTGCACTCTTGATGCACAGAAGTTGGGGATATCTGCACCCCCACTTAACAGTCACCTGGCACCTCTAAGCCAGAGGGCTGTCTATTGCCTCCATTCTGTATCCATCTGTTGGGGGTTCCCTCTTCCCCACACATCGACTCTTCCTTTCTCTGCTTTGAAAGTAGTAATCATTGTGCTATCATCTTTCAGCTTCTAAAATACTGTTGCCATCAACTCCTCTTCTGTTTGGTTTGGACACAGCTGCTTGTGCCTTAATAAATGTTATTTTGCTCTCCTTTTAGAAAAACTCGAGAAGGGAGTGGAAATAAATGCATGGGTTTTTAAAATAGATTTAAAAAAATATTTATTTGGCTGTGTCGAGGCTTGGTCGTGTCTTATGGGATCTTTTGCTACAGCCTATGGACTCACTACTTGTGGCGGGCAGGCTCAAGAGTGTTCAGGTTCAGTAATTGTGGCCTGTGGGCTTAGTTGCTCTGAGGCATGCGGAATCTTAGTTCCCCAACCAGGGATCGAACCTGCATCCCCTGCATGGCAAGGTGAATTCTTAACCAGTAGACGACCAGGGGAGTCCCCATAAATGCAAGTTTTGATCCTTCTTCTTTAATAGCAAGTGCCAAACTGCTTTTTTAATAAGCACTTAAAAATAGTATCATATAGGTTACTACATTTTTGACTGCTATGTAGCATCTCACAGTAGAAACACTTAATAAATTATTTAACCATTTACTTTGTTGGTCATAGGTTATTTCATACTTTTTACTACTATCAGTATCACTGAGGTGAACAATCTGATACAGACATCTTTGAGCACATTCAGAATTATTCCTCAGTAGAGAAAGCTGCCGTCTGTGGGGTCGCACAGAGTCAGACACGACTGAAGTGACGCAGCAGCAGCAGAGAAAAGCTAGGGCAACCCGGATATCCTTTGTAAGTATTTGGATGTGTTCAACTGCTTCAGTTGTGTTTGACTCTTTGCAACCCCATGGACTGTAGCCCACCATGCTTCTCTGTCCATGGGATTCTCCAGGCAAGAACACTGGAGTATATTGCCATTTCTTTCTCTGGGGGGATAGATTTTGCCAAATTGCCCCAAGAAATGCTGTATTAATTTATCTCCTACATCAGTTGTGAAACTTCTGTTTTTCTTGCCAATACTTGGCACAACCACTAAAAGCGTCCTGAGGTGATTCCTTGCCAATTGGATAGGTACAGTTTGATATGTATAGTTTTAATTTGCACATCTTGACGTTCATGCTCATTGTACTTTGGAGTGACATTTTGTATATATGTGTAGCTTGAAGGGTACTTGAAACCTGGGTGATACGTTGTGGGAACCGCGGACTCTGATACAACCTCCGTCCACACCGCACACTTGTGCCCAGGCCCCAGTGTACTCCTGATCTGCTTCCTAGAAGGACAAGTAAGCACAGAACAAGCCAGTGGTTCGGGGGAATCTCAGTGGGTTACAACTTCCCATGGTTCCTGTGACCTTTCAGAGTGAGAGCCAAGAGCTCACAACAATAGAGCCTGGGATTTGACAAAACTTGTTGGCATCTGGCATTTTGGAGATTCTTCTGTCATTATTCTTGCTGAGGTCTGTGGGAGCCCCGAAGGNAACTTCCCATGGTTCCTGTGACCTTTCAGAGTGAGAGCCAAGAGCTCACAACAATAGAGCCTGGGATTTGACAAAACTTGTTGGCATCTGGCATTTTGGAGATTCTTCTGTCATTATTCTTGCTGAGGTCTGTGGGAGCCCCGAAGGAAAAACTTTCACCTGCTGAGAACTTAGCCATCTTTGGGAAGGAAAACTCACCTTCTACCATCTCAGTGAGTGTTTGGAAGGTTCCTTTTCAGGTAACCCTCTTGGCCACTCCAAAGGCTTACATGCTTCTGCCAGATTCTACTTTCAGAAACACCCTTGTTATCTTGTCATCCCCATCATCTGGGATGAAACCCAGCTCTCCTTAACTTGGTACTTTTCAGAGTAAAAAAAAAAAATTGGTCTCTGTCCTTTATTCACCTTTCAGCCCCTGCTGCCCACCCCCAAGAAGCCTCCAAATCCACCTTGCATTGCTGCTAATGTCCTTTCTTCTCTGTTCTTCAAATCCTGCTCACCTCTTAATGCCCAGTATGATCAGAACTCATGGACAGATCCGGGCATTTATATATATATATATATGTTCTGATGGGCTTTCCAAGTAGTTCAGTGGTAAAGAATCCACCTGCAATGTAGGAGGCACAAGTTCAATCCCTGGATGGAGAAGTCCACTGGAGGAGGGCATGGCTACCCACTCCAATATCCTTGCCTGGAAAATTTCATGGACAGAGGAGCCTGGAGTGCGGCAGTCCACGGGGTTGAAGAAAGTCATTCATGTGATCCTGAGCATACACACAGGATCTCATGATAATAATAATACAGAGGGTATACTGATATGGCAAAAAAGCATGATGTTATTATGAGAACAACTGAGGTTCCAGAAACACTACATATGTCTAGGCTGCAGTGGAAAATGTCATATAATTCTAGATTCATAGAATGTTGATTCAGAATGAGTGGTGCATGAGCGATTACCTCACCCATAGGCACTCCTCTCTCTCACCACTCCCTTTCCAAAACAGATGCCCAAATGCCATCCAGTGGAGTTCCCAGGCTTCTGATCTCCCTGAGCTGTGTTCTAAATCATGAAAGCTTTGTCTGATTAATCCCATGATTAACCAAACAAAAGCCAGTAAAGGATCCGTACGATATAAGCTCATACTTGTCCAGCGCTTGTTTTAGTATGTACTCTGTATATCTTTTGAATAAATTGATAGAGATGGAAAGGTTTTGTCTTCTCTCCTAAGACCTGCCCAACTGCTTCGGAGTAAAGGTCAGTTCCTAGGATTTTACTTTCCAGATCATCTAGTTTCACATGGAAACCTTAGGGAGTTACCCAAAGGAAAGGTGATCATCCCAATCAACCACCACTGACACCTAAGAGCTGTGTTACTTACGGTGATTGTGATGCCACAAGATTATACACATTAAGCGAAACTGAGGCTTGGCTTCAGGTTTGATAGGCTTCAGCCTTACTTATTTCTGCAGAGTCATCATGAGCCAGGTATGGGCATCCACAACTGTAGCCATTCAGAGCAAGGTCTGGGAGTGGCTGCCTCTCTTTTTGAAATTGTGGGTATCACAAGTAGGTATGTGATTGAACCATGAGATGAGGAGAATAATTCATCCCCTCTTTTTATATTTTGTTAAGACAGCATCCCACAGTCTTCCTGGGCTAACAACTAGGGTTGTGTTCCCAGAATGGAAAAGCCAAATGGCAAGGGCGAAAGGCTGGATGGTTATTCCTTGACAGGCGTTATGCATTTATGAGTTTCAGTGTGAATGTAAGTCTGTGTGTGTGTGTGTGTGTGTGTGTGTGTGTGTGTGTGTGTGTGGTATGGTAAGTGATTAGAAACAGCCTTGTTTTTTGCTTAGGTAGACCACTTGGATTGTTCCACGTGGTTAGAAATAGAGATTCCCTTTTTAGGGCGCTCATATGACCCCTGATTCTCAGATAAAAGTAAGGGAAGAAATCAAGCTTCATAGAAGCAATCTTCTCTGAAGGCTGATCCCAATTTTGTTACAAAGCCCTCATCTGTAACACGGAGCTTCCCCTCACTGGCCTGCCATTGTGGCCAGAATGAGTGCAAATGAGCATCCTTTCTAGAATTTGGGTCTCCAGAAGCTTCATCTCAGCTATAACCTATTCCCTTAGCCAAGAACCCATGAGCCTTTGGGGATTATCTTGTGTGTTATAGCTGCTGGCTGCTCAGCTCTCTCTGATGTCAATATTGGTCTGGCCTGGACAAAAGCAGGCTTGCTAAATGACATTGTGAAAGCATGTGAGCATAAGGGAGGCACTGCCGCCTCTTACTGCGCTGGCCTGGCTACAATTCATAAATAAAGCTATAAAGTCTCTTTTTCTCTCTCTGTATGTTTATATGTATAAATATGTGTGCTGTAGATGTGTGTGTGTTTTCTACCTCTAGATGGTATTTCTAAAATTACCTTGTAAAACGGGCTTTATTTAATTAGTTTAAGAAAAATTAAGTGCTTGTATAAGTCAAACTCTCAGAAATACAATAGAAACTAGCCCAAATGTTTCTCAAGTTCATATGATCTAAAATAATCTTTAGTAAGTAAAAGCTAGTTTAAGTTTGTTGGGTATGTTAGTAGACATCTTGTGCCACATTGAAAATTTTACTATGAAAATTATGTTTCTAAAAAATATGTTAAATGTAGTTTTACATTTTAAAATAAGTTGAATGAGTTTTCATATCAAAAGTGTGTGCTCAGTTGTCCAATTGTGTCCGAGTCTGTGCGACCCCATGCACTGTAGCCTGCCAGGCTCCTCTGTCCATTGGATTCTCAGACAGGAATACTAGAGTGGGCTGCCATTTCCTTCGCCAAGGCATCTTCCTCATCCAGGGATCGAACCCACGGCTCCTACTGCCTCTCCTGCATTTCAGGTGGATTCTTTATCCCTGAGCCACTGGGGACCTTTCCCAATATCAAAAGTAAGCTTGTACAAATTAAAAGTTGGTTTTTTCACTGTTAAAGGGAAAAAGTTTTATTGAACTATTGGTCCGATAGTGAAAGGTTTTTCTTTACCTTTTAAAATGATCTGCCTAGAAACCAAACATCTTGAGACTTGTTAAAATAATCACTTGTATGTTGTGTTTGATTACATAGGTAAAATTAGTCCTCTCAATAGTAAATGAGGTAAGTTTTGCTCAGAATATATAACCTTCCATATTTGCTTGAGAAGTCTTTGTCACTTTGGTTTAGTAGATAACTAAGTATTGTTTCAGTGATCTGTGATTCTATTTGACTGTTTTTAAACCTTTTGTTATTTTTTACAAAGGTCTTCAAAATCAGATTCTAAAGGAAATCTTTTGACCTAAACTAACTTTGGGATCTTTTGAAGGGTTCCTAGAACACCTTAAAAAATTTATTCTCTCTCATATGAAAAGATATGAATTAGATTTTTTTTGATATATTAAGTTACATGGGAATCATTGTCAGAAAAGAAGTAACACTAAGCTTTTTAATGTATTTATGTTAGTATGTATTATGTGTTCTAAAAATTGCATGAAATTCCTAAAAATCTGAAATGCTTTAGTAATTCCAGTTATTATCTTAAAATGTTGTGTGTTTCACAGAAATAACAAAATTTCCATATCAATCACACTGTAATGAAACCTAATGAGATCTTTAACTGTGGTTATTTTAAGTCTTTTTTCATTTACAGATAGTTCTTATTTTACTTGGATGCTTTTGCAAAAGTATTCCAACAAAATGTTTCATCTTCAGAGAAATTCATAAAAGAGAATCTCACAAGTGCTCTAGAACACCGATTGTAATAACTTTCAATCATACCACCAAACTGGGTAGGAATTTTCAGAACTCTAAGGAAAAATTAAATTCATAAAATTGTTAACAAAAGATCAACAAGAATTAATTATGTAGGACTAAATGAATTGATAAAGATCATTATAATTTTTGATGACTTTTTGTTTTAAATGTTGCTAGCTTGCTTATGTTTTGTTCTTCCAGATTTAAGGAAACCTGTTTTCTTTCTCTTGAAGTGATTGACAAGTTAATCAAGTATATCTTTGCGAACAAAGATGAAATATTTACTTTTTCTCCCTACCTAACCCCTCCAAAATTCAGAAACTCTTGAGTATTCTTTTCATGACAATATAGTTTATTTGAGTAAGTTCAATAAGAATCTGTTCTCCTTAGAACACAATAATATTGGACATATTACCAAAGCTTTGACTAGTAGGTGTCATGCTCAATTCCTCAGTCATGTCCAACTCTTTGCGGCCCCCACCAGGCTCCTCTGGCCTTGAAATTTTCCAAGCAAGAAAATTGGAGTGGGTTGCTGTTTCTTTCTCCAGGAGAACTTCTTGACACAGCCATTGAACCTGAGAATGTCATATTTAAAAGAGTTGTATAAAGGCTCAAATATGACCAGATAACTTGAAGGAGCTGCTTGAAAAAGTAGACCTGTTACCTTGCTTACAGGTTTCCCAGCAACCTTACCAGGTGAGTAAGGAAAATTACTTCCTGGAAGACTCGGGAACCTCAAGAAGAAAGGAATTTACCCATCCAATAGGTATTGCAGGCTTCCCAGGAGACACAGTTGTAAAGAATCTGCCTGCAACGCAGGAGATGCCGGCTTGATCCCTGGGTCAGGAAGATCCCCTAAGGAGGAAATGGCGATGAACATCAACAACATAGCTGATTCACTTTGCTGTACAGCAGAAGCTAACACATTGCAAAAAGCAACTATATGCCAACAGAAATTAATTTTAAAAAAAACTTAATACTTTAAACACGAAGCCTCTCTTTTTCTTCTCTTTCTTCCCTCTACTCTGGCAATGGCCTGGAAAGATGATGCCATCATCCATATTTCCAAGACCATGGCTAAAGGGAGTACGTTTTCAGACTGCTGGATCTGTCATTTTTAAAAACTCTTGTCTGTCCATGATGCCAGGGTCACCCTGATCCATTTCTTTGTCTCTGTTAACAACCCCAAGCTTGGGAAACCTTGTGTCCAGGCTGTCCACAAAAAAATTATACATGAGGAAAGGGTAAAACTGCCTAGGTGGTCTACAGACCCTTTTACTAGCCTCCATGACTGTCACCTTTCCAGTCTTGAGCCAAAGATTCAAATAGGAACTACCAGGAGGCATTCAGTGTTCACGACTTCCTTCCTTTGAAGGAATGTTAAGAGTAAATGTAAATAAAGGCTATGATCAGAAACCTCTCCTTTACTGTTGAAAGTATTACAGAATCTGCTGCTAAAGAAATAGTTGCCCAAGAAAACTCCTTAGACTCTCTAGACCAAAGTTGTTTTTGATTACCATCTTTCTAAATTCCATATATATGGGGGTTCAGGATTGAGAACTCATGTACACCCGTGGCAGATTCATGTCAGTGTATGGCAAAACCAATACAGTATTGTAAAGCAAAATAAAGTAAAAATAAAAGTTTTTTTAAAAAAAACAAAGATTTTTTGATAACAGGATAGCCCTTGATCTTTTTTATTCATTTATTTATTATTGAAGGATAATTGCTTTACAGAATTTTGTTGTTTACTGTCAAACCTCAACATAAATCAGCCATAGGTATACGTATATCCCCTCCCATTTTGAACTTCCTTCCCATCTCCCGCCCCATCCCACCCCTCTAGGTTGACACAGAACCCCTGTTTGAGTCTCCTGAGCCATACGGCAAATTCCCCGTTTTTTTAAATAGCTGTCTATGTCACATATGGTAATGTAAGTTTCCATGTTACCCTCACCCTCTCACCCTCTCCCCTGTCCATAAATCTGTTCTCCATGTCTGCTCCTCCATTGCTACTCTGTAAATATTCTTCAGTGCCATTTTTCTAGACTCTGCATATATGCGTTAGAATCTATGATATTTATCTTTCTCTTTCTGACTTACTTCACTCTGTATAATAGGTTCTAGGTTCATCCACCTCGTTAGAACGGACTCAAATGCATTCCTTTTTATGACTGAGTAATATTCCATTGCGTATATGTACCACAAATTCTTTATCCATTCTTCTGTTGATGGACATCTAGGTTGCTTCCATGTTCTAGCTGTTGTAAATAGTGCTGCAGTGAACAATGGGATACATGTGTCTTTTGCCCCTGATCATCTTTTAACTGAGAAAGGAGATATCTGTGCTTTGACCAGCATCACCTGCTGCACTTGGATTAACATTTCTGGGGAAGTAACTTAGTTACACATGATCAATTACGTAATATCACTGAGCAAGCCACTCGGCTTAAAAAGCTGACTCCTTCAGTGATTCTTTCTTGGACAGATTTGACTCTGGTTTAGGTCTTGGGGACCATGGCTTACTGTGTGTTTTGTGGGTGTGTGCCCACACACATGCACATGCTCGGTCACTTAGTTGTGTCTGACTCTTTGTGACTCCATGGACTGTAGCCTGCTAGGCTCCTCTGTCCATGGGATTTCCCAGGTAAGAATACTGGAGTGGGTTGCCATTTCCTCCTCCAGGAGATTTTCCCCCACCCAGGGATCAGAGCTGCTTCTCTTGCATCTCCTACACAGAGTACACTCCAAACATTGAGAGTTATTGTGCTTACTGCAATCATAATCATTTCTGTGANAATTGGAAAAAGTGAAAAAACAGTGATTCATAAGTAAAAGAGTTGTTATAGCTTACAGTGTATTAATAGACACTCTGAGATGTGGTAAAGCCCATGGATCAGGAGCCAATTGCCATTTAAGAGATTTTTTTCCCAGTGTCCCAGAGGAGAGGGCGTGACACCACCTGGTGGGCTAGAAGGTGAAGTACCAGGTGTGTCTGGGCAGAGGAAGAAGGGAGGAATCAGGGCAAGAACTTTATCTTGGTTGGTGGGGTGGGCTGGATAGGGAACTAGCCAATCCCTGCCACGCTCTAGGGCTTAGGGAGTGCCCACAACTGTTAGGTACTTTGTCCTGGAGTGATTAGGGCAGGATGATAGTGGCCATTGTGGAGGGTCTGATAAAGAAGGTGGCTGGGGTTCAGCCTCTGGCATGCTGGAAGAGAAAGTTCATTCCTGTCTCCAGGGATTGGCTAACTCTGGGAGGGGCAGTCTCCCCAGAATCAACAAGGCTCCCGGTGTCAAAGCATCAGAATGCACAGCATAGAAGACATGGTTAATACCAGGGTGCAGCAAGAGCCCTCAGAATGCATCTGTACCGTTTTATAAATGGAAAAACTGAGGCTCAGAGAGGGAAAGGTGTGTATCCAAGGTCAGCTGGAAAATCATGCTCTGAATTCCATCCCTGCCTCCTGAGTCCAGAGCCAGTGCTCTGACAGTCCAGTCTATACTGGGTTTAATCCTCTTCCTGGTGCTCTGACACTGAGAGGCCTGGAACGGAGGGGAAGAGCAGAGTAAGAAGCAACTAGAAGCTGTTTATCCCCTTTCTGCTGGTTTATCTGGGTAGAGTCAGTCTATTTCCATCTTTTAAAAATCCATCCTGGCTCCCTCCATTTCTTCAGTTACCTCTTGTGTAAAATGGACATATTACTGTTTCCCTAGCGAGGCTTTTGTCATTGGAATGTCCACGTGGCACACCGAACCCAACCCCATCCTTACATGTACCTCAAGGGGCAACCGCTGCTGTCTCCATCATTGCCTGTGCCTCACAGCGCATCACCCCCTTTTTCACCTTTGCCAGTTGGGCATCTGTCCACTTCACGTCCCTTGAAGGCTATCATCAGATGTGTTTATAAGACCAGATCTGGGTTATTCTTCTCTGTTCTGGCCACACGCTTTGAGGGAGAGGTTGTCGTTTTATCTGTATCTAAAGGGGAACAATTGGGAGGGTGAGAGGCTGGAAATCATTTCCTGTTAGGATGCTTAAACAAACTGCAGCTGTTGAGGATGGACAAGAGAAGACTTGAGAGATAAGTATGAACAGGGTTCAACATGAAGGCCACCTGCCTCATGAAGGTGCAGGATGTCCCCAAGCAGGGAGGACCAGGCCTGACATGGCAACTGCAGGAGACGCATTTGAGCTCAATGAGAAGGAACTGTCTGCTCCATGGGAATGGGACAGACAGAATGTGACCCCCAGTCTCGCTCTTTCTGATGGCCCTGTGAGTTAGGAAGGACAGTTAGCTTCACTCTCTCTCACATAAGAAGCGGAGGCTTAGAGAATTGAGAGGACATTCAAGATCACGTGGCAAAGGTAACAAAATCCACACAGAATTCAGTTCAAACCTTCACCACTGATGTGTCTTCATTTCCTCTCAATGTCCAGCAGGGCTGCCACCCTCACCACCTATTGTGAAGACAGCTCAGGGCAGAATCCTGGGAAAATATGTCAGCTTAAAAGGATTTGCACAGCCTGTGGGTGTTTTCCTGGGAATTCCTTTTGCCAAGCCTCCTCTTGGATCTTTGAGGTTTGCTCCGCCGCAGCCTGCAGAACCATGGAGCTTCGTGAAGAATACCACCTCTCACCCTCCCATGTAAGCCGGGGGTGTGGCTTTTGGCATCTTTCAGTGGGGATGTTAGTCTCAAAGGGATGCAGGAAGGAGCCAAGGCAATCTTCTGAGTGGCTCATACTTTATTCTGAAATCCTCAAGATATTGTAGATCCTTACCAGCATTCCAGAATTCTCACAGTACTGTAGAGCCTTTTCTGGAGCACCTCCTGTGTGTCAGGCGTGTTCTAGTTTCCTGGGATCCATCAGTGACCCAAAGAAAGATCCCACCCTCATGCAGCTTGCCTTTGTAGCAGGGAAAAACAGATGCTGAGCAATATGCAAGGTAAAGATTATATAATATTTTAGAATAGGCTAAGTGCTTTGGAATAAAACAAGGAGTTGAGCAGTGGTGTGGGCAGGTCAGAAGTAATGATTCTGTTTATTCTTCTGTCTTGGTCTTCGATGCAGCTGAGGAGTGAGGTGGGCCAGGAGGTGTGTGGGTGGGGAGTCTTTGGGGTATCGCCAATTCCTAACTCCCAGGTGTGACTGCTGCCTAGTAAGGAAGAGAGCAACGGTCGGTGTGTCCTAGTCACCGTGTCCACGCTGGGCAAAGACGTCAGTCATCCCCCAGAACACCTAGGACATCTACATGTATGGATCTCTGGGGATTTCCAGGATCTGCCTCTTGCTGCTAGTTTCCACCCTTAGGTGAGGTCCAGAACCACCTCATTAACACAACAACTGATGCGTTCCACTTCCAGGCTCATAAGCAGCATCTTCTTGACACAATGCATTCTGAAGTCTCCTGAAAGGGGAAGGTGCCAGGCCTTCTCATTAGTCACTCTCCCCAGAGACCTTGGTGAGCCCTAGAGCCCCCAATCTGGTAAGACAGCTCTGTTTACAGGCTTAATTCTGCCAGTCTAAGACCTGACCTCCCCACAGGAGACATCTCCTTGGTCAGCTCTGATTGAACATCAGGAGTTCTCTTTCCTTGTCCCTCCCAGGTGCTCCCAAAGCGAATTGTTGGGGGAAGTGGCCTCAGACCTCCTTAGCAACGGAACAGAGAGCGTTAAGCCTAAATTTTCTGAAGACTGTCTTTACCTAAGTGTATACACCCCTGCTGACTTGACGAAGAGAAGCAGGCTGCCGGTAAGCGGCGGGAACCACTAGGCAAGGCTGGGGTGGAATGGAAGGGGATGAAGGCAGTGTTGGGTGGGGGCGTCTTGGGCCAAGGGTCTTCTGGGGCCCCAGGGCTTTCTTGTGCGCCACAGCCAAACCTGACATCAGGGAGCGCAGGTTGCCCACGCCTCTGTTTCCCCTCAGCCAGAATAGGGCCCCTGGGGGGAGATTGCTGCACATCTGTAATGCACATTTAATTTTTCTGATGTCTCGCATGCTAATAGATGGATAAGAAGGATGACTTAATTGCTAGATTAGGAATCTGATACCCAGAGTAGGTAAAACATAATTTCCAATAAAGTTAGAGCTGGAAGGAATCTTGGAGATAAGCCAACAAATCAACCTTTCCTTTACAGACAGAGAAACTGAGGCCCAGTGAGGGGAAGGCACAGTCACAGAGTAGGGTTGGCAGGACTGGAGCACGGGGCTCCTGGAACAGCCGAGAGTGCTCTGACATGAGCCAGCACGGAGCCTGTGTGTGGCCTTTCCTCAGCACACAGAGGCCCTCTCTGACAGCTTTCTGGGTCACAGCTTGAGGGGCAGAGCCTGGAGCAACAAGGTTGCCCTTTCCTTTGCCAACTATCAAGATTTTCTTGTAGTTAATTTCACTTCCTAATTGTCTTTGGCCCAGGCTAGTGATTCAGTGAGTCAGCATTTCCAGAAAAAATGGAGCCCAGAGACAGGGCAGCCTTCCAGACTCAGGCTGGAGGGTGGGGCTGGTCTGCTAGAAAAGGAGGGGTCAGTGGGGGTGGAGACTGGGGTGGCCACGAACACCCAGCCATTTCCCAGGAACACCCTTGGCGTGGTGCCCAGATGTTGAGGAGGGTGTCTGAACTTGGGACTAGAAACTTGAAGAGGTGGGGACATTGATCACTCATGCATTCATTCATTTGCCTGTTACATACTTAGTGCTCCCACACACGTAGCTAGAAGTGGGGGTTAAGAGAAAAAAGAACGTAAAGCTATGACCACACAGCCCCTGCCTTTGAGGATGTGCACCGAGCTGGATTAGGTTCTTCAGCAAATCACTGCTGACCAGCCCCTGGCTCAGCCTGGACTCAAGAGATGACTGCAAACTCAGTCCCTCCACCAGGAGGCAGTCAAGGATCGGAGGTGTTTGGAGGAGCAGGGGCTCCGGGAACCTGAGGGTGGAGAATCTCTAGTGTGGACACAGGCTCTGGAACTGCAGAGTCTGGGTGTAAATACTAGTTCTGCCTTTTACTGCCTGAGAGACCTGGCTCTGTTTCCTCAAATCAGGGATAATCACACATGAGTTTTCAGTGATGAATATGCACCTAGTAGGTTTTCAGATCATATTCATCAAATAAATGGTTGAAGACTTCTTGGAGGAGGTGGTTTTTAGGCTGGGCTTTGGAGGATGGGTGAGATTTGAGGAGCAGAAGGAGGCAGCAGGAAGGTATATTAAGATGAGGTACCACCCAGGGCATAGGCTTCTTGACACAATCATTCATTCACATGAGAAGTTGAATTCGCCACTCAAAAGGTAACTAAGATGAAGCTGAAACAAGCTCCTAACCAAGGGCTTCTGCCTACTGAGTGTTCTGAGCTGGGTGAAGGGTCCAGGAGGGAGGGGTCCAGGAGGAAGAGGTCCAGGAGAGAGGGTGGTCTCTTTCTTCCACTGACANCTTGATGCCGAGAGCTGACTCATTTGAAAAGACCCTCATGATGGGAAAGATTGAAAGGGGGAGGACAAGGGGACGACAGAGAATGAGATGGTTGGATGGCATCACCGACTCAATGAACATGAGTTTAAGTACATTCCGGGAGTTGGTGATAGGCAGGGAAGCCTGGCGTGCTGTAGTTCATGGGGTCACAAAGTGTCAGACATGACTGAGCGATTGACCTGAAGTGAACTGAACTGAAAATCTAGGTATTTGGAGGGTGTCAGAGAGGCAAGTATGTTTATAAGGACTAACTGCTTGACATAATGATAAGCTAGTGTCTATTAGTTTCTAGATCATCTATTCTGAAGAGAATTTTTGCCTTTAGAATAGTTACTTCTTGGGACCTCTCTGGTGATCCAGTGGTTAAGAATATGCCTTCTAATGGAGGGGACACAATTTTGATCCCTCGTCAGGGAACTAAGATCCTACGTGCCGTGGGGCAACTTAGCTTGAGTGCTGCAGCTAGAAAGCCCATGCTCCGCAACTACTGAGCCATTTTGCCTCAGCTAGAGAAGCCCGTATGTTGCACTGAAGACCCAGTGCAGCCACAAACCAAAAAGAGAATAACGACTTCCTTTGTCAGTATTCAGGTATCTAGAGTATTAGGGTATCTAGAGTATTTGGGTATCTAGAAGTTCCTTAACTAATCATTTTAAAAATAGGAATCCATCTTGTGTTTAGACAGAGTTACTCTTTTCAAAGTATCTCAAATCATGGATAATCCCACAGATCTATCATGTTGTCAGTATAGGAGCATGTTTTAGAGGGACTCCCAAGATGGCATAAGACTGTTCAATAACTTTATTTTGCAAAGCCATTAATTTGTTTTGGGGCCTTATTCTGTTTTCCTCAGTATGTTTTCCATGTGAAGGAAATGGCAACCTCATTCTGGNGTCAGTATAGGAGCATGTTTTAGAGGGACTCCCAAGATGGCATAAGACTGTTCAATAACTTTATTTTGCAAAGCCATTAATTTGTTTTGGGGCCTTATTCTGTTTTCCTCAGTATGTTTTCCATGTGAAGGAAATGGCAACCTCATTCTGGTATTCTTGCCTGGAGAATCCCATGGACAGAGGAGCCTGGCAGGCTACAGTCTATGGGGTTGCAAGAGTTGGACGTGACTGAGACTCTAAGCACGCAGCCATATGTTTTGGTAAGTGCTCCAGGTCTGTTCAGAGAACTATTTCCTATTATGTTTGCTTATATACCAGTCATATATTTGTAGCTTAAGGTCATTCATAAAAAAAAAAAAAGAGTAGTGCATCAGGAGTATCTGCTTGTGGATCTGCTCTTGAGTGTTGACTTTATTGTTACTGAAAAGTTATTGGAAAAGTGATTTCTAAAACCTCTGATGGATTTGTCCTTTCTATGCTTGCAAGACTGGACTGACACTCAGCCATTTCTTATTGGAGATAAAGCAAGTATAATCCTCAGTGAGGTTTATCCTACAGTTTGTGCTTTTTAAAATCCCTGTTTTATTTGGTGGACTTCAGGAATAACTTCATCTTTTTGGAATATTTCCCATAAGATTTGTTTTTGGTTCCTGTCTTTGTTTTTTATCAGACTTCAGCATCCAATATCAAATGGACCTACTCTTAATAGCACAGGTATAGCTATTATAGGGCAGGATGATGAGGGCACTCGGTTCCCAATACCATTGAAGGTCACTAGTGAATTTCTGCCTTTCCTCATATTGGAGGATATGTGATAATTGGCAATAAGACAGACCAAGGCCAGATTGTAAAATCTACCTGTGAAAATCTACCTGTATATATTCCTGTTTTGGCGATTTTATTTTCCAAGAAAATTGTGACCTGTTGTATAAAATCAGAGGGAGGAAGATGATTTAAGACAGGATAATTGGGGGAAAAGGAAAGAATATCTAGGAGAAGAAAATAAAAAGCAACAGTTAGGGGACTATCGCAAGGATGAAAAGATATTGTGGGATATAAGCAGTGACTGGAGGAACAAGATTTTGATGGATCCAAAAGTGTTTTTGTTGATCAGCTGCTAAGTCATATCTGACTCTTTGCGACCCTATGGACTGCAGCATGCCAGACTTCCCTGTCCTTCATTATCTCCCAGAGTTTGCTCAAAATCATGTCCATCGAGCTGGTAATGCCATGCAACCAACCCATCCTCCGTCATCCCCTTCTTCTCTTGCCCTCAATCTTTCCCAGCATCAGGGTGTTTTCCAATGAGTCGGCTCTTTGCATCAGGTGGCCAAAGTATTGGAGTTTCAGCTTCAGCATCAGTCCTTCCAATGAATATTCAGAAATGATTTCCTTTATGATTGAGTGGTTTGGTATCTTTGTAATCCAAGGGACTCTTGACAGTCTTCTCCAGCACCACAATTCGAAAGCACAAGTTATTCAGTGCTCAGCCTCTGTTATGGTCCAACTTTCACATCCATATATGACAACTGGAAAACCATAGCTTTTACCATATGGACCTTGGTCAGCAAAATGTTGTGCCTGCTTTTTAATATGCTGTCTAGGTTGGTCATAGTTTTTCTTCCAAACAACAAGCATCTTTTAATTTTGTGGCTTCAGTCACCATCTGCAGTGATTTTGGAGCCCCCACAAAATAAAATCTGTCACTGTTTCCAGTTTTCCCCCATCTATTTGCCATGAAGTGATGAGACTGATGGCGTGATCTTAGTTTTCTGAATGTTGAGTTTTAAGCCAACTTTTTCACTCTCTTCTTTCACTTTCATCAAGAGGCCCCTCAATTCCTCTTCACTTTCTGCCATAAGGGTGGTGGCATCTGCATATCTGAGGTTATTGATATTTCTCCTGGCAGTTTTGATTCCAGCTTGTGCTTCATCCAGCCTAGCATTTTGCATGATGTACTCTGCATATAAGTTAAATAAGCAGGGTGACAATATACAGCCTTGATGTACTCCTTTCCCAATTTTAAAGCAGTCCATTGTTTCATGTCCAGTTCTAACTGTTGCTTCTAATCCTGCTTGAGCATCTGGAATTCTTGGTTCCAGATGCCTAGTTTGAAGCAGTTTGATCATTACCTTGCAAGGGAGATGAATGCAATTACACAGTAGTTAGAACATTCTTTGGCATTGCCTTTCTTTGGGATTGGAATGAAAACTGACCTTTTCCAGTCCTGTGACCACTGCTGAGTTTTCCAAGTTTGCTGGCATATTGAGTGCAGCACTTTCACAGCATCATCTTTTAGGACTTGCAATAACTCAGCTAGAATTCCATTGCCTCCCCTAGTTTTGTTCATAGTAATGTTTCCTAAGGCCCACTTGACTTCATACTCTAGGATGTCTGGCTCTAGGTGAATGACCACAACATGGTGGTTATCTGGGTTATTAAGACCTTCTTTTGTACCGTTTTCTGTGTATTCTTGCCACCTCTTCTTGATCTCTTCTGCTTCTGTTAGGTCCTTATCATTTCTGTCCTTTATTGTGCCTATTTTTGCATGAAATGTTCCCTTGGTATCTCTAATTTTCTAGAAGAGATCTCTAGTCTTTCCCATTTTATTGTTTTCCTCTATTGCTTTGCACTGTTCACTTAAGAAGGCTTTCTTATCTCTCCTTGCTGTTCTTTGGAGCTCTGCTTTCAGTTGGACATATATTTTCCTTTCTCCGTTGCCTTTCTCTTCCTTTCTTTTCTCAGCTATTTGTCAGGCCTCCTCAGACAGCCTTTGCCTTTCCTCATTTCTTTTTCTTGGGGATGGTTTTAGTCAGCACCTCCTGTACAATATTATGAACCTCTGTCCATAATTCTTCAGGCAGTCTGTCTACCATATCTAAGCCCTTGAGTCTATTTATCACCTCTACTGTATAATCATAAGAGATTTGATTTAGATCATACCTGAATCGTCTAGTGCTTTTCTTTACTTTCTTCAATTTAAGCCTGAATTTTGGAATAAGGTGATTATGAGAAGATCCACAATCAGCGCCGGGTCTTGTTTTTGCTGACTGTATAGAGCTTCTCCATCTCAAAGTGCAAAGAATATAATCAGTCTGATTTAGGTGCTGACCATCTGGTGATATCCATGTGTAGAGTCTTCTCTTGTGTTGTTGGAAGAGGGTGTTTGCCATGTTCAGTGAGTTCTCTTGGCAAAACTATATTAGCCTTTGCCCTGCCTCATTCTGTACTCCAAGGCCAAACTTGCCTCTTACTCCAGGTATCTCTTGACTTCCTACTTTTGCATTCTAATCCCATATGATGAAAAGGACACCTGTTTTGGGTGTTAGCTGGAGAATCCCATAGACAGAGGAGCCTGGTGGGCTACAGACCATGGAGTTGCAATGAGTTGGACATGAATGAAGCAACTTAGCATGCACATGCTAGAAAGTCTGGTAGGTCTTCATAGAACCATTTAGCTTCAGTTTCTTCAGTGTTAGTGGTTGGAGCATAGTCTTGGATTATTGTGGTATTGAATAGTTTGCCTTGGAAACAAACAGATCATTCTATCATTTTTGAGGTTGCACCCAAGTACTGCATTTCAGACTCTTTTCTTGATTCTGAGTGCTGCTTCATTTTTTTCTAAGAGATTCTTGCCCATAGTAGTAGATATAATAGTCATATTAATTAAATTTACCCATTTCTGTCCATTTCAGTTCACTGATTCCTAAAATGTCAATGTTCGCTATTGCCATCTCCTGCTTAACCATGTTCAATTTACCTTGATTCATGAACCTAACATCCAGGTTCCTATACAATGTTGTTCTTTATGGCATTAGGCTTTACTTGTTTCTAAAATTTTTCAAATATTTCATTAACTTTAGGTAAATAAGTGTTTAATGAATATATGTATTACATATATAATATAATTTTGGATAATATGTTTTGATAATATGAAGCTTTTAAAATTAAAAAAAATTATTTATTTATTTTTGGCTCTGCTGGATCTTCATTGCTTCACGGGCTTTTCTTTTGTTGTAGTGAGTGGGGGCTCCTCTTTGCTCCAAGGTGTGGGCTTCTCTTGTTGTGGAGCACAGGCTCTAGGCTGTGCGGGCTTCCGTTGCAATTCCTGTGCTCTAGAGCCCAGGCTTGATAGTTACGGTGCATGGGCTTAGTTGCTCCACGGCGTGTGGGATCTTCTCAGACCAGAGACCGAACCATTGTCCCTGCATTGGCAGTTGGAATCTTTACACTGAGCCACCAAGGCAGCCCCAAGCTTTTTAAAAAAAGATGATTTACTTATTTATTTGGCTCTGTTGGGTCTTAGCTGCAGCTGAGATCTTCACTGCACATGCGGATTCTTTGTGAAGTATGGACTCTCTAGTTGTGGCATATGCTCTCTGGTTGTGGCCACAGTATGTGGGATCTTACTTCCCTGACCAGGGATCGAATTGCAAGTCAGATTGTTAACCACTGGACTATCGGGAGCCGCGTTAGGCATTACTGACAAAATGGAGGCACGGCCTTAAACCCCTTCCCTTTGTTCCATAGGCAGGGACCTGGAATGAAGGAGTTAGGCTTTGCGATTCTGACTTGTTTTTTCCTTACTCGGCTGAGTTGACTGAAGAGAATATTAAGGTGCTTATTGTTTTTGAGANCATGTGGGATCATAGTTGAACATTCAACTATGAGAGAAAATTTTCTTATATTTTATCAAATGGAGAAAAAAGAAAATCATAGATAACCCCCCCTCAATAAAAATTCATCCACAACCCCATTAGCCAGTGAGTCTCACCAACGACAGTTTCATTTTTCTAGTCTTTGTCCCATGCTGGCTTGCTGTGCTGTGCTTAGTCACTCAGTCGTGGCCAACTCTTTGTGACCCCGTGCCCTGTAGCCCACCAGGCTTCTCTGTCCATGGGAATTCTCCAGGAAAGAATACTACAGTGGGTTGCCATGCCCTCTTCTAGGGGATCTTCCCAACCCAGGGATTGAACCCAGGTCTCTTGCATTGCAGGCAGATTCTTTACCATTTGAGCCACCAGAACAGCCCTTTTTCCGTGAATCACCATATCTATCATCTATCTATATCTATGAATTTTTAAGCAGAAAAGCTTCCTTTACATTATAGCATATATGTTTCCCTAAACATTAATTATTATTTATGTTTTGTGTGTATAGTCATTAGTATTTCCTTGTAGGAATGAAAAATACCTTATTTACCCAATGTCATATATTAAAACCTTGGGTTATTTCCACTTATTACTGTTATAAATAACATGAACATCTTAGAGATGTTTGTTTGCCTCTAGATCATTTTCCTTAGAATCAACCCTGAGTAATGGAAATGGGAAATCAGAACTGTGTGTTTAAATCGATGCTAGAAATTTCCAGCTGCCTTTCAGATACTTTGACTGTTCAGTGCATGCCTCACTCTGCACACCTGGTTCCCTCTAGCGGAGGTTTTCTTGGAGAAGGTGGACCCTCCTGTCAGTCTAGGGAATAAGGTCAGTCAGGTCAAGCAAGGACCTGTCATTTCCACTGAGCCCCACGGTCTCCATGGGAACAGCCCAGGACAGGGCTATGGATGGGTATAGCTCTTGAAGACCCCACTCCCTGTGAGCATAAACTCCCTTTCTTGCCGCTCTCCTCCCAGGTTTTATCTCCTCTGGCCAAGAATCTTTTCCACCGGGCCATCTCAGAGAGTGGCGTTGCCATTATTCCTGGCCTGGTCAAGAAGGACTCTAAGGCTGAAGCTAAGGTAGGTCTCACACTGGGCTGTCCCTACACCATGCTCTGCTCTGCTGAAGTTGTCAGGGCCCTTTCTTATCACAGGGTCTGGCTGACATCCTCAAAGAATCACAGAAGTAAGGGTGGCTGACCAGGAAGGGTGAGGACACACCCCGCCCCACCTCCCAGTTCTCCTGCTAATCAAACTGGGGCAGAGAGCAGAAGCACTTGCCAAGGTCAGCCAGTGATGAGGGCAGAGCTGGATTCGGGCTTGTGACTCTGGGCTGCCAGCCCCGGTGCGCTTTGTGCTGAACACGTGTCCAAAAGTGCACCAGGTGTGGTGAGGGGCTGCACAGTGGGCAATGGCCTGTCATCTGTGTTGCCCCCTCAGTGTCTGAGTCTGCTGAACTCATTGGCCTCTTGTGAGCCTGGAGTGGATTTTCCGTGAGGGCTTGTGACTGGGGTCAGTTCCTGGAGCATTCATTCATTCATTCATTCATTCACTCAACAGGTAGTTTTGATGTAGTCTGACATCTGGCAACCTCATGAAGCTTCTATTATAATTTAGGAGATAGAGTAATAATTATACAATTGCAAAACTTGTAAAATGTCAACTGTGACTAGAGCAATAGAGAAGAGGTACCTGGTGTCAAAAGAATCCAAAAGAAGCACTTAGTCCAGTGTGTTGAGAGAAGTTATCAGGAAAGGCTCCTGGCAAAAAATAATGATCAGTGAGTTGAGATGAGAAGGATAAGCAGTAAATTACTTGGTAAGAAAAGAATATCCAGGAAGAGGGAACATCCTGAGCAAGTGTCCTGTGGCAGGAGGAGGTATCTCAAGTGAGAGAGTGGGGAAGGCTGATGTGGCTAGGGTAGAAAGTGCGTACAGGACCTGGAGAGAGCTGAAGATGGGGCCATTGGCAGGGCCATGCTACATAGGACCTATGGGGACTTTGCCTTTATTTGCAGAATGTTAGGAAGACAGGGAAGGGTGAGCAACACGAAGGGCCTGCTGGTGAGTGTGCCTTAGAGTCAGTGATGTGGAGCGTTTTGGTTGGGCTGGTTTGGTGGAGGGGTGGGGCCAGCAGCCACACTTAAAGTGAGGAATCTAAGACAATGAAGGAATCTAAGATTCTCATTCTTGCCCTCCCTCCTTCTCTCTCTCCCCACACTCTGTCCACTTCTTATGGTCATTTCATTTATTTAACAAACATCTACTGAGCCCTGATTGCATGTCAGACACTGGACCCATCTCCAGGCAGCCCGTGCACACTCTCCAGTGCCCCACCAAGCTGGCACCTGACTTCTCTGCAGCATCTTCCCCTCTGGCTTCACTTTGCCAGTGACTGGCCTGAGGCCACATGGCTGTTAATTGGATGACCCAAGATTTGAAATTAGACAGTGGGATTGTGGATTCCACATTGTTAAGCTCCATTCCATGATACCGCTCTTCAGTTTCAAGGATACTGTGCCCATTTTAACAGACATAAAGTAACAGAGCAGAGGCTGTATCATTGGCATGACTGGGACCCAGGACCCACACAAACTGGTCTGGAGCATTTTCTTTTTCTTTCTTCTTCTTTTTCTTTCTTTCTTTTTTTTAGTGTTTTAAACTTTAATTTTATTATTATTTTTTTTAATCATGTATTTATTTCTGACTGTGCTGGGTGTTTGTTGCCGTGTGCAGGCTTTCTCGAGTTGTGGTGCACAGGTTTCTCACTGTGGTGGGTTCTCTTGTTATGGAGCATGGGGTGTGGGGTGCAGGGGCTTCAGCAGTTGTGGTGCGTGGCTTTAGTTGCCCCGCAGCAGATGGAATCCTCCCAGATCAGGGATTAAACCCNTGGTGCACAGGCTTCTCACTGTGGTGGGTTCTCTTGTTATGGAGCATGGGGTGTGGGGTGCAGGGGCTTCAGTAGTTGTGGTGCGTGGCTTTAGTTGCCCCGCAGCAGATGGAATCCTCCCAGATCAGGGATCAAACCCAGATCCCCTGCATTGGCAGGCGGATTCTTAACCACTGGGCTATCAGGGAAGTCCTGGTCTGGGGTGTTGCTGCCACCACGGGCTGCCTTTAGAAACTGAGGTTGGGATAGAACACCTCGGTACCGATGGAGGGCAGAGGCATGGCTCTTGAATTCTGCTGTCACCTGTGATCTCTGTAGCGAATTGCTGCCTTTGCTGGGTGCAAGACCATCACCTCGGCTGTCCTTGTTCACTGCCTGCGTCAGAAGACGGAGGACGAGCTCTTGGAGATAACACAAAAGATGGTAAGTGCATCCATTCTCTTGGAAAAACAAGCCCCTGAACCTGGAAACCTGGCTCCAGGCTTCACCATTTCAGCTTCAGTCCTCGTGCCCTAGGAGAATTACCTGGGACAGTTTCTTACCTCCCAGGAGCAGTGTCAGTCTCTGGATCTGAATGGGGAACTGTTTTTCTTTATTATTATGGAATATCTCAAACTTTAGCAAAGTCAAAAAAAGAACGTAATGAACAATTAATAATCCTCTAGATCTATCAAAATTTTTTTTTTCTATTCTCATTTTTAGATATATTTTTAAAAATTAAACATCGTATATTTCAGAGCTAACTACTATCCTGAACTTTAGGGACAGAAATATGAAAGACAAATATTTTTGGAAAGATTATCACTTTTTATCTTAGTTAACTTAGAAAGCATTTCATTTTTAAGCCAGTGGTGGGCCACTTTTCTAGATTTTTTAAGACTCTGCATCAGTTGTTATTCTAGGAAAACTATACATCAACCCAGTAATCTATCCAACCATCCATCCATTTACTCATCTATCTTATCATTCCTCTATCCAGTCCACAAATCCATTCAAAACTTTTCATTCATCTATTATTATCCATCCACCATCCAAACACCAATATTGTCTGTCACTCCATCATCCATCCCTCCAAAATCAGTGATCCACCCATCACCCATCTCCATGTATCCACCTGTCCATCTGACTCACCAAAACTCCATGTACTGACCACTTCATCCATCCATGTATCTATGTTAAGTGTGTGTGTGGCGGGGAGGGGTGGTGATAGAGAGGGTGATGTGAACGTGAATCAGACATATAGTCCCTGCTCACAAGGAACTTTCCGGGGAGAAACACAGCCACGGACTTTGTGGGCTCTGTGTGGTATGACTATAGAGAGGGGAAGTATTTGTTATGCTAAGCAAGGATGCTTCACAGAGAAGGTGACCTGTGAGGCTTGATGGATGTCTGTGGCAGCGTGTCATCACAGAGAAGCCACAGCAGGATGGACACCCAGAAATGTAGCGCCTGGGCCAATAGAAACTATCCTTCCTGTTGGGGAGGGTTTGAAAGAAAGCCCAGAGTAACCTAAGCACCTGGAGAGTATCCCTGGACCCCCAGAAACAAGTCTCTAACACTGGGCTCTGAGCCCTTTCCAGTGTGGCCTTGGGTCTTAGATCCTGGCTCCTCAAGTTCACATGATGTGACCGATATGTTCAAAGAATAAAAACACAACTGCTTTCTAATGCCTGAAAGGGTGTAAATTTATTTCAGCACCTCCCAGTGTGGCACATGAGATCCAGTTCATAAAGAGAGAATTGGTAGCTTTGGTAAAACCCAGAGCCTCTACAATCCTCTTGAGTTTCCTGAGATCATGTGGAAGTGTTCCCATGATTACCCTCTCACCCTAATACACACACATAGACACACACACACTTGGACACACGCACCTGGATTGCAGGGCTACAACACGTAATGGAGAGACTGTTTTTGGTGGCCTCATACATACTGGTCAGGCCTGTTAGCTACAGTATAACAATAAAGTCAGTACAATGCTGGTAAACTTACAACAATGAGAAATTTCAGTGAGTTTGTATGAGTCAGGATTTTCTAATGCAAAATGAGAAAACCCATCTCAAAGTGCTTTGAGAAGAGAGAGGAATATATTGTGATAGAATCTTTCGGTAACTCACTGACAAGTCCAGGAGTTGATGGCTTCAGGCATGGCTGGATCTGGATGCACATATGATGCTGTTAAGAATCTGTCTCTATCCTTCAGCTTTTACCTTTCTGTGTTGGCTTCACTCTTAGGCAAATCTGGCCCCTAGGGAAGTTAAACAATACTCTAGCCTTACATCCTATCTGCTTAGAAATCCTCTTTCCCAAAAACTCCAGTAAAAGTTTTGGGTAAACTCTATTGAACTGACATGGGCACATGTCCACCCCTGAAGTAGTCCCTGTATTCAGGGATTTGGTGCACCTGTGGTCACATACAGATGCCTGTAATCATGGAGTAAGAGCGGGAAGAGGGGGTTCCCCAAAGGAAAATTGAGGTGCTGTTGCCTGGAGGAAGAAGGGGAAATGGGTGGAGGGCAGGGCGGGCACCATCCGCGGTCCTCTGCAGCACTCCCCTCCCCCACGCCACACCTGCTCCCTGTGCTGGTGCCCGGGGGAGGGTGTCCTGCCCGCTTCCTTTCAGCCCAGCCAGGGTGGCATCAGGAGGGAGCACTTGATACTTTTGGACACAGCTCACAGAGGTCAGCTTTCCTCCCAGGAAGCCTCCTCACCACAACCTCTGTCTTTGTCTTCACAGAACTTTTTCACTCTTGATTTCTTGGGAGACCCAACAAAGGTAAGGACCTTTGGTTTCTTAATTATGGGTTTTAAGTCTTGACATCTTTAAGCTCCAGTTACATATGAATGACAGGAATTCTCCCATGCGAAGCCATAGTAGCTCCTTGTGTTTACCCTACTGACCCCGGAGAGAGAGAGTACTGTCCAGGTGGCCCCGGGAGGAGACCAGTCATCAGACCAGAACCCAGTACCCCGCCCCCAGGCCAGTGCTCGCCATCATCAACTCTGTGTCCCTGTCCTCAGCCAGCCCCTGGTCTTATTTACATCCCTAAAAATGCCCAGTTGGGAGAAGGTGAACGAGAAACCTCCACTGTGGGGAGTGGAGATGACTGGGTAAGGGGCTCTTTAGGAGCCTTCACGAGGAGCCTGGATCGTCTCCTGGAGGGTTTCAGGTTGACTGACTGTGCAAGTCGCACTGTTTGCAGGGATGTGGGGAAAGGAGCCACGAAATTCAGTCCTCAGGACACCACCCTCCTCCCAGCCACATGGGAAACTCCAACAGCAGCCTCCCATCTCCTTCGTCTCTTCCCACCTTCGAACGCTTCCCCTTCACCAGGTTCTGATGGCATAACTTCTGTGGCATCTCAGTCCTGGCCTCTCTGCAGACTCCCTGGGGAGTCTTACCTTAAAATGTGTAGAGAGGATCAAATGAGACTTGGTCATTCAACAAAGTTGTTTTTTTTTTTTTTTTTTAAGTATAGTTGATTTGCAATGTTGGGCTGGTTTCTGGTATGTAGTGAAATGATTCAATTATACATATATATACACAATCTTTGTAATATTATTTTCCATTATGGTTTATTGCAGGATATTGAATATAGCTCCCCCTGTAGGGTCTTGTTGCTATCTGTTTTATATAGAGGAGTTTGTATCTGCTAACCCCAAACTCCTAATTCATCCCTGCTCAACCCCTTTTCCCCTTTGGTAACCATAGTCTGTTTTCTGTGAGTCTGTTTTGTTTTGTAAATAAGTTCATTTGTGTCATATTTTAGATTCCACATATAAGTGACATCATATGGCATTAGTCCTTCTCTTTCTGACTCATATCACCTAGTATGGTAACATCTGGGGCCATCCATGTTACTGCAAATGGCATTGTTTCATCCTTTTTCATGGCTGAGTAATATTCCGTTATATGTTCCATATCTTCTTTACCCATTTATCTGTCAGTGAACATTTAGAGTGCTTTCATTTCTTGGCTACTGTAAATAGGGCTGTTGTGAACATTGAGATGCATGTATCTTTTTGAACTATAGAGTTTTCTCTGGATATATGCCTGGGAGTGGGATTGCAAGGTCATATAATAATGATATTTTTAGCTTTTTAAGGAACCTCCATACCGTTCTCCATGGCGGCTGTTCAAATTTACATTCCCACCAACAGTGTAGGAGGGTTCCCTTTTCTTCACAGAGATCAGACAAGGAGCTACTTTTTTGTCTTTTCGTTTCATCTCTAATACCATTCATGGTCCTAGTTAGTGCCACCTTTTGCATTCTTGAGTTGTGTGCTGTCAGTGTTGCTGTTTAAAGTAATCCCCGACCACAGACAGAAGGGCTGTCTACTGTGCCAAAGTGCAGGCAGCCTACGATGTGTCTGACTTGTGAGAAATACGAGTATTAGACAAACTGCCTTCAGGCACGGATGACAAGTGCTGCTGGTCAAGAATTCAGTGTTAATGAATCGACAATGCAGAGCATCCAGAATAAGGAAAAAGGTATTTGCCGATCAGTTCGGTGAGCTGGTTAGGAATATGCTAAAGTAACATCTGTAGCGTGTGACGAAGCCATGGAAAACAAGCTATGTTTGTGATTTTATGGGATGAAGGCAGATTTTTTAAAAAAAGCGTAGTGGGCGGCACTGTTGAGGCTGATGGCCAAGGGATTTACAGTCGCATCACCCAGGGCACCACTGAGTCCTGAGGCTGTTGTTTTGTTTGGTTTTTCCCTAGTCTGTTCTTTTCTTATTCATTGTTTTCGGCTGTGCTGTGTCTTCATCGCTGCACGGGCTTTTCTCTAGTTGCAGCGTCGGGGTCCACTCTCTAGTCGTGGTGTGCCGGCTCCTCATTTCTGTGGCTTCTCTTGTTGTGGAGCACAGGCTTTAGGCACATGGCAGCATCTGGGCTTAGTTGCCCCGAGGCCTGTGGAATCTTCCTGGACCAGGGATTAAACCCCATGTCCCCTGCATTGGCAGACAGTCTCTTAACTGGGGGACCACAAGGGAAGTCCGTCACAGTAACTTTTTAGAGCTTAAGTACCACAAATATTGAGAGCTGAATGAGACTGGAAAGACACACACATATATATATAATTCAAATAGCTGCACATATTATATATTTTTATACCAAATTGGCTGAAGATCTTTCCCCACCACCTGACCGCTGCTGTCCCCTGGTCAGAGTTCTACCCTCTGGGGTCCACAGAGTTCTCCCCCTTTGTTAGGACTCAGGTGTGTGATGCTGGTTGTGAGCTCCGGCGGGTGGAGACGGGGATGCAGGTGTGAGCTGGAAGGGGAAGCACAGACAATACTCTGCCCTCTTCCCCAGACCTATCCTTTCCTGCCCACCGTGGTTGATGGAGTGGTGCTGCCAAAGATGCCAAAAGAGATGCTGGCTGAAAAGAACTTCAACACCGTTCCCTACATCATCGGAATCAACAAGCAAGAGTTTGGCTGGATTCTTCCACTGGTGAGAAAGCACAGGCCTTGTAGACTTGTCTCCCATCACATCACCCTCCCATCTGTGGTCACAGAACTCTCTCTGGGACCAGGCCAGCTGTCCCCTTCATTCAAGTTGATATGTCCATGGAAACCATCTCTGATGGTCCACACTGTCATCTGGGAGGTGCAGTTCTGGGGACCCACATCCCCACACACTCTCTAATTGTCCTCCCATCCATGGATCCTGAACTGTCAGTTCCAGTCGCTGGGCAGATGAAAACCCAAGGCCTGGACAGGGGACGGGGCTCGGGAGTGAAGGAGAGTGGGGCCTGGGACCTGCAGCCTCTCCCCTTGGGCTTGCTACTTTCATGCTTTCTCCATAAATTACCCCCACCTCACCCATGCTCTCACCCATCTCACCGGAAAGAGTCCGAGGAGCCTGCTTCCTCCTGAGTTAAAACTGACTTCTAAACGTTAGGAAGGGCTTTCCCTTCTGACAGAGATAAACAAAGCCAGACACTAGGTGAAGTGGTAACAGATTTGATTCAGTTACACCCCTGCTCTAGGGAAATGATCCGTCGTGAACTGAACTCAATCCCTGAAATGAAAGCCTGGAGCTTATTTAAGGAGTGGGTGGGAGTGGGGTGGGGTGAGGTGGATCGTCCATGTGACTGGACCACCTGGATTTGTTAGCTGGCATTTATCTGGAGAATAAACAAACTTCTGTCTTTATGACAGGAGGCGGTGGTGTAAGTAGAATCAAGTTAGGCTGAAGTTAGGCTTTATCATCTCACAGGGACTGGAGGAGAGAGCAAGAATTATCCCCTGGATGTTTGTTTTTCATAGGGATGGCTCTCAGGTCCTTGAGAAAACAGCTTTGGGTGGTAGATTTACATGTAAAGGAACAAAGAAAAGATTTATAATTACAAGAGTTCTAAAGTAACTGCTCTAAGAGGGAGTTCAGGGACCTACCGGCCCATCACCAGGCTTTGGCTGAAACAAACAGTAAAATCTCCTGGCAGCCCAGAGCTCTCTAAGGGGGCCTGCGGTCATCCTGGGGACATGGCCTTAAGCTCCCTGCAGCTGTCCTGGAGTTTGGTCAAGTCTCTTAGGACAGACTTTTAATGGAGTTGTTATGTGCAGAGTTCTGCGGTTCTTCAGAATGACTTCAGAGGTTATACCAAAGGACCAAAGTCATAATGGCAGGATTTGGGGCTTTCTCAGTTATCTGACTAGCAAATCTGCCTGTAAAGCCCCTGGGTCAGGAAGATCCCCTGGAGAAGGGAATGGCTACGCACTCCAGTGTTCTTGCCTGGAGAATTCCACAAACAGAGGAGCCTGGTGGGCTACAGTCGATGGGGTCGCAAAGAGTCAGACATGACTGAGCTACTAACACTTTCACTTTTTTTTTACAGTTATCTGACACAGGTGGGGTATTTGTGGGGTCCGTGTCATCTGCCCCAGAACCCTTCACTTCAACACAAGGCTGGCCAAAATCTCCCCTCTCTGTCTCGACCACTCTGGGGACTCTGACTGTTTGTGTGCGTGTGTGTAGATACACACACACACATACACACACACACACAAGGACTAAGACAGCTTCCCTTAACAATTATATTGTCCTCTTTACACTCCTTGGTCTCTGGATATGAAAGTCCATTTGAGTCCAAAACTCATCAAAAACCCATGCCCAACGAACATGGCAAAGTGACCTTCAGCCTCCGTTTAGTTTGGTCTGTTGGTCACTTTGGTTTTTCCTGCTATTTCCTGATGATTTCACAGTTGTTTAACCTTTGTTTTAACAGCTCATGGGCTTCCCACTCTCTGCAGGCAAGATGGACCAGGAGATGGCCACGTCATTCGTGTGGAAGTCCTACCCCATCCTTGTAAGACTCTAGAAATCACAGAAACTGGCTGAGCACCAAAGAAGGGCAGGGGCTTGTTCCCAATTGCAGAGCAGCTAATGGCAAAGTGAAGACTGGGGCTAGGGGTCGGGGGCGTTCAGCTTCTATTTTTCTGCCCTTCCACCTCACCACCAGCGGTGGGCAGGAGTGGCGGCATGGGGCCTGAGAGGTTCACCATTAATGCAAGCCTTCCTCACTGGCTGGGGAAGCTAGGGCTGTTCACCAGGGCTTGATGGTGACTTTAACTTTTGATCTGTTTCAGAACATTCCTGAGGAACTGGCTCCAGTGGCCGCTGACAAGTATTTAGGAGGGACACATGACCCTGCCCAAAAGGAAGACCTGCTCCTGGACTTGATTGGAGATGGGTTGTTCTGTGTCCCATCTGTGAACACGGCCCGTTACCACAGAGGTGAGTCTTCGTCATTGGACAGGAGAGGGACACTGACCCCACCCGCTTCACACTGTATTCTGTCTTAACCCTCAGCATCAGTTCAGTTCAGTTCAGTCGCTCAGTCGTGTCTGACTCTTTGCGACCCCATGAATCGCAGCATGCCAGGCCTCCCTGTCCATCACCATCTTCTGGAGTTCACTCAGACTCACGTTCATCGAGTCGGTGGTGCCATCCAGCCATCTCATCCTCTGTCGTCCCCTAATCCCTCCCAGCATCAGAGTCTTTTCCAATGAGTCAACTCTTCCCATGAGGTGGCCAAAGTACTGGAGTTTCAGCTTCAGCATCATTCCCTCCAAGGAAATCCCAGGGCTGATCTCCTTCAGAATGGACTGGTTGGATCAGCATAGAAAGATATAAGAAACTTCAAGATACATTCCAGATAGCTGGGGGCGGGGCACTGTCCTGTTTTGGTTTTTCCACCAAAAGCAGACTCTGAGAAAGGATCCAAATGCAGGCAGTGTATCTGGGGATGACCCCAGATAACCCTGGTAGAGGAGTGGAGAAGTGACAGGAATGGAGAAGGAAGTCAGTCTACACTGTGCTGCCCAGCGAGTGTCCACCATGGACGCCNTCCTTTTCCTATTTGGAACCAGTCTGTTGTTCCATGTCCAGTTCTAACTGTTGCTACCTAGCCTGCATATAGGTTTCTCAAGAGGCAGGTCAGGTGGTCTGGCATTCCCATCTCTTTCAGAATTTTCTGTTACAAAATAACTCTGATATGAACTAGAGTATCAGCAACAATCCAGGTTCATTTGCATTTTCTCAAACAACTTAGAAAACAGTGTAATGTCACTGTTAGAGCTGTTATCAAGGCTTTAGGAATTTTCACATTTATATAGAGAAATGATATTTGTTTACAGTACATAAGTACAAATTTAGATTGCATAATTGCACATGCTGAAGTTTACTTTTCCACTCCATTTCATTAATCATAAAGGAGCTGTTTAAATCAAGGTTTCACCAGACCAAATTCACCTTTATAAAGAGTTAATTCAATCAACAGGAAAATCTTTCATAAACAGTTTCCACTGCTCACCTCTTCACCTAGTATCTGCAGGGATAAGGAAAAAAGGTTAAGTATCTATATAATTTTTTCTGGAATAGACTTCCTCCAAGCTCCTAAATCTACTCCACTTATACTTCATGACATCTTTGCTAGTCACCAGATACATAGCCACCTGTCACTGGGTCCATGGCAGGGAACAGAAGTGAGTATTTAGTGCTGACTGAGGGATTTCTGAATTTTCTGCAAACCCAAGCCAAATAACAGAGCTAAAGGACTATGCCCAAGGCCCTGAAATCAGGATGCTAAATCACATTGTCCAAAGAGGCAATGATTCACTGCACAAAATGCTATTCTTTAATGTACTTACGGTAGCCACATTTTTTACAGCCTGCTCGGACACTGTCCTTGTTGCAACCTGAAATACAATTAGATAACATTTTAGAAGACATATAGATAAGTAAAAACAAACATTTCATCACATGGAAAAGCTGAGAAAACCACTTGTGATAGAATTTCTTAAAAAAAAAAACCAAGTCCCCCCTGACCTAACTTAAGAGTACCGCTCAATTATTATAATTATTAGAAATCACTAGAAAAGCTAATTCGCTCAAATTATTTCCTTGACAAATACAGAAGATATTTTTCTCTAACACAACAGAAATGCAGTATGATAGTCAAGAGTTTCAACATTTCAAGGATTCTCTAACACTGCAGAAGAAATTCCAGGGTACTCTGGCCTATCCCTCAAATACAAAGTAATTGATTAGATAGATGTGTAAACATTCAGGTTAATAAATGCTTTTCTGCTTACCTTTAAAAGAAAAAGAAATTCTAACTTTCTTAAAGGACTTGGTGAAATTTTAGAAAGATAACATAATTGCTAGGTAATAGAAGGAACATCTCAAATCAGCACTCAAATTTTGACAAGAGAAAGGAAACTAGTCACATACTCAGTCTGACCAATGTTTATAAGTATTTACAGTATCTCTGTACAATTAGTGGTACCCACAGGTAATGTTGAAGATACAAATAACAGATGAAATAACATTTTTTATTGTGATAAAATACATATAAAAATGTATCATCTTAACCATTTCAAAGTGTACAATTCAGTGGTAAGTACATTCACAATGTTATGCAACCATCACCACTATATGACCTCCAAAACTTCATTCTTATCATCTCAAACAGTAACTGTAGCCAATAAACAATACAGTCCAGCCCCTTCCCTTTCTAGCCCCCGGTAATCTCTGTTCTACTTTGTCTCTATGCATTTGTCTATTTTAGGTATCTTATATAAGTGGAATCATACAATATTTATCCTGTCATGCTTGGCTTATTGCATCTAGCATTAAGTTTTCATGGTTCATCCATACTGTAGCACAAACCAGAATAGCATCCCTTTTTATGACTGAATAATATTTCACTGTGTGTATATATACTTCAAACTGATTTTAAACTCCAGGCAATGGCACCCCACTCCAGTACTCTTGCCTGGAAAACCCCATGGACGGAGGAGCCTGGTAGGCTGCAGTCCATGGGGTTGCTAGGAGTCGGACATGACTGAAGTGACTTAGCAGGAGCAGCAGCAGACTTAGCAGGAGCAGCAGCAGCAGCAGCAAGAGCTCCCATCAATCAATCAAAGGGCCAGTACATTATTACCCTATTTCCTTAATGAAGGGTGTTTCACTTCCAAAACCTTCCAATGGAGATATCTCAATTTAATAAGTTACATAATGTAATATAATATACCTAATTTTAAAAGAAAGATCATTTTCAAACCATTTCTTTAATATTATAAAGTCAAATATTAATTTCCAGCTAAAATATATATTACTGAGTTGTTCTAGTAAAAATACAGTCAGTTCTACTATAACGCTTGATTTAAGAGACACAAACTTGTTCCAATGCATCTAAGAGGGAACAATTGGAGTGCAATGTGTCCATGAAATAGACTAGGTGAATACAAAAAACTGCATCCAGTTGATTGGAGCCTCAAAACACACATGGGCACATCTCAAAATATTTCTAGTGACCTCAGTTCACCCCATGTGTGTGGAGAGCAGCATCCATACCTATCTGGTTTTGTATTATCACCTTCCTACTGTTACTTTAGAACAACTCACAAGCTGCAATTCTTCTGAATTCCACTTCCACAGCAAACTTCAGGTGTTTTAAAAGGTACAATGCCTTACTTATTTCAGTATTTATGTATCTTTTAGCCAATTAACATGTGCAGAAAGGTTCCTATGATTTTTTATATACCAGTGATAAAGTTTTTCAGTGTGGTGCCCCAACCTCATTTTTCTCCCCTTAAACCTGTGGGTTTTATTGCACAGAGTAAAAATACATATGCTGCACTATAGCAGAATTGTGAAATGAAATTGGGTTAATAATAAAATCAGGCTCTTTATTATGAAATAACTGCATGTTGAAAAAAAGGCTCAGAGAATCCAGGTCAATGTGAAGTTTGTTCCCATAGAAACCATAGACACTGAATAATAATGAATAAAACTGTGCTAAATGCTCCGTTATCTGTCTTACAGCAAACTCAAGACACTGTAATGGACAGACTGGAAATCATCTCATCTCAGCACATATTAGAAATAACTCATCTTTGATAAAAGATGTTGATAAAACTCATCATTCAAGTATCTCATATTTTTAGAATGAATAAAATATGAAACTTTTTCAGAGTAGTTCATCTTCTTTAATAAGGTTGTAATTTTTACATGAAAAAGAAGCATAATAAGAACTCAATAATTTCACATCAGCTATTTCCTCATCTGCCTTTGGATAAATTAAGATCTCAAGCTTCATTTGTCTATAATTTCCATGACTATCTGGCCAACTAAATGCTTCTACCTGGAACCTTGAACCTATCTTCCTGGAAACTATCTTTCTTGAAACTTCTACTTGGAACCTATCTTCCCTTTTCTGCCTAAATTAATAAGTCTGTTTCTGCTGACTGGAACAAGAACTCTGTTGATACACCAGTCCTCGAGATCTGCGTCAAACTGAACAGCAGGATTGTAAGGGAGGCCCTGACTCTGACAAGTTTTCCATTTCCCCACTTAGGTTCCCATGCTGTTCTCTGTTCCACTCCTCTTCAAATTTTGAGAATAATAAACCCTGCCTCCCTCAAAATGTTTCAAAAGTCCAAAAGCCATTAAATAATCATAACCTATAATCCAAAAGCCATCAGATAAAAACTCAGAAATCTGGCTACATAACATCTGAATGGTGAAGACTACCAAAAGCAAACTCAAAACGCACATTTAAAAACTGAGAAAAAATATTTGCAATTCCTAGTACCAATAAAGGGCAGTTATCCCTACTCTGACCCACTAGATCATTAAGACCAATAGCCACCAAGGAAAAAATGGGCAAAGGAACTGAACAGAATGTTCACTGAAAAGGAAATAAAGACAACTCTGAAACACATGGACAGATGCTCAGCCTTATTCATGATAAATGAAATGTACATTGAAATCTATCCTGGGATTCCATTTTCACTTATCTGAACAGCAGAAATTGAAAAGGTTGAAGACAGCATGGCGGAGAACATACATATGTGTATTACTGGTAGAAGTATAAATCAGTACCATCTCTATGGAATGTAAACAGACAAAACCTATTGGAACCACTCAAGTACATACTCCTTTGATACAACACATCCACATTTGGGAATTAATCCTCAATTTACTTGCACAAATGCATACAGGTTTATGTACAAAGTTATTCACTGCAGCATATTTGTAACAGTAAAAGAGTGGAAGTAACCTAGTCATCAATTATGGTATAAAAGAATAAGGATGTTGTTTACTTAAAGATATGCAATGATCTCTGAAAGAAAAAAGTAAACTATAGAATAGTGCTTATGGTACATCGCCATTTGTATAAAAGGAAGGAAAACCCCTGCACGGTTATACATAATATACATTTTATATACCTTACATTAATAGATACAGACATGTAAAAAATATCTCTGCAAGGATATACATTGGTTACCCGAAGAAAGCAGTTCTGGCTCCAAGCGGGGAAAGGGTGAGAGATGTCACTAGAGAACTTTTATATCTCTAAAATTTAAAACGTGAATGAGTTGCTTTCTCAAAAACAGAACCGAGAAACTTCCCTCAAACAAACCAAACCCAACACTAAGAAGGGTTGCTGTCATGCAAGTATTCGTAGATAAAAGGCAATGATTGCACTTGCAAATTCTTCAGAGACGCTATATTGCAGATTTTCAATAAAATTTCATTAACTGAAGATTTTAGGAGCAAATTGTAGAGGTCTTTATATCTTGCATTATTATATGTTAACAGGCTTCCTCTGAATCTAGAATTCTGCTGAGGTTGAGTGGTAGGAGTCCTTCCCCTCCCAGGGAACTTACAGGAGCAAAAAATGCCAGATTCTCCAGATTTCGGCCATGCTACATTTTGTATAGAACTTAGTGCCTAGCCTGGTGTAGAGTGGCTATGAGCTTCTCAACAAATTTTTGTTGCTTTGGGGTTATAAACTTAAAAAAATACTTCAACAGTTGGGAATCAGTAATTTCTACAGCTCCCAATTGCCAGCTATGAAACTACTGTAGTTAGCCTATCTGAAACATGATAGGATCTAGAAGAAAAGGAATTAAGGGACAAAAGAAAACAAAACAATGGTTGCTGGGTAGGGGGAAATGATAGAGACACAAGGAAACTTCCTGAGGTGATGGAAATATTAAAAATGTTTATGTACAGATGAACTTCAAGTTGTAGAAAAGTTTTCTTGCCAGCTACATCAATAACATACATTGCCACTTTGGGCAGGTAACTCTTCACCGGGAATGGTTAATTATTAACATGAAAGTAGGAATGTGAATGATAAAAGCAGTTTCAAAAGAAAGCAAACTGAGTGGCTTCCCTGGTGGCTCAGCGGTAAAGAAGCTGCCTGTAATGCAGGAGACGCGGGTTCAATCTCTGGGATGGGAAGATGCCCTGGAGGAAGAAATGGCAGGCCACTCCAGTATTCCACCCTGAGAAATCCCACGGACAGAGGAACCTGGGGTCACAAGAGGCGGACATGATTTAGCGACTAAAAATGTCCTTTCCTTAATAACAACTCCGAGTCCATCATTTCACTAAGTAACAGAGTATACATTTCATTGTGTTACCTACACAATGGTTACATACACTGCTATGGAAAAGCAGCTGAAGGAGGTGACCATAAACTAGGTGAGGCTGATTATCATTTGTGGAAACTAATCTTGATACTTTATAGTCATGCTCTGTAATAATCACTAGCAGGACCACCCGAAAAACGCCATGCTGTAGAAGAGGGCAGCAGAGGATGAGATGGTTTGATAGCATCACTGACTCAATGGACACGAATCTGAGCAAACTCCAGGAGATAGTGAAGGACAGGGAAGTCTGGTGTGCTGCAGTCCATGGGGATGCAAAGAGTCAGACACAACTAAGCGACTGAACAACAACATCTGTATGAGCATTATACCTAAAAATAAAAGAGCATTCTTGTCCTTTTTGATGATCAGAATCGTTGGAGCCCTATTTTCATGTAATATACTATCTGGATCAATCATCCAAGAAATTACCTTCACATTTTCTGTATTTTCTAATGGCACTTGCATTGTGCTTTTACAATGCTGTCATGCTTATTATTTCAATTTTTTCCTGGGTTTAAACAGTTTATCTATGTCTTACCATCTAACTTAATGGCACAATTTAAGATGATTACACTTTGAAGCATTATTTGAATTGAAAGAAGGTTAACATATCTATAACTCTGGTCTAAGTTTAAGGGAACTTCAATAAGGATTTTTTTTTTTTTAATCACTTTTGTCCTCTTTCTTAAGCAGTACATTACATTTCATTACTTGACCTAAGTTTCATGAGGACACAGAATGTGACACTGTGTCCCCCACTGTGCCTATACCACAGTGGTGCTCAAAACACTTGCTCAAATAATAAAACCAACAGTGGCAGCAGGTCAACTCAGGATGCAGCTGTGTGTGGCAAAGGCCACCAGGGCTGACTCAGCTTATCAAGATGCCGAGGCAATCTACTGTGAAGACCGGACTTTCTCCGCTGGCCCCTTACACGTTGATATTCTCCAAGCTCCACTCACAGACCTTCCCTTTGCACTCTACACATTCCACCTGGGCAAAGACTTCCATTCCCCTGGCCCATTATAAGTGTGTGGATGACACCAAATTGTTCTTTGATTCTGTTTTCCTTCCTAAGCTACAGATTTTCTCTCTTAGTGTCTATTAGATATTTCCATTCCATGACTACACCTCAACACAAGACCCAACTGAATGCATCATCTCACTAAAAACTGCTCCTTCTCAGGTGTTGTCTGAAATAGCCCCACCCAACTGCCTCTCGGTGAAACTCAGGTGTATCTCATTTCCAATCTTACTCACCTACCATGAATGAATCAGTGATTTCACCACCAGAAATATATCTCTAATCTATCTACTTCTCTTCTTTTTTACTGAGACCATCTGGTGAGGCATCATCATAACTTACCAGAGTTACTCTGAACTGGTGACTCTGCCTCCAAACTAGCTCTCCTCCAATCTACTGTGCAGCCATGATGCGCTTTCCAAAACGTGAGTACATTTAAAAATCCTTAAATCTCTTCCTGTGGTCTTGATGGAAACATCCAAACTCCTTCTCATGGCTTAAAACATCCTCTATGAATGGGAAATTGCCTTGTAATTATACTAAAACATGGCAAAATGGATAAGCACACAGGGTCCAGAGGAACTGCACTGACCCGTCACTTCCTAGCTGTCTCAGCTACTCACTTGACTTCTCTGTCCCTCAGCATTCTGAACTGCAGAATGGAAACTGTAATACCTATCTCACAGTGGGGGTGCCAATGTTAAATAAGAGAAAAACACAATGTTTGAGACAGCGTCTGACACATCTGACATGCAGCAAATGCTTAGTAAGTATTAGCTACTGTTCTGTCTCCAGTTAATTTCTCACTTCTCTCTGTACTCTTTGAGTTCCATCCAAAGGGTACATCTTTCATTTCGCCTTCTCACACATTTCCTCTTCCTTTACATATCTAGTCCCTCTGGCTATAACTCGCCCTCCCACAATTCTTCAGGTCCCATCCTGAATGCCACATCCTCTGGAAAGTCCTTCTGAACTCTCCAGTTTCCTATTAGATGCCCTTTCTATGTGCTCCTCGAGGCTGTGTATGCTCCCTGTCATACCACTGTCTGACTTTCTAGTACTTTCTTTTCACTGCTAAATTGTAAGTCCTGTGCCAAGGGCAACTGTATTCCCGGGGCCTAGCACAGAGCCTAGCATGCAACATGCCTTTAATAAAAATTGTCAGGTCTATGAATAAGTGTATCTTTCATCTCCTACAAGATCTCAATGACCCAGATGACCAGGATGGTGTGATCACTCACTCAGAGCCAGACATCCTGGAATGCAAAGTCAAGTGGGCCTTATGAAGCATCACTACAAACAAAGCTGGGGGAGGTGTTAGAATTCCAGTTGAGCTATTTCAAATCCTAAAAATTATGCTGTTAAAGTGTTGCACTCAATATGCCAGCAAATTTGGAAAATTTGGCAGTGGCCACAGGACTGGAAAAGGTCAGTTTTCATTCCAATCCGCAAAAAAGGCAATGTCAAAGAATGTTCAAACTACCACACAATTGCACTAGTCTCACACGCTAGCAAAGNTATGCCAGCAAATTTGGAAAATTTGGCAGTGGCCACAGGACTGGAAAAGGTCAGTTTTCATTCCAATCCGCAAAAAAGGCAATGTCAAAGAATGTTCAAACTACCACACAATTGCACTAGTCTCACACGCTAGCAAAGTAATGCTCAAAATTCTTCAAGCCAGGGTTCAATGTGCGTGAACTGAGAAATTCCAGATGGTCAAGTTGGATTTAGAAAAGGCAGAGGAACCAGAGATCAAATTGCCAAAATTCATTGGATCATAGAAAAGGCAAAGAGAGGTCCAGAAAAATATCTACTTCTGCTTTATTGACTACGCTAAAGCCTTTGACTGTGTGGATCACAACAAACTGTGGAAAATTCTTTAAGAGATGGGAATATGAGACCACCTTACTTGCCTCTTAAGAAACCAGTACACAGGTCAAGAAGCAACACTTAGAACCAGACATGGAACAGAATGGTTCAAAACTGGGAAAAGAGTACATCAAGGCTGTATATTGTCACCCTGCTTATTTAACTTACATGTAGAGTACATTACGCAAAATTCTGGGCTGGATGAAGTGCAAGCTGGAATCAAGACGGCCAGGAGAAATATCAATAATCTCAGATATGCAGATGACACCACCCTTATGGCAGAAAGTGAAAAACTAAACAGCCTCTTAGTGATAGTGAAAGAGGAGTGAAAAGCTGGCTTAAAACTCAACATTTAAAAAAAGATCATGGCATCCAGTCCCATCACTTCCTGGCAAATTGATGGGGAAACAATGGAAACAGTGACAGACTTTCTTTTCTTGGGCTCCAAAATCACAGCAGATGGTAACTGCAGCCATGAAGTTAAAAGATGCTTGCTCCTTGGAAGAAAAGCTATGACCAACCTAGACAGCGTATTAAAAAGCAGAGACATTACTTTGCCAACAAAGGTCCGTCTAGTCAAAGCTATGATTTTTCCAGCAGTCATGTATGGATGTGAGAGTTGGGCTATAAAGAAAGCTGAGCACTGAAGAATTTAAGCTTTTGAACTGTGGTGTTGCAGAAGACCCTAGAGTGTCCCTTGGACTGCAAGGAGATCAAACCAGTCAAACCTAAAAGAAATCAATCCTGAATATTCATTGGAAGGAATGAAGCTGATGCTGAAGCTCNGTTTTTCTAGTAATCATGTATGGATGTGAGTGTTGGACCATAAAGAAGCTGAGTACTGAATAATTGATGTTTTTGAACTGTGGTGTTGGAGAAGACTCTTGAAAGTCCCTTGAACTGCAAGATCAAACCAGTTGATCCTAAAGGAAATCAGCCCCGAATATATTCATTGGAGGGACTGATGCTGAAGCTGAAGTTTCACTACTTTTGCCACCTGATGAGAAGAACTGACTCATTAGCAAAGACCCTGATCCTGGGAAAGATTGAAGGCAGAAGGAGAAGGGGGTGACAGAGGGTGAGATGGTTGGATGGCATCACCACCTCGGTGGACATGAGTATGAGCAAGCCACGGGAAATGGTGATAGACCGGGAAGCTTGGCATGCAGCAGTCCATGGGGTCACTAAGAGTTGGACACTACTCAGTGACTGAACTGAACTGATGTGACTATTCCATTGTATATACATACCACAGTTTCTTTATCCATTCATCTGTCAATGGACATCTAGGTTGCTTTCATGTCCTAGCTATTGAAATAGTGCAGCAACAAACATTGAGGTACACGTCTTTTTCAGTTGTAGGGAATATGCCAAGTAGTGGGATTGCTGGGTCATATGGTAGCTTTAGTACTTCCCTTGTAGCTCAGGTGGTAAAAAAATCCGCCTTCAGTGCAGGTTTTTTTTTCAGACCCATTCTGATTCTTGGGTCGGGAGATACTCTTGAGAAAGGATAGGCTACCCACTCCAGTTTCTTGGGCTTCCCTGGTGGCTCAGATGGTAAAGAATCTGCCTCCAATGCAGGAGACCGGGTTCAGTCCCTGGATTGAAGATTCCCCTGGAGGAAGCATGGCAACCCACTTGAGTATTCTTGCCTGGAGAATCCCCATGGCAGAGGAACCTGGGAGACTACAGTCCATAAGGTTGCAAAGAATCAGACAACGCTGAGTGACTAAGCACAGCACAGCACTTAGCTTTATCCCTAGTTTGTAAAGGAATCTTCGTAGGTTCTCTATAGTAGCTGTATCAATTTGCATTCCCACTGACAGTGCAAGAGGGTTCACTTTTCTCCACACCCTCTCCAGCATTTATTGTTTGTAGAGTTTTTTGATGATGTTGGGTTTTGATGTTACGCACTGACGAGAAAGCAATTAGATTGGGCTGGCTCTAATGTCATGGTGGCCTGCTTAAGCAAACCAAAATCTGAGCCTATAAATGTCTCAAGGTTATGAAAGCAAAACCCAAGGACAACCAGGCATAAACAACCAACTATAATCAATCAAATGATTTCCTCCCTTTGCTTCTATACCTTCTCTCTATAAAGTCCCATCTCCTGTCAATGAAGTGTCCTAATCAATTACGCTCTGTCACTGCCTGATTTAGATCAATTTTTGCTTAAGCTTAAAATTTTTTTTTTATATTCCTCACTTTATCTTTTAACATGAGTGAGTGTATTATGAGAACCCAAGTTTCCCATCTCTAAATTAAAGAATGGATATATCCAACTGAGAGAAACAACTCCCCAGGACTTATCATGAAAGGAAAAACTCTTGGGCAGACAGATGGTATCTGTGACCACCTGATCGGAGCATAGGCCATTCCTCTAGTGCTGCAGGAATGGCTTCAGCACTTTATTGCAACACTCTGGGTAACAGAGTGAGTCGAAGCCGATAGCCCTGCTGACAACTGGCTGTAGAAACATCAAAAAATAATCAGAGCAGATAAAGGAAGACAGTTCTTCTCCCTACCCAGAACAGAGAGAGATATGTGAAGGAACTCAAAACTTAAAAAAATTAACTACTAGCTGTGATCAGCAATAGCAGTGATCGTAATAGGAGGGAAAAAGGATACCACACGTCAAATTTAAATAACAACAGGAAAATTACTAGATAAAAGAGAAAACAGGTGGAAATCATCTTAATTTCAGCCTGAAAAGGGGCTTCCCTGGTGGCTCAGATCGTAAAGAATCCACCCGCAATGCAAGAGACCCAGGTTTGCTCCCTGGAATGGCAACTCACTCCAGTATTCTTGCCTGGAGAATTCCATGGTCAGAGGAGCCTGGCAGGCTACAGTCCATGAGGTTGCAAAGAGTCGGACATGACTGAGTGAGTAACACTTTCACTTTCATTTTCAGTCTGAAACTTGGATTTTGAATCTTTCTGGAAGATCCTATCCTATCCAACTTTTATCATCTGTGGTCTAATTTTTCAAGTAGTTCTATCAGTGCATTTTATTTTCAATTTCTAGCCCAAACTCCCAAATGTTTGCCTGTTTACCCATCCTTCTCACTTTCCAGATCCTCTTTCCTTTCAATTCTTTATTCCTCCCTGTCACCCATACTTGTTAAAAATTATTTGCATATAGCATTCATAATAACTTCATATCATATTATAGCAAAGTGACTTGCATGGGGGAGGTTTTCAATAAATATTCATTTTAGACAATTTTTTTCCAAACCTTTTTTATTATAGCTTCCTACCCCAGTGAGCCATGAAGCCATTGGTCTTCTTGTAGGTCACAAAATAATGAAGGATTTCAGTTTAGGAAGAAAAGAGAATCAGGACTTTTGTCTCCGACTTTCATGAACTGGGCTTCCAACTTTTAAATGTGGTGCATAATTGACACTTTGATACTTTTAGGCTATGGTGTATTCTCACACTCTCATGGGGAAAAAATACTTGCTGACACAATCAGGAAACAGATGGTGACAAAGATCTTATACTTTGGTGCCAATCAATATGTTTTACTTGCCACTACTAAAATCTCATTTGAGGGACCCAGGAATTTAAAGGAATTCTTCTGGCTCTTTTTTTTTTTTTTTCCTTGCTTTTAAAAACTATTTTTAAGAATCTTCAGGCTTAAAAGTTTTACTTCATTTTTTCTCTTCAGTTTTATTAAATCAGTTNTTTGAGGGACCCAGGAATTTAAAGGAATTCTTCTGGCTCTTTTTTTTTTTTTTTTCTTGCTTTTAAAAACTATTTTTAAGAATCTTCAGGCTTAAAAGTTTTACTTCATTTTTTCTCTTCAGTTTTATTAAATCAGTTCAAGCATTTTGGCTTGTAGCTACCAGAAAATAGTGAATTAAAGTATTTTCCTCTTTACCATCAATGATAGAATAGTATCTTAACTCTTGCCCCTACCATCCTTGAGGACATCTACACTAACCTTGAAAAATTAATCTTCTGGAGAAGGATGAGTTCTGTAATTGTACACTGACATAACAACAGAAATGTTTATCCCTATTCCTTCATACCTGCTCATTTACATAACAGTGACTACTTGCCAAACAAGAAAATACAAGGAATATTTCTGGAAGGAGTAAATGATAACATTATGATTCAGAATACAAAAAATTAATCAGCTAAAACTCTTTGTTGGAGGATAAAGAGTTAGGTAATTACCACCAACTAGGAACTTTCCCCCCAACCAGAAGCCTCTGAAGGGCAATGTTTTATTCTACCTCAGAGCCCGCATAGCCATATTTAACAAATATTTGCTGAGCTGAATCTACAGCAGTCCATGAATGGGCCAGACAGAGGTCCACCAAAAGAAGCACCCTTTGTTGACATAGCTCTTGTGTATTTGATTTGCACTGGAACTTTTAGGGGTTGGGATGCCTGAGAAATATGTAGGTAAGGGAATGTTTATGCATCACCTATCTAGGAAACTGTGGGAGACTGATTTAATCAGATTTATTCTGTTTCATTATGCTTTTCTCCCCACTGCTTAAATTGGCCACTAACATCTCTACAATAATTTGAAAATATTTGTTCAATATGGATTCCATGGAGGATACAGAGGAAGAAAACTATAGTATGTTGAACATGCATTTTAGGTCAGCCACACATAGGATATATAATTTAATCCTCAAAACAACTGTGCAAGGGAGCTGTTATAGTTATTCCTATTTTATGATGAGGAGACACACATTAAAAGATATTAATTAAGTAGCCTAACAACACAGCACCTGGTCCCATCACTTCATGGGAAATAGAGGGGAAACAGTGGAAACAGTGTCAAGACTTTATCTTTTGGGGCTCCAAAATCACTGAAGATGGTGACTGCAGCCATGAAATTAAAAGACGCTTACTCCTTGGAAGAAAAGTTATGATCAACCTAGATAGATAGAATATTCAAAAGCAGAGACATTACTTTGCCGACTAAGGTCCATCTAGTCAAGGCTATAGTTTTTACAGTGGTCATGTATGGATGTGAGAGTTGGACTGTGAAGAAAGCTGAGCACTGAAGAATTGATGATTTTGAACTGTGGTGTTGGAGAAGACTTTTGAGAGTTCTTTGGACTGCAAGGAGATCCAACCAGTCCATTCTGAGGAGATCAGCCCTGGGATTTCTTTGGAAGGAATGATGCTAAAGCTGAAACTCTGGTACTTTGGCCATCTCATGCGAGGAGTTGACTCATTGGAAAAGACTCTGATGCTGGGAGGGATTGNAGGAGATCAGCCCTGGGATTTCTTTGGAAGGAATGATGCTAAAGCTGAAACTCTGGTACTTGGGCCATCTCATGCGAGGAGTTGACTCATTGGAAAAGACTCTGATGCTGGGAGGGATTGGGGGCAGGAGGAGAAGGGGACAACCGAGGATGAGATGGCTGGATGGCATCACTGACTCGATGGACGTGAGTCTGAGTGATCTCCGGGAGATGGTGACGGGCAGGGAGGCCTGGCGTGCTGCAATTCATGGGGTTGCAAAGAGTCGGACATGACTGAGCCACTGAACTGAACTGAACTGAGCATCATATAGATCATTAACACAGCTGGGGTAGAAAAATGTTTGTGTAGTTGCAATATCTGTTACACAGGAATGAATATTAATTTTATTTTAATTTTCTTTAATCTACACAAATTCTGTACTCATAGTAATATAAATAGGTCACTTTAAATTTCTCAGTTAATTCTTCCATAATTGCTCAGCAAGATTTCAGCTCTGACGTCCTAATAGGGTTCTGATATGGGTTTGGTTTTCATCCTTATTAACAGTCCTTCTTAGAAATCCACAAAATGTCTAAATCGTGCTGATCTTACTCTTCATCTGTCAGCCTTAATGAGAAATTATACAAACTCTAAAATGACCACAATCTGAGCAAACATTTTTTTTATAGAAACAAATGTATGGCTTACACAATCATATAATTCTTGTGCTCAAAACTCTAATAAATTCCCATCTTGGACAAAGTTTTTGGCTTTCCAGTGGCCTGGCAGGCATTACATTACCTGGGTCACCTCATTACCTCCCTTTTCCCCCAAGTTCATGTTCTCTGGCAACACTGCCCTCCATGCCTCCCAGTCTTACGCTCATATCAGAGCTTTGGCACTGGTTGTTCCCTCTGCCTGGTGCCTTCTCCCCCAGATTTGTAGACATTTCACTCCCTTACATTCTTCATGATTTTGTTCAAAAGTCACCTTCTCAATGATTTCTACCTAACCCCTTCTATTAAAAATTATAACTAAATAGTCAAGCGTTCTTAATCTTCTTTACTCAGCATGCGGGGGTAACATTTATCACTTTCCAACAAACTATATTTCAACTGTTGTTTCAGTTCAGTTCAGTTCAGTTCAGTCACTCAGTCGTGTCCGACTCTTTGTGACCCCATGAATCGTAGCACACCAGGCCTCCCTGTCCATCACCATCTCCTGGAGTTCACTCAAACTCATGTCCATCGAGTCCGTGATGCCATCCAGCCATCTCATCCTCTGTCGTCCCCTTCTCCTCCTGCCCCCAATCCCTCCCAGCATCAGAGTCTTTTCCAATGAGTCAACTCTTCACATGAGGTGGCCAAAGGACTGGAGTTTCAGCTTCAGCATCATTCCTTCCAAAGAAATCCCAGGGTTGATCTCCTTCAGAATGGACTGGTTGGAGCTTCTTGCAGTCCAAGGGACTCTCGAGAGTGTTCTCCAACACCACAGTTCAAAAACATCAATTCTTCGGTGCTCAGCCTTCTTCATAGTCCATCTCTCACATCCATACATGACCACAGGAAAAACCACAGTCTTGACTAGGCTCATTATTTATTATCTGTATCCTTCCACTAGAATATAAGCTACACAAGGACAGGGATTGTTTTGTGCATGGATGTACCCCAAGCACATAGAAATAGTGTGTATAACATGTGCTCAATAAATGAATAAGTAGGCATGTAAACACACACATTGGTGAACTCTCAAACACCTGAATCCCTCAGGAGTGCCACACTATATTAAGAATTATCTAATTTATGAATTTAGATTCAACCCACTCTATGTTATAGTTGTTTTACATCAGTAAATTCAACAAGAGTGTGTAGCAGTGAAATCATAGATCCAGCTGCACGCATTCCTTTAAAAGGCATTCATGTACATTGAACATTTTCTTTTTAGCAGTAAAATGACTTAGTTGAATCAGAGACCTTGAAGTCCATGTATGGGGAGGGAAAAACTCTCACGTAAACCTAGAAATACATGCAGATCAAATGTATGAAGACTGATCAGACTCTAGTTTGTGTTTTCTCCTCTCTCTCTCCCTGGCTCTCTGTTCATTGTTTAGCTTCCTGCTGCCTCTTTAAGTCTCTGCTCTTTTCTGAGGTGTAGCCCTCTATTTCTCTCAGCTCAAGAGGAAAACAGTCTTCCATCAAACATGGTGCTCAGGCTCAGACTTCCTTAAGCACTGCATCAGATTTATTGCTGGCTTCATCACTTATCAATAAAACCGGCTTACACACCTTTCTCTATCTCGACAGCCGTCTCTCCAGACATCAGGAACCAAGGTTTACATAGACTCCGCACTTTATCTGGGCCCTGTGATGTACAATATCGGGGCAACAAGGCCTTTTTTCTTTGTTCTGGGGAAACTTGAGACATAATGTGCCAGCCTGGTGTTCATGCTAATTGTGATAAAGAGCAGCACACAGCTTTTTCTCTCGCTCTTCTTTCTCTTTTCCCTTTTTTCCCCTCTCCTTTCTCTTTGAGAGAAACAGGTGTTGGCATGGATTAGAAAAGAATTACATCATCTTGAAGAGAAGAGGAGAAATGGAAAGGAGGGAAAAAAATAGGGGGAAAAAAGTGGCAACCAGACCCAAATACATTTGCACATATAAAGCTGTTCTAATGAGAGCCAAATTGATTTGACATTCAGTGGCAGTTTGAAGCCAAGAAAAGCAAAGCAGCCTACAAAAGGCCTAGCTCATTGTTTATGGAGTGTCATACTCTATCATCTGTGAGACCAATAACAGGGAATGGGAAGGCCTTTAAAGGCAGGGTGTGTGCCGGGAAGGGCTGCGTGGATACCACCAGTGTCAGATCTGATAGACTGATTCAACGTGGCTTCCTGAGCTGAGGTGGTGTTTGTCAGATGAGGCGGATATTTGCTACAGATTACACATTAGCGAGCAAATTTGTAAAGTATTATCCTTCTTTGAAGATGTGTACAATGCTCAGGGAGGCACATTTTACATTAGTCTAGAGAGAAAAATTCTGATAAAAATATTAACCAGTGAAGGAGAGTAATGAATTATATGTCATTCAAATGGAACCATATGTATAATATTATAGGAGTATCATTATCATCATAAAAAAGTATGTTTCACTCATAGCAAGCAACGTACATTGCAGATATGCACATGTAAACAGTTGATAGAATTTTAAAATCACACTAAAATAGAAAATTTTTTCATTAACTTTATTTTTCAAGAGAAAAGCTGTTTGGCCATTTCAATAATGTTAACTGGCAAGGGATTTACTATTCTGCAGCTCACTGTTACGAATACCTAGAGAGGAATGAGGTGTTTATTAAATGTCAGCACATGACAAGGTGAATTAAATAAGTCTTTCCAGAAATGTGAGAAACACTACAGTGCTGCAGTCTGTGTACAAAGAAGAGCTCCTCTTTCTCCCTCCCCTCCAGCCTCAAGCCTACCTTAAGTATTACTTTGATATTAGATTCAGTAGAAGATTTGGATATTACTGTTTACTTTTAGACTTCACAAAGGAAAGTTTATTTTATTGCATGGTATTGCTGAATGATATCAAATCTAAAATTTCAGCCTCTTTCATCTCAATTTTCTAAACACTTCTGAGGTCAAAAACAGAATTTGACCCTAAGTAATCTAGACTTGTGTTTCTCTGATATAGAGTTTTATGGTACCATAAAATACTGTGTATACGTGGCAAAGATTAAATATCAAAATGGTGTCAGAGGGAGAATATTAAATATACACCATGATTAAATTCAGAGCTCCTATTAATTTAAGCATATAATTCTTTAATACAAATTCAAAAATAGAAATGAAAAGTATTATTATTGATAGAAATAATAGTACAGATTAGAATATTGTTATTCACATTTATCTCATATGGCTATGAGTTCCTCCCTTGATATTCCTTGGGACTTGATAGGCCCTGATGCTTCTTTGCCCCATATTGCTGAAGGTCAGAGGTGTGGGGGGATTCTAAGGAATAATGTGTAAAGAAATATTGGAACTGTTTACCATGCCCTCCTCCCCCTAGTTACCTGCATTCAGATAGTGGGTTATAGGCTTTTCATAGAACCCTTATGGATCATAAACACCTCACTCTGAAGCAAAACAGAATCCCTTAACCTGTACTCTTTGCAGGATACAAGAATGAAAGTGCAGGTAGTGGCCAGACTGGATAACCATGTTTAACACACAGCTTCTCTTCCTCCCTTGTCACCACTATGCCAGTGGGGTCACCATAATGAATTCATTCTATAAACATTTATGCTGGGAATACATAGGCAAGTAAGATCATATCTTTAGTCTCATGAAGTTTACCATAATTTAGAGAATTCCAGGCAAGGACAACTCTTACTTTCTTCAAATCTCAGGCCCTCACATCACCATCAGAGCTTATGCTATCTGGTGGCTTACTGTACACCTCACTGGACAGAAGGATAAGCATTTCCTAATACAAATCTGATGGATCTAGAGTCTCAGAGAGTCTAAGTGGACAGACATGGAAGCCTTAAATTAAAACAGCAAACTTTACCTATGAAAAGGAAAGGAAAATAGTGGTTCAAAATAAAATTATAACTAATTGTATAGTGGTTGTTTCAAAATGCTTTCACATAGGTGATTTACTGTGATAATGTCAGAGAATTTGGTCATTTGATGGGACAGTTAGAATTAGGATCTGGATTCTCTGGTGGCTCAAACAGCAAAGAGTCTGCCGCAATGCAGGAGACCAGGGTTTGATCCCTGGGTGGGGAAGATCCTTTGGAGAAGGGAATGGCTACCTAATCCAGTGTTCTTGCCTGGAAAATTCCATGGACAGAGGTACCAGGCAAACTACAGTCCATGGGGTCGCAAAGAGTCAGATACAAATGAACAACTAACACACAAACAGATGAATTATAGTTATACTCAACTGTTACAGACTGGATATTTTTGTACCTCCCCAGAAATCACATGTTGAAACCCTATCCTTCCCCCTACCCTTTGATGGTATTACAATGTGGTGCTTCTGGAAGGTAATTAGGATTAGATGAAGTCATGACGGTGGAACCTTCATAAATGAGATTAATGCCCTTATAGGAGTCACCAAAGAGTTTGCTTCCCCATCTCTGTTATCTGCTATGTGAGGATACAAGGAGAAGTCAGCAGTCTGCAGACTGGAAGAGGGTCATCACCAGAACACAACCATGCTGGCATTCTGCTCTCGGACTTCCAGCCTCCCAAACTGTGAGAAATGAATTTCTGTTGTTTATAAGACATTCAGTCATCTAGGTTGCTTCCTTGTCCTGGCTATTGTCAATAGTGCTGCAATGAACACAGATGTACATGTACACTATGCGTAAAATAGATAGTGGAAAGTTGCTGTATAATAGGTAGCTCACCTTGGTGCTCTGTGACGACCCAGAGGGGTGGGATAGGAATGTGTGGGAGGGAAATTCAAGAAGGAGGGGATATATGTATACTTTAACTGATTCATGTTTTATGGCAGAAACCAATACAACACTCAAACAATTATTTTCCGATTAAAAATAAATTTAAAAAAAAGAGCAGGGGAAGGATAAACTGGGAGATTGGGGTTGACAAATACACACTATTATATATAAAATGGTTGACTAACAAGGACCTACTGGATAACACATGAAACTCTACTCAATACTCTGTAATGACCTGTATGGGAAAAGAATCTTAAAAGAGAGCGACTATATGTTATATATAAACTGATTCACCTTTCTGTACACCTGAAACTAACATACATATAAATGAACTATGAAAGTGAAAGTGTTAGTTGCTCATTCATGTCCAACTCTTTTGCGAGCCTGTGGACTATAGCTTACCAGGCTCCCCTGTCCGTGGAATTCTCTAGGCAAGAATACTAGAGTGGGTTGACATTCCCTTCTTCAGTGGATCTTTCTGAACCCAGGTCTTCTGCATTGCGAGCAGATTCTTTATCATATTTTTTAAATGCAAAAGATAAATACTGAGTCTATGGTAGTTTATTATAAAACAGCCTGAATAGACTAAGACATCAAACTAAAAGAAAGATCTGGGGTAGACCCCACAGATTTCTCATTACAAAGATTAATATCTTGAGGAATTTCTCTAGCTCTTGACAGGATTTGTTCTTATTTAGATATGGGGTTATACTCTGTATGAATATTATTAACAAAAAATGAATTAAAATATTCTGTGCATAGGTTTTAGATGACTCTATGAGACATTTTAAAGATAATTTGAGTAAAGCTGATAGGTCTATGTGTTCCATAAAGAAGAACAATTAATCCAATGATACTTCTGAGTCATCATAAAAACTGATCCCTGTTGATTGTTTAAGCTAAAACAGCTGTCAAAATCATTATGTGCTCACTTGAAAATTAAGAACCACCTACCTATGCTCCCTCCTACACTGTTGGTGGAAATGTAAATTGGTGCATGTAGTGAATTTACAAATATGGTAAACAGTATAGAGTTTCCTCAGAAAGCAAAAAGAGTGTTATCCTATGATCCGGCAATTCCACTACTGAGCGTATATCCATAAAAGACAAAAATTCTAATTTGAAAAGATACATACTCCCCAATATTCATAGCAGCACTATTTACAATAGCCAAGACATAGAAGCAATCTAAATATCCATCAACAGATGAATAGAAGAAGATATGATGTATATATACACACTGGGATATTGCTCAGCCATACAAAAGAATGAAATGATGCCATCTGCAGCAACATGGGTGGACCTAGAGATTATCACACAAAGTGAAGTAAATCAAAAAAGACAAATATCACATGATATCATTTTTATGTGTAATCTTAAAAAAATGATACAAATGAAATTAGTTACAAAACCAAAACAGACTCACATACATAACAAACAAATTTATGGTTACCAAAAAGGAAAAGGAGGAGGATAAATTGATAACTTGGGATTAACAGATACACACTACAATACATAAAATAGATCAACAAGGACCTACTGTAGAGTATAGGGAACTATATTCATGACTTTATAATAACCTATAATGGAAAAGAATCTGAAAAAGAATATACATATATATGTATATATACATATAAATAATTGAATCACTTTGTCATACACCTGAAACATTAAAAATAAACTGTATATCAATAAAACACACACACACACAAAGGGCAACCTGCCTCTGTTCAAATATCACCTTTGCCTCTTATTAGCTGGGTACACTAACACAATTTATAAATTTTTATACCTCAATATCTTTTTCTATAAAATGGGGATACTAACGGAGAAGGAAATGGCAGCCCACTCCACTGTTCTTGCCTGGAGAACTCCAGGGACGGGGGAGCCAGGTGGGCTGCCGTCTATGAGGTCGCACAGAGTCGGACAAGACTGAAGCAACGTAGCAGCACCAGCAGCAGCAAAGGAAGTCAAGATTAAACAATCTTTACCTTCATCTTTACAAAAGGAGGCAAAGATTAAAAATTTAATCAGTAACAATAAAACAAGAAAAAACATTTGTAGAAGCCATTGAACATATATTAAACTAACAGTGATAACAAGCTTTAATTTAAGGAATATTTCAACAGCATATCTAAAGCAATTCAATAATTATTTCACTAGATTTGTAGCAAATTGTTTCTTCTTCACTTTTTGAGGCTCTATTTCTTTAATCTGGATGGCAATGTTAGGAGAAAATCAAGAATGATGGTAGAAAGTTTACTGATCAGTTCTACTAATTCAATAATATTTATTTTTAAAAGTGCTAGACTCCTTGTATTGATACTTATATCATATTTGTCTTCTTTCATGTATCTTTACAGTACACGAATGTTTAGCTCTCCATATTGGACAGTACTCTTGCCTGGAAAATCCTATGGACAGAGGAGCCTGGTAGGCTGCAGTCCATGGGGTCACTAAGAGTCAGACACGACTGAGCGACTTCACTTTCACTTTTCACTTGCATGCACTGGAGAAGGAAACGGCAACCCACTCCAGTGTTCTTCCTTGGAGAATCCCAGGGACGGTGGAGCCTGGTGGGCTGCTGTCTATGGGGTCGCACAGAGTCGGACACAACTGAAGCGACTTAGCAGCAGCATATTGGACAAATTAATAGTCCTTTCTGGTGTGAAATTTTATCAGCTCTTTGCAGATTTCCCACTATGTATGCTGTCACTGCTTCTCCTCACAGGCCATAGGTGTTTTTCTGTGAAACTGGCCATGTTATCCTTGGTTGAATTACTTTAAAACCCAATATCAAACAAACATATATATTGTTCTGTTTCAGAAATGAAAACCATACATAAAAATTCATGTTACTTTTCTCAGTTTTGTTTAAAAACTGTTACTAGTTCAAAATACAACATTAATGGTAGCTACACTGACTTGGTGCCAAGAAGTGGGTATTACTACCATCTCTACGTCACAGATGAAAGGGAGGAGTGTAGAACAGAAAGGATGCATCATATAGCTGTTATACTGCCAAACTGAGGTTAGCTCCAATGTCTCATGCCCTTAGCCCAGTTGCACAGCCTCCTGGGTGACTACACTGTCACTTGACAGGAATCAGAGCCCTCAGTGGCTAAACAATAAATGGGCATCTCCTAGTGATAAAAAATTGCCATTTCAGACTCCACAATTAGTGATTGTAATTTGTGGCATGTCCAGCTCCAAAAAATGCAAGTTTTATAGACAGAGATAAAACAGGATATTGGAACAATTTTTGTATATGTTTCGAGTTAAACTTCAGTAGCTGAACTTACATTTTTGACTATAAAGCTTAGATGAGATGCCTCAGTAAACATACAACTAACAGTAAAATAGATAAAAATATCCATCCAAGACCAGTGACCTATCCTAAAATCTGACTTTTTACTTTTAAACATATTAATTCATTTCTTACATGGATATTTTTTATAGTCTACATGATTATGCTTAACAAAGCACTATCGTCTAAATAAGTTTGTAAGTAACATTACTAAGCATTTGGCAAAGTTAAATATTTTGCCATTATTTCTACTCCTGTCTCCTTAGTTTGCACAGACTGCCACATTAAGAAATAGCGTGTCAAATAATAGAAGACACCTGAGTTCTAAATTGATCCATGAGCTTGATGCACTGGAAGAGACAGTTTAGTGTTGGATCTCAACTAGCTGAAGGCATTTTCTCTTCCCAATACAAAGGGATGCATTCCTTTTTGGCAGGCCAAAACTGGTTCATTATTTCTGTCTGTATCACAGTGAAATTTATCATATTTGGATCTCAGATATTTGAAACTTGAGTTGTCAGGCAAATAATTTTAGATCACAGCTTACAACATTAAAACAAACAAAAAACAACTGTGATTAAGGAAATTGCCACAAAATTCATCATAACTTAACACATAGGTGAGAACCCTTAGAACATATTTACACTTGCTTTTTCTACAGTTCAAAAGAGCCCCTTATTCCCATTTCCAGTCCCACAGCCAATTGAAAATAATAAATTAATGGGTGGAGATTGCTATGTGCAGACACATTGACAATACAAAAATGTGTGTGTTCAGTTCAGTTCAGTCGCTCAGTCATGTCCGATTCTTTGCGACCCCATGAACCGCAGCACGCCAGGCCTCCCTGTCCATCACCAACTCCCAGAGTCCACCCATTGAGTCGGTGATGCCATACAACCATCTCATCCTCTGTCATCCCGTTCTCCTCCTGTCCTCCTCAGTCAGCATCAGGGTCTTTTCCAATGAGTCAACCCTTTGCAGGAGGTAGCCAAGTATTGGAGTTTCAGCTTCAACATCAGTCCTTCCAATGAACACCCGGGACTGATCTCCTTTAGGATGGACTGGTTGGATCTCCTTGCAGTCCAAAGGACTCTCAAGAGTCTTCAACACCACAGTTCAAAAGCATCAATGTGTGTGTTAGTAGTCTGATAACAAGACAGAATGTAAAGAAATATAAGAAAAGACAACTTGGAACATATTCCCACTTGGGGCCATTTAATACTAGAGCAAGCAGCTACTTGAAATTCAAACCCCACAGTATTATGTGGATCANGTGTGTGTTAGTAGTCTGATAACAAGACAGAATGTAAAGAAATATAAGAAAAGACAACTTGGAACATATTCCCACTTGGGGCCATTTAATACTAGAGCAAGCAGCTACTTGAAATTCAAACCCCACAGTATTATGTGGATCATTAATATATTACAGAAAACTATAATTAGATCCATAATGATTACCTTGTATAACCAGGATAGGATGTCACAAAAATTATATTCAGTATATTCTTTAAAAGAAGGCAAAAGCTTCTAATATATTTAAAGAAATATTTCCATACAAAATGCTTCATAGTTTTGCTTAGCTCTAATATTTAAAGGATAAACATTAACATAACCATAATACTCATTTGTAAAAATTCATGCATGCATTCCCTGAAAGCTCTACTCTGTTGTGGTACTATTAAGTATAATTGTTTTTGAAGAATAATACTGGTATGTCTGAACTAGTTGGTGCCCTGAACAGCTCCCTCTCCACCCACAAAAAGGCCAAGGGATTTCTAGAACCACAATTCCAATACAAGTTCCAAAAAAATGTTTCTGAGCTCCACTTCCTACCACCCTTCCAAATCCACTAGCTCTGGCTTGGTGTCCCTAGTCACTACCCTGTTGTTTTGTTCCTGCTTTGTGAATCAATTGCTTAATTTGTTCCCAACTCTGGCTTTAGCTTGGGATATAATTCAGATCTCCCATAGCTCCATGCCCCAGAGAAGCACTAAGATAAATTCAATGTGAAGTACAAATGAAATTCCCAATTTCCAGTAACTACATTTAAAAAGTAAAAAGAAATAGAGATGATTTACTTTGTAATACATTGTACTTAGTCCAATATATTGTAGACAACTGTCATTAAAATATTGTTTTTTTTTACATTTTTTTCAATACTCAGTTGTAAATATTGTATGTACTTTACACTTATATCTCATTTTGGACTAGCTACATTCCAAGTTCAGTGGCTACTGTCTACCATATTGGACCATAGTGCTATACAGCACGTAGGTCATAATCACTCTCAACTCCCAGAACCCTGCCCTTGGCTGGAGTTTCAGATTCCCTAATGGTCTCTGAGGGCAGATACTAAAGTATGCCACATTACCGGCTAGAGGTTTCTTTGTATGCATTGGTAGGTACTTAATAATAATATTATTTTAAACAATCTTGCCTTTTGTAAGTTTCATATCAGATACTTCTAAATCTTTTTTTCCTTCCAGTTGGCATTCATATCAACTATGTAAACAGTTGATAAAGCAGGCACCAATATCCCCATTTGATAAATAAGGAAACTGAGACTCAGAGAAACTTAGAGATTTATTTAAGGTTGCCTAACAAAGATAACAATTCAAGGGGAACTTTGTAATTTCTAGTTTATAGCTGTTTCTATAATTCCTGTTACTTCTTAAAACAATTAAAGGATGAATCTATTTACTGATTCTTGGATGCAGATTCCCAAATAAAGCAGACATTCGGTCAGCAGTAGCCAAATTCTCTCTCTTGAGCAATGAATGATATCAAATATACATTGAAACATGCAAAGTCAACCCAGAGAAATCAAGGATAATAGAAGAAAGTCTGTATGAAATATGTGGGAAAGAGGTTTTCTCTTAACATGTAAGTAGAACTAACACTTGGGCAATGATTAGATCACATTGAGAAAGCTCAAAGACACATAAAAAGGGAAATTCTTTGGAGGTTTGCTTATTGTTTATTTTTCAGAAATGAAGTGATCTAAAAAGAGAGGACAAGTTCATTCAGTTACAGCTTTCATACAATTACCACAAACTCTAATGCAAATTAGACTGTAGGTCTGCTCAATGTACATATCTGTGCTTGCCAAATTATGTTTGGCAGTGTGGTCAAGCAAGAACAGATGCATACTGGGCCGAGTTTTCTTGAGCTGTTCAATAATTAGGAGGACCATGTATTATAATAAACCACATCCCCTTGGCTAAGATTTGGATGCAAATTGCACACTAATTCACTTCCAAGTTTTTTGGAAGTTCACCAAGAAAGATGAAAATCAGGGAAATATACTGTTTACTTCAGGAAGTTTGTTTAAAACTAAATATGGCTCATTTATAAGAGGCATTGGGGAACTCCATAAAAAATGTAACAATAGCTTTTTTTCCAGGTTTCATTCAGCGGGTATAAGGAAATGTTAAGGGTCTCCTTTGAAGAGCTTTCCTGTGTGCATGCCAATTCTAACCATCTTCTTATGAATGCACTGTAAGAGTTCTAAGTGGATGATAAATAGCAGCTTCTGATATTTGTAAAATATCACATTGCTAAAATGGAGGATGAAAACTCTGTCAATATTTTATGCAACTAACGGATAGGTAGCAAGTCACTCCTTAAGTTAGGAAATGGTTGGGTTAAAACTTTTTTCTGCAAAGCCTAAAGATACTGTCTAATAATAAAAGCCCTTACATCACTTCAACTGTATTGCTTAGTAATCCAGCAATAGCAAACCCTATCTAGAATGGGATATTTTTTTAAAAGGCAAGACTTAAAAGACCAAAGTCTATGCCACATTCCCTGCATAATTTTTTTTCAAGTTGAAGAGAGAAGCCAGTGCCTTCCCCGCATCCACCCTGTTACATCCAATCGTGTTGTTAAGAAGAACTGCATGTGCGTTCCCAGTCTCACTCTCCAAACTCCATTTTTTTGACTATTTTCTTGAATTCAATATTAGCTCAGTCACTGACTATGTATGTCTATGTATGCCAACTGTGTCAACACAAAGATATACTGCCTGAACCTCCTTCCAGGCAGGATTAACTTGCCCAGCTGTGGGGAATGCAGTTAGCAGAGACCCTGAAGCTGCCAGGTTTTTTTGAGGATCTGCCTCAGTTACAGAGAGCCAGTTCACCTGAGGTCATGCCCACTGAGAGTTGTCTATATTTGATGACTGAGTAAGGCCATAGGGTACAACTCAGGATGACTCTGAAAAGAAATATACCCTCCAGAGTTCAAGTCTATTCAGTCCACCTTCCTTTTATATTTGTCACTCCTCAATAAACACCCTAAATTCCATCTCATCATCTGCTTCCAGAAAGCCTAGCCTACAGTCAAGCTCAAGCCAGTGCCCTTCTGCTCAACCTGGACCTATGACATGAATGCTGCTTCTTGATCACGTCCTCCAACTGAACTGGTTACTCAAGCTTCTAATCTTGGCATCACCTTCAGGATTCACAATAAATCACTCATTTCAGTCGAGTTCTAAACACTTTCTGATGTGATCCAATCAGTCACTTGATATAATTCTGACTAATGTCTGTAGAAATGGTAATACAGACTCTAGTAGTGGACTCATAATGATAGTAATAATTTTCTGTTTTTATTTTGAGGTACTTATAGAGTCACATGCACTTCTGAAAAATAATGCAGAGAGGTCCCAATACCCTTTAGCCAGTTTCTCTTACTTAAAGCTCAACATTCAGAAAACGAAGATCATGGCATCCGGTCCCATCACTCCATGGGGA
>SJYV01025531.1:692371-723390 GCA_006410875.1 Neotragus pygmaeus
GGCTATGGTTTTTCCAGTAGTCATGTATGGATGTGAGAGTTGGACTGTGAAGAAGGCTGAGCGCCGAAGAATTGATGTTTTTGAACTGTGGTGTTGGAGAAGACTCTTGAGAGTCCATTGGACTGCAAGCAGATCCAACCAGTCCATTCTGAAGGAGATCAGCCCAGGGATTTCTTTGGAAGGAATGATGCTAAAGCTGAAACTCAAGTGCTTTGGCCACCTCATGTGAAGAGTTGACTCATTGGAAAAGACTCTGATGCTGGGAGGGGTTGGGGGCAGGAGGAGAAGGGGATGACAGGATGAGATGGCTGGATGGCATCACTGACTCGATGAACATGAGTCTGAGTGAACTCTGGGAGTTGATGATGGACAGGGAGGCTTGGCGTGCTGCAATTCATGGGGTCACAAAGAGTCGGACACAACTGAGCGACTGAACTGAACTGAACTGCGTAACTAGAGTGCAATATTACAACCACTAAATTAAGACAGAGAAAAACCACTGACTCTATTCAGACTTCACTAGTTGTATATGCACACATTTATGTCTGTGACTATATGTATTTCTATGCAATTTTATCACATGTAGAGAGTGATGTGACCACCCAACAGTGAAGATCAGAACAGTGCTACTCTTTTAAACCACAGCAGTGTTTTTTCCAATTCTCCTCCATGACTCCTAGAAACCCCTTATCTGTTCTCCATCTCTATAATTTTATCATTTCAAGACTGTTATATAAATGAAGTCATCCAGTATATAACCTTTGAGAGTGACTTTTTCACTCAGTACAATTTCCTTGAAATCCATCCAAAGGATGTAGCAATAGTTCTCCACTTTTGATGGCTGAGTACCGTTCCATATGTAGCATGTACTACAATTTGTTTAAACACTGATCCACCGAAGGACATTTGGGTTATTTCTATTTTTCATTATGAAGATAAGTCTACTTTGAGAATTAATGTACAGGTTTTTGTGTGAATGTAGATTTTCATATATCTTGGATAAATGCACAAGAGTGCATTCATTTGGTCATATGGTAAGCACATGTTTAACTTTGTAAGACATTTCCATACTCTTTACTAGATTGGCTGTATCAATCTAAATTTGCACCAGGAATGTATGAGTGAACCAATTTCTCTACATTATTGCCAAGATTTGGTGTTATTATTATTTTTTATTATAGCCATTCTGAAAGGGATGCATGATATCTCACTGTGGTTTTAATTTGCATTTCCTTAATAGCTAATAATGGTGAACATCTTTTCATGTGCTTATTTGTCCATTTGGTTATCCTCTTCAGTGAAATGTCTGCTTATGTATTTTGCCCATTTTCTAATGAGATTATTTGCATCACTACAGCTGAGTTTTGATAGCTGTTTATAGATTCTAGATTCAAATTCTTTGTCATATATGTGGTCTGCAGCAATTTTCTCCTAGTCTGAAGTTGGTCTTTTCATTCTTTTAACAGAGCAAAAGTTTTAAATCTTGAGAAGGTCCAATTTATCAATTTTTCTTCTTATAGATTGTGCTTTTACTGTCAAATCTGAGAACTCATTTTTCATTATAACTTTTTCACTTTTGAATGTTTAATAAGAATTTTATTTTCTAGAAATATATATATATATATATATATATATATACACATACAAAGTAAAAACAAAATTCAAACCATCCAGAAAGTTATAAAATCAACAATGCATGTGTTTTTGTATAATAGTGAATATAATCACATATTTTATTATGGAATATTTGCAGATGATCTATTTCCTTCTAATTCATTAAGATTCATGTTTAGCTTAGGAATGAGCAGAGCTCACATTGCATTCAATATTTATTCATTCAACCAATATTTTGAACAGTTACTACATGCTGGGCATAACCTGTCTCACATTCATTCAAAATCCTTAATGATGCAGTTTTACACTGATCTTAAACTAACAGTATTCTTTTAATTGCATTAAGTCCACAGAAGATGTAAAGTTAAAAACTCTCAGTTTTGTTCCAAAGCAATTCTTAATTTGTTAAAGATAAAGGAGTAGCATCTGTTTTGTGATGGAAAGGGTCAGTAGTAGGTATCAAATGATGGCATAATTTACTACAAGTAGAATTAATATGCTATGTATTTAATAAACTATTCAAATGTACAAATGTAAAAATTATTGGCAGCACCAAGCAATTTAGTTGAGACAATGTTGAGAAGATATGATGGCTTCCAGAAAAGCCTTAATAATGTCAATCAGACAATGGAATGAAGCAAAATTGAGAACAGATGAACATAAAGTTATACACAATGGCAGGAAATATTTACTTATTTAAAACCCACATATGGGTTCTCAATCAATTGTGTACATTGAAGAACAAATAGACATCATTATAGTGGATCAACAAACAACCAAGCACTCTCTAAGTTGATCAACATTTAATAGCATTAAGCATACTACTTAAAATAGGTAAAATAATATTGTTTAAATAATATTTAATAAAATATGTATTTTAATAATCTCAAAGTGTTTTGCAAATAAATACATTTGGTAAAGAAAAATACCCCCCAAAAAAGTTTCTACAAGTGAATAGAACAATAATATCTAAATCTGGCAACTGTGAAATGGACACATTTAGCCATAAAGAGCAGAGAAACAGAGAAAGCCTATACACAAAGACTGACAGAAAGATGTAGAGATAAGAGATAGGGAAAGAAAGTATTGCCCGGGATGCTGAAAGCTATAAATTCCTTATTCCTACGTCTTGGTTGTATTATTTTTCTTGAGTTTTTTATATGCCCTTCTATACAATAAATAAGAGACGTGGCTTCCCTGGTGGCTCAGATGGCAAAGAATCTGCCTGCAATGCAGGAGACCCAAGTTTGATCCTTAGGTTGGGAAAATCCCCTGGAGAAGGGAATGGCAACCCACTCCAGTATTGCCTGTAGAATTCCATGGACTGAGGAGCCTGGTGGGCTACAGTCCATGGGGTCACAAAGAGTTAGACAGGACTGAACAACTAACACTTATACAATGAATCCCACTTTTTTTGCATTTAAAGCATATTATGCCTAGTCATGATAAAGTATTAGATACTCAATTTACCCTATATCAGTAAACAACTAAAAAAAAAAAAAACAGACAAAAGAGATAGAATAACAGCAACAACAACAACAAACAACCACTGGACAACAGGAAGCACTAGATAGTGATCCCTGAGAAAGTAGAAACAAATATTTGAACCCAACAAATGCCTTACCTCACTACTTGATGAGATTTTCCAGGTCAACGGACAAGGAAGGAATACAAAAAAGAGACCACAGTCAGAGGAGTCTGCTCAGACTGCTNAGGAAGCACTAGATAGTGATCCCTGAGAAAGTAGAAACAAATATTTGAACCCAACAAATGCCTTACCTCACTACTTGATGAGATTTTCCAGGTCAACGGACAAGGAAGGAATACAAAAAAGAGACCACAGTCAGAGGAGTCTGCTCAGACTGCTGCTGCTGCTGCTAAGTCACTTCAGTCGTGTCCTACTCTGTGCGACCTCAGAGACGGCAGCCCACCAGGCTCCTCTATCCCTGGGATTCTCCAGGCAAGAACACTGGAGTAGGATGCCATGTCCTTCTCCAAAGCATGAAAGTGAAGAGTGAAAGTGAAGTCACTCAGCCGTGTCCAACTCCCAGCGACCCCATGGACTGAGTTTCACACAAATAATTCAGAGTTGGAAGAGACCAAAAGTGGGTATAATTTTGAAAGCAAAGAATCAAAGAAGAAGGAGGCTGCCACTAAGAGGAAGAAAGGTTGCCACTAAGAGAAGGAGAGCTCCAGAAAAATTTCTCTTGAATAACTGGCTGGGTACTGATCTCAAAATGGGTGTGGGGCCAGGAAAAAAATCACCAGAAAATAAGAGGCAAATAAATCCTTGAAGGGCTAAATTGGCCCAGAAATAGGTTCTACATAGTAGAAAAACTTCCTAATAAATGAAGAATGGGGTAGAATCTTCAGAAGTATACTACTTGAATAATTGTAGTAAATTTACCAAGACTAAAGAATGTCTTGAGAAACCTATATGCAGGTCAGGAAGCAACAGTTAGAACTGGACATGGAACCACAGACTGGTTCTAAATAGGAGGAGTACATCAAGGCTATATATTGTCACCCTGATTATTTAACTTATATGCAGAGTACATGATGAGAAANTGGACTGCAGCCTACCAGGCTCCTCTGTCCATGGGATTTTCCAGGCAAGAGTACTTGAGTGGGGTGCCATCACCGTCTCCAACTGTTAACCCTAGTCTGAACCAAATGCTGAGGCTGCTAATTCTATTTGAGAATCTCAGGCTCTGTGTTTGTTCCAGGGGAGTTGACGCGTTGGGGGCGCTGGAGCCTTTGTTCTGAGTCCCAGCCAGCGGGGCAGGCTGGTCCTTTTTCAACTGACATTCACTAATTGCCCCCTAGTGGACATGAAGCAGAACGTGTCGTGACCTAGCTCTCAAGGTGAAAGTTATGGAGTGTTGCCATGTCCTATGATGCCTAGCACTGGGAGAGGTGGAGTGGGATGTGGTGGGTGAGGGCAGAGGGTGGCTTGGTCCTGGTGGGTCAGAGAAACCTCTACTCAATTCTAGAATATTGTAACAACAAGCTCTGCCAGAAATAAAAACAATTAATATTTACTGAGCACCTAATATATGTTAAGACTGCTCTAAGCTCTTAACATGCATTAACTAATTTAATCCTTAGAGACAGCCCTTCATGGTGGATTACCATTATCCCTATGAGAATAGTCACAATGTGAAAGAGGTAATCCCCCCAGAGTTAGCCTGAGTGTCTTTGGGTGTAGTTTCCAAAGAAACCTTGTGGTGGAAAGCCCCAAAGCCACCCAATGTCCATTACTGTCCACCACACTTGTTTGTTTGTATTAATTTTCTCCTGGGTTTTCAGAGAAGGATTAAGTCCTCTGATTTCTAAGAGTGGTAATAGCTAGAAGTCTGTTTCTGTTTTCTACTTTCATTCTTGGGGACCCTTTTCTTTTGTCATTTAAGGTTTTGGTTTTTTTTTCTCTGAACCTCCAGCTGCAAATATTTTTAATAATCAACCACAACAGAGCCCCTGAGCCTCAAAACAGATGGCTCCATTGAAAGGCAATAATTGAAAATGGAGGGTAATTTGAACCAATGAAGAAGATGGGGTTTCTAGGAGGCAAAGTTTCTACAGAAACTGCAACCAACTATAACCATATCCCCCAAGCTCCACCGGCAGATGAGCCTTTCTTAGGGGTGGATCCAACTTTTTTTTTTAACATCTGGAATGTTGAAAAGGAAGAGAGAGAAGCCCTGGGGCCTTGTCAATCAAATTCCCTTTACTTTTGGCAAATTCAGCATCAGTGACAAATTGTGCAATTTGACATAAACAAAGTTGATAGATGTCGGCAAAGCTGTTTTGAAACAGCAGCAACGAAGAAATGTGTAGGATTTTTTTTCCTTTCACTCAACAGTCTGTTTAATAACAAATAAAACAACCAGATGTTTAAAAAAATCCTACCATCTCCACAATGTCATCTGAGAGTTAGCTGCTGATTAATGAGAATGTGAGGTTTGTTCCCATCCCAATTCAGAAACTTGGCAAGAAAGTCCATCTAAGAACTTCACTGCATAGCTCTTATTACAGTTCATGAAGGCTTCTAAGTTCACCTCTGAGGCTTTCATTGGACTAGAAAACACCGGCCTTGATATCGGAAGACTTGAGTGTAGGCTCTAGTCTGCCACTACCTCCCTCTGTAATCTTGGGTATATCACTCAATCCTCCTGGAGTTTGGATTCCCACGGATGCACGATGATCGCCAGCTCTGCCCCGCCTACCCCTCGGCTGTTGCAAGGTTCAAGTGCGATATTAGATGTGAATCGCGTTTTCTTTCATTTCAAAGCTTATTCATCTTTTCATTGAGAGATAATTACATCTGGTGAAGTACACAAGTCATATGCCTACAGCTCAATAAATTTTTACATATGTATATACCTGTGCATGCATGCTAAATCACTTCAGTCATGTCCGACTCTTTGCAACCCTGTGGTCGGCTAAAACCCACCAGGCTTCTTTATCCATGGGATTTTACAGGCAAGAATACTGAAGTGGATTGCTACACCCTCCTCCAGGGGATCTTCCCAGCCCAAGGGTCGAACCCATGTTTCCTGCATTGCAGGGAGATTCTTTACCCACTGAGTCATCAACGAAGCCCATTTATAGGGTAAGAACTGGCTATGCTGTTCACACCTAGGATGACACAGCAGAGAGCTGGAAGGTCCCTGGAGACTGTGAGCTGCTGAATCAACCAAACTGACATCTACTAGCAAACTTCCAATTAAGTTAATAACACATTTCCTTATGGTTCAGGCCAAATTCAATTGGTTATTTGGAGCTCAAACATTCTGACTGATACACTAAATGATCTCAGAATTCCTCTATTGAGCCTGGAACTACCCTCAGCATCTTTAACACAGGACTTCTGGTAGACCCAACCAATTGTGCTGACACAGGAGTTAGTATTCTAGTCAAAGCCCATTTGCCATCTCTGATAATGCCAAGTCACCTTCTGTGCAGCTGAAATTAAATTCATCTAAAGAGCAAAGTAAGAAGCTTCCCTTTTAAGCTTTTAATGACTATTAAAGAATACTGCTGATCACTCAGCCACAGATCACAAAGCATTATGCAATTTGCTGCCACCCACTAAAAGCCCATCTCTAGCAGTAGCAGCTCAAGATAGGGGGCAATTGTGGGGCTGAATTCTGTCATTTAAGAAATAATTTTAGCTTTCTTTTCATGTACTACATGCTAAGGGTTGTGGGGGATACCAAGGAAGTAAAACAAGGTTCTAAACTGCAAATACTTGAGGAAAGAGAAGTGATAGGAATTTTGGGTAGCAAAAATATCGAATTTTCCACAGTGAAGGGGATATTTTCCCTTTTTTAACTTTTATTGTATAATGAATAATATATGTGTGGTAAAGTATATAAATCTTAAATGTGCAGCTCAATGAATTTTTAAAAAGTGAATACATCCATGCACTCAGCATCCAGATTAAGAAACAGAACACTAACAAACCTCAGAAGACTGTCTCATTTCCCTTCCTAATTAACAACCTTTCCTTCCGTCAAAATAACTACTGATGTGCCTTCAACATACTACTACTGATCTGACAATCTGTCACCATAGATTAGTTTTGTCTGATTTGAACTTTATATAAATGGAGTCATACATTTAGGTCTGGCTTTCGCTTACTATTATTATGTTTATGAAATTCATTCATGTTATTATATGTGGATGTAGTTCACATGTTCATTTATTTACTGCAGCATTTTGCAGTATCACACCATAACTTATTTATTGCATTCTTCTTTTAATGGACATTTGGGTAGTTCCCACTTTGGGGCTAGTACAAAATATGGTGTTATAAATGTTGTTGTACATGGCTTTAGTGAAAATATGTACACATTTATGCAAGAGATGGATTAAAACATAACATATACATACATACATAAAACTGTTGAATCACAGGGTATGTGTGCATTTAACTGTAATATATTTTGCTAGTTTTCCAAACAGATGTTCCAAATCCTCTGTAGTGTATGATGGTCTCAGTTGCTCCACAACTTTAAAAACATTTTTTTTTTAAATTCTGGTAAAATATGCAACATAAAATTAACCAACTTAATTTTCAAGTGTAGAGTTCTGTAGTATTAAATACTTTCATAATGTGTTTATGATTATTATAATACTATCACTACCATCTATCTTCTTAACCCTTTCAACTTGTAAAACTAAAATTCTGTACCCCTTAAATGATGATAACCCCATTCCCACCCTACTCCCTGGCTCCTGGCAACTACCATTCTACTCTATGTCTCCATGACTTTACCTACTCTAAGTGAAATATTGTAGTCTTTGTCTTTTTGTTACTGGTTTATTTCATTTAGTATAATGTCCTCAAGGTTCATCCAGTTATAGTATTTTTCATGATTTCCCACCTTTTAAAGGCTAAATAATATTCTATTCTCTGTATATACTACATTTGCCTACCCATTCATCCATCATGGACAGTTGGATTGCTTCTGTAGTTTGAATATTATAAATAATACTACGTATATCTGTCTCCGGGAGTTGGTGATGGACAGGGAGGCCTGGCGTGCTGCGATTCATGGGGTCGCAAAGAGTCAGACACGATTGAGCGACTGAACTGAACTTATGTTGGTGTAGAAATGTCACTTTGAGACTCTGCTTTCAATTCTTTGGAGTATATACCCAGAAGTGGAATTGCTGGATCATATGGAAATTCTATTTTTAGTTTTTGAGGTTTCTCCACATAGAATGGGTTTTTCTACTCCAAAAAAAAAGTCATAAGGGTTTTTTTAGGGATTGCATTGACTCTGCAGATCTCTTTGAGTAATATTGACATCTTAACAATACTGAGTCTTCCAATCCATGGACATGGAACGTGTTTTCTGTTATTTACATCTTCTTTAACTTGTTTCAGCTATTTTGTAGTTTTCACTGTGCAAGTTTTTCCCTTCTTAGTTAATTTCAAAATTATTTTTATGCTATTAAAAACTGAATTATTGGGGGATTTTTCTTTTCAGATTTTTAATCGTTAGAGTGTAGAAATGTGACTGGTTTTCTGTGTGTTGACTTTGTATCCTGTTACTTTGCTGAATTAATTTGTTCACTCTGATGGTGTGTGTGTGTGTGTGTGTGTGTGTGTGTGTGATCTTTAGGATCGTCTACATATAAATCTTATCTGGGAACAGAGACAATTTAACTTCTTCCTTTTTTATTTGGATGCCTTTTATTTCTCTTTCTGGTCTAAGTGCTCTGGCTAGAACTTCCAGTGCTATGTTGAATAGAGGTGACAAAAGCAGGCATCCCTGCCTTGTTTCTGATCTTAAAGGAAAAGATTTCAGCTCTTCGCCATTGAGTATGATGTTTGCTGTGGGGGTTTTCATATATGGCTTTTATTCTGTTGAAGTACTTTCCTTCTGTTCCTAGTTTGCAAAGTGTTTTTATAATGACAGCATGTTGAATTTTGTCAAATGTATTTATGCATCAGTTGAGATTATCATGATTTTTCTCCTTCATTCTGTTAAAGTGGTGTATTACACTGATTTTCATATGTTGAACCAGTCTTGCGTTCCAGAAATAAATGCTTCTTGGTCATGGTGTTATACTCATTTTAATATGCTGCTGGGGGCTTCCCTGATGGCTCAAGTGGTAAAGAATCTGCCTGTAATGCAGGAGACAAAGGAGATACGGGTTTGATCCCTGGGTCGGGGACATCCCCTGGAGGAGGACATTGCAATCCACTCCAGTATTCTTGCCTGGAAAACCCCATGGACAGAGAAGCCTGGTGGGCTACAGTCCACAGGGTCGCAGAGAGTCAGACGCATCTGAGTACGCACGTACGGGGAGCTAAGACTCCACACCCCTCATGGCCCGAGAAACAAAACATAAAGCAGAAGCAGTATTGTGACAAATTCAATAAAGTCTTTTAAAAAATGGCCCACATCCAAAAAATCTCTTTAAAAATATGCTGCTGAAATTGGTTTGCTAGTATTTTGCTAAGAATTTTTAATTGTGGTATCTTTGGCTGGCTTTGGAATCAGGGTAATACTGGCCTCACAGAACACTCATAAAAAGTGTTCTCTCCCCTTCAGTTTTTTGGAAGAATCTGAGAAGGATTGGTGAGTGAAGTGAAGCTGCTCAGTCATGTCCGACTCTTTGCGACCCCATGGGCTGTAGCCTACCAGGCTCCTCTGTCCATGGGATTTTCCAGGCAAGAGTACTGGAGTGGGTTGCCATTTCCTTCTCCAGGGGATCTTCCCAACCCAGGGATTGAACCCAGCTCTCCCACATTGTAAACAGACACTTTACCATCTGAGCCACCAGGGAAGTCCGAGAAGGATTGCTAGTAGTTTTTAAAATATTTGGTGGAATTTATGAGTGAAGCCATTGGATCCAGAGCTTTTATTTGTTGAGAGATTTTTGACTGATTAATCCTCATNCACATTGTAAACAGACACTTTACCATCTGAGCCACCAGGGAAGTCCGAGAAGGATTGCTAGTAGTTTTTAAAATATTTGGTGGAATTTATGAGTGAAGCCATTGGATCCAGAGCTTTTATTTGTTGAGAGATTTTTGACTGATTAATCCTCATTAATTACAGATCTACTCAGATTATCTACTTTTTCTTGATTTAGTCTTGGTAAGTGTTATGTTTCTGTGAATTGGTCCACATCATCCATCATTTGTTGGGGCACAATTATTTGCAGTACTCTTATCCTTATTTCTGTAGAAGCAGCAGTAATGTCTGCACTTTCATATCTGATTTTAATAGCTGTTAGAAAGTATGTTAGTGTTTTGCTCAAGTCTTTACAGGTGCAGGTTGAAAGCTAGAAGAGAACAGGTCTCAGAGGAGCCTGGGTAGAGGCTCCCTTTCTCAGAATGAGAGGTAATGTATGGAGAGGGTGGGCAGACACTGTTTCTTTCCTCTCCACCTTTGCTTATTCTATTCCCTTGGCGAAGAAAAAGCTCCCTTCTCTCTTTGCCAGTATGAGCCCTGTTCATCTTTACAGCTCAGTTAAGGCATCACCCCACCCATCCCCAGGGGAAGGCTCCTTTCAACCCACCAGACTGGGTTAAACTCCCTTAGCATCCTTACACATTACATTGAAATACACTCTTTCTGTACCCGCTTCCTCATCAGATCATAAGGACTAGGTCTTACACATTTTTGGCATATTGTGAGCACTAACTGTTGCATGACTGGGCACTGCAACAATCCTAGTTCCACTCTCTTGTCTTTCTTTTTTTTCATTTTATTTATTTACTTTGAGGGGGAGGGCTGCACTGGGTCTTCATTGCCATGTGCAGGTTTTCTCTAGTTGCAGCAAAAGGAGGCCACTCTCTAGCTGCGGTGCTTGGGCTTGGTAGTTGTGGTGCTTAGTTGCCCTGGGGCATGTGGAATCTTCCTGAAGCAGGGATCAAACTCATAACCCTTGCTTTGGCAGGTGAATTTATAACCACCTGAGGACCAGGGAAGTCCTCTGCTTATGTCTTAAACACAGAAGTAGCCTCCCAGCTCCTCTCTGCTGCCTACAGTCCATTCTCCCCCGAAAGGACTAGAGGGATTGTCTACAAAAGTAAACCAGCTCATGTCATAACTCAGCATGAAATCCTCCAGTGGCTTCCACTCACATGAGGAATAAGTTACACTTTCTCGCTGCAGCCTGAAGTATCTGCAAAGTCTGGTCCCAGCCAACTGTGAGTCTTACCCCACCTGTGCACTATCATCTTCTACCCGTCATACCCCCCTTCTTTCTATTCTTCAAACACCAGCTGTTTCCCCGTGGAACCTTTAGATTTGTTCCCTCTACTCGGAATGTTCTGCAGCCAAGGCTATGCAAGGCTGACCCTTTCTCATCATTTAAGTTTCAGCTCAGCGATCACCTTCTCCGAGAGGCCGTCTCTGACCACACAGGCATTCTCTCTCCAGTTAATCTGCTTGTTTCGCCACTGCCCTCCTTACAAACTGGCAGTCATTTATTATATTTTATTTCCCCCACCAAGAGCTTCCCTAGTGGCTCAACTGGTAAAGAATGCGCCTGCAATGCGGGAGACCTGGGTTCGATCCCTGGGTTGGGAAAGATCCCCTGGAGAAGAGAAAGACTACCCACTCCAGTATTCTGGCCTGGAGAATTCCATGGACTCTACAGCCCATGGGATCGCAGTCAGACACGATTGAGCGACTTTCACTTTCACTTTCATTTCCCCCACCACCTTGAGAACTCCTTTAGAGCAGGGACCTTGCCTGTCGTGGTCACCACTGTGCCCCCAGTGCCTAGAATAGTGCCTGGCACTTGGATAGTGCTCAATAAAGGGTAAGAAACCCGCGCAGGCCACTGTGTGACCGCATTCTTGCGCCCGAGTTGACTCTAACCACATGGGAAGAGTAAGAGCAGTGGCCGAGGGAGTGTTGGGAGTGACCCGCTCAGTCGAAGGCCCCGCCCCTAGCCCCGCCCGTGTCCGTGTCCTCCTCCACGGGTCTCCATAAAGTTCATTTGGCGGCGCGCCGCGCGGGGGCTTCTGGGAGGGCCGGCCTCGGCCAATCAGGAAGCGCGGGCGAGCGGCGCGAGAAGCGGCGGCCGCGTTCTCCGGCTGGGACCTGCGAGGGGGACACGGCTGCTGTTGCGCCAGGTAAGGGTGGTTCTGGCCCCGTCCTTCTGACACGGGGCGTATCCTTGAACCCAGGTCCTCGAGGCTGGGCGGAGCCCGGTCCACATGTTCAGAACCGTGCTGCCCACGCTTCCCGTTCTCGTGTCAGCCGGCACGCCTCACCCCGGCTACACGGCGCCCTGTCTAACCACCCCTCATTATAGCGTCGGGGTGCGCCCGCGGTGCCTTCTGTCTGTCCGTCTTTCTTCCGAACACGGAGCCGCGGCCTCCTGGCGGCCCTCATGTCCCACCCCAGCGCTCTGCAGGCGCGCCACGCCCCCACGTCCAACCCTGCCCCGCGAGTCCACCCTTGTCTGTATCGTTGCCCCTCCCCCGCACCCCACTCTGCCTGATTACCTTCCTGACCGCGCCCTGCCAGCTCGCTCGCCCCTCAGGGTTGGATAGACCCTGTCGGGAGGCGGTGCCCTCCCTGGAGAGGGACAACCCTGTGAGCCTTGGCCTATCTCCTCCGTCTGCATCTAGCAGAATACTCCTTCCCGTGCAGGTAGATGCTAGTGATTAGAACCTGGACGTGGCCCTCACTTTCTCTGGGCCCACAGCACCCCATCTTTTACAAAGGCAATACCTACATTTACTGAGTTTCGTTTCTGAAAAATTACGGGGCGGACCGCAGGGGTCTTTGTTCAAAGTTTGGACGACCCATTGACAGAGTTGGTCCTGGTTTGCCCCTCTGCCGGCTCTGCGAAGGAGGTTTTGTTTTGACCAAAAGGTCTTTCAGCAAGGGTCACCTTTCTGTTCTGTTTGAGGGGTGAGAGGGTGTCCTTAGGCATCATATCTTTTCTTTTCAGTTATTATTCTTTGTGAATTTGTGTTTGGGACATTTTTATATTTCATTCCTGGTGATGTCACTCAAGGCTATCATTCTAAATACCTGTTTATTAGGCTAACAGATCCCACCTGAATATCTCCAGCCTGGGCCTCTCCCTTAACCTATATGCAGCTGCCTACTTAGATGGTTGGTAGGGAACTCAGCGTGAACATGTCAGGACAGTGCTAGCAAGCTCCCTTCTACCTCTTCCCAGACCACTCTTCTTGCTAGTTTTTTCTCTTCTCAGTAACATAAAAGACTCTGATCAACAACCTTTGAGTTATCCTTGACTGCTTTTTCATGTCCAGTGCCTTTGGCCCAGTCACCATCACCTCTCTCCTGAATTATTGAAATAGTCTCCCATCTGTTCTCCTGGCTTCTGCCCTAACCCCTGTTTTCAGCACAGCAGATAAAAGGATCCCTTAAGGCAGATTATAAAGCCCTCCAATGGGTCCCCATCTCATTTTAAGATAAACTCTTGGGAATTTTTCTGGTGGTCCAGTGGTTGGGACTCGAGTCTCAGGCCCAGGTTCCATCCCTGGTCTGGGAACTAGGATCCCACAGGCTGTGCTGCATGACCAAAAAACAAACAAACAAACAAAAACCCAAATGATGAAGTCCTTACAGGGGGCAATAATCTGACGCACTGTTACTTTTACACTTTAGTTTCTGCTCCCTGCTCTTTCCACATGGCAGACATTCTTCAGCCTCAGAACCTTTGGCCTTGCGATTCAGTATTCACATGGTTTGCTCCCTCATTTCTCTCAGATTTTTATTCACGAGTCACCTAGTGAGACTTTTCCCACTTCCTGTCTTCCTTTATCAGTTTTGTTGTTATATTTTCTTGTTTATCTTAAGTATTGTTTATTTTTCCCCTTGGGAACATGAAGGGGGAATTTTTATCTGTTTTGTTCCTTGCTGTATCTCCAGCACCTAGACCTGCCACACAGTATATGCTCAACACATAGGAAATAAGGCCATGTTCCTGACACCAATAAAGATTTGGGGATCCAGTGGTGCCTGAGATAGGCCTGCACTCACTGAGTTGCTGTTTCTGTGGGGCACAGCACCAGCGGTTATCCTACAGGGATAGCATGTGGTGGCAGGGCCCTTTTAAAAAGAGGACAAGGATATCTGAACAGAGACCTGATTGAAATCTGAGAGGGTAATATCTAGGGCAAGCGCATTCCTGGAGGGAAACAGCCAGTGCAGATACCCTGAGGTGGAAATATTGGAGATTCAAGATGGTGAACTTGAGTGTCTGCACCTGCTTCCTGACGGGCTGAAGGAGAAAATAAAGTAGAAAAAAAGACATACCACTGAGAGGGAGGGGTCAGAGCTAAGATCAGAAGGTGAGGACCTGAGGTACAGATCCTCAAGGAACTGGCCACTTTCATTCGGCAAGCATTGATTTGGTACTTTTTTTGGTGCCAAACTTAGCAACTGAAGATTCAGAAATGAGCAGGCTGTGAACCTTACCCTACCAAAATTCTCCATGTGGAGAAGGAGACAGACTCAGGGAGAGATCATCACCATTTTCCCAGCTGTCCAGGGAAGAATAGTAATTGAAGGTTCAGAATCGTGTGGGAGCAGTTTGATGTAGTTAGGACTCTCCTGGGTCACTTTTCAAGCTACCAAAGAGTGTGACAGGGTAGGTGTGTGTTCTAGCAGAGTGTACACCTGCGTGTCCTGGGATATGAAGGGAGGGAACAGCGTGAGTCACCCCAAGGAGTACCGAACTGCTGGGGTATCTATGGGGGGCTGGCAGTAAGAGATGAGGATGGTAAGGGTGGCTGTGCCCATTCTTTGGAGGACACCTCAGTTGGCTGTGTCAGAGCATGTAGGGGATGGAAGGTGGCCTTGAGTGGGTCAAGTGCAAAGGCAGGGCAGCATTTCAGAAAGAATTAACCTCTCTGGCCGAGGGGAGGGTGGGTTAGAGGAACGAGAAGGCTTAGATTGTTGAGGTGACCAGGAGAAAAGAATGAGGTTAGAGAGACTGGAATTGGAGGAGGAAGAGGTGGTGATGGTGAGGAGTTGCAGTGGCAGCTAGGAAGTGGGAGAAGTGAAGCATTGGGATAATGTGTAGCTTGAAACACCCACTGGTCAGCCAGGTATAGGTGTCAGGTGGACAGTTGGCCCAGGGAGAGAGCTCGGCTAGACAGAGAGATATGGAAGTCACCTTTGTGTTGACAGATGAGGTTCCTTGCCTGGGCCCAGATAGACTGCTGCGGTCCTTGGATTGACTTTCTGGGGAAAGGCAGCATTGAATTTCCTGATACTGCCTGTTCGAGAGAGAGAGAGAGAGAGAGAGAGAGAGAGAGAGAGAGAGTGTGTGTGTGTGTGTGTGTGTGTGTGTGTGTGTGTGTGTTTCTTTCTCTTGGTTGCCCACGTGTTTGTGAATGGATTCAGAGAGGTCTGTAGCCATCTGGAAGACTAATGGCCACTGGTGGGAATTGGCCACTGGTGGGAATTGTTGAAGGGTTTTTTTTCATTGGTAAAGCTCCAGAATCCTTTAAATTTTAAGCTGTTTGGGAGAGAAGGAATCTAGATATTAATAGACAATAACAAGGCAAATGAGAATGAAGTGAGCAGGGTGTTGGACTAACAGGTCCTAATGCCTGTCCTCCCACAGAAACAAATAAACAACTAGATGCTGATGAAAAATAGCTCTGTGAAAGCTCCAGAGTGAAATAAGGAGGCTACAGAAACCCCAACCCCGTGGAGCACAGAAACAGACTGTTGGCCACATGGAAACATGCACGACAAATAGATAAATGGAATCAAGAGGAACTGAGGGGAGATTCCTGGGGGACTGGTGTGGAGGAACACTGTTTGGCAGGTAGGACTTGAATTGGTGGTAACGGTAGCTGATGTTTGAGTGGTTATTCTGTGGCAGGTGAGGAAGGTACAACTGTGTTTCCACTTCATAGGCCAGGCGCAGAAGGAGTGGTTAACCACCTGAGGTCACCCAGTTGGGGGGCACAGTGCCTAGCCGGGTCCCAGGGTGGTGGAAGGCGAGTAGATGTTCCTGGCTGTGAAAAATGGGGCATGAGCAGAGAGCAGGGAGTGGGTGAAGATGGTCAGAGACAGAGCGGATCACGTTGCTCGCACACAGGGTTTCTGCAAAGACAGTGCCTCAGCTGGATCCCATGAGTGGGATGTATTGAGGGCTTTTGTACAGGAGCAACAGAGGGAAAGTGATGGCGGAAAGATGGACATGGTCGCAGTGAGCAAGTGATAGGCATTGGGCAGGGCTGGAACTGGCATCCAGCAAGAACTTGGGTTTAAAGTGCAGGAAGTCTGGCCAAGAGCGATGGTGACGAAGATGGAAGCAACAGTTAGACTAGCCTTCTTGTAATGATCTCACAGTATTTATGTCTACCACATCATCACACTGTGTGCCTTAAAATGATACAATATGATGGGTCAGTTACATATCAGTAAAGCTGGAAAAAGAAAGCAACAGAAGACACTGTAAAAATATAGTGTCCTTTGCTGTCTAATCTGTTTAGGTAATGAGGGATTTGGAGGGATGTCATGTCATCTAAATCTGTAGTACTGGTTTCCTGAGATTTTGTTAGGGAGTAGCAATAGTTTGGATAATGAGGAATACCTCCCTGCTGCCTCTCAAAAGTGTATCTGCATCTGTTTTGGTTTCTGAGTCTGGAGAGTGGAGAATACCTATAAACAATCCATGCACAGATGCAAAGAGAAGGATGAGTTAGAACCTGAGAGAGCAGCCAGGGTACCGGTGGAGGGGTTTAGGAAGGTGGCTGGCGCCGGCGGCAGTGAATAAGTACATTTGGAGACGTGCAGGGTGTGACAGTTATGGGATTGGGTGGACGTGCACAGGCAGTGCCTCGAGACTCCTGGGTTGGAGTGCGAGTGCAGGGAGCAGGGTGGGGATGTGGAGTTGACATTCACTGCCATCGAGGGTGCAGGGGCAGTGCTGAGACAAACACTGAGATGGAGTTCAGAGCAGTGTTCAGATGAACAAGCTATTAAAAATTAGGGTCACATTCACGTATGGATGAGAATTCGGATCGACAGAAGGTATAAAATGAAAAGTAGAAATCTCCCAAATCTTAGCTTTGCTCTTTCTCAAGGTAATGCTGCGTTTCTTGCTATGTCTTCTAAATACTATCTGTGAACTAGCTTTTATATATATATATAGTATATACACTTAATACATATTTAGTATAGCTTATGAACTTTTACATAGTTATTCAATCTTGTGACCATCACCCATTTTGAAATATAAAATATTTCCAGTCGCCCAGTGTCTTTGCCTGGGCTGCGTATTACCACAGCCTGAGTGGTATAAACAACAGAAGTTTGTTTTTCCACAGCTCTGAGACTGGGGTGCCACATGGTGGGTTCTGGTGAGGGCCCTCTCTCTTCCTGGCTCATAGGCGTCCACCATCTCAAGTGTGCTCACGTGTACTTTGCTGGGTGAATGTGAGTGTGGAGTGGGGGTGGAGATAGAGGAAGCAGCTTTCTGGTGCCTTTTCTTAGTAGTGTACCAGTCCCATCTTGAGGATGCTGTCGTCATGATCTCATCTAAACCTAATTACCTCGCAGAGACCACTTCTCAAGATATTTTCATGTAAGGACTTGAGCATAATGACTTTTATGGGCTTCCCTGATTGCTCAGTTGGTAAAGAATCCGCCTGCAATGCGGGAGAGCTGAATTCAATCCCTGGGTTGGGAGGATCCCCTGGAGAAGGGAAGGGCTACCCCCTTCAGTATTCTGGCCTGGAGAGTTCCGTGGTGCATGGTTGTCACAGAGTCGGACACGACTGAGTGCCTTTCACAGTGACTTTTGGAGGGACGCGCTTCAGTCTGCGGTGACAGGAGAGTTCTGTTGTCCTTCCTCCCAATCATTCCCTGTTCCCCTTAACTGCCTCCCCCCGCCCCCCGCCCCAATAACCAGTGTTCTGATTTCTAGCACCATAGATTAGTTTTTTCTGTCCTTAAAATCCATGGAAATGGACGCAGGAATATGTCCTTTTTGGTATGTGGCTGCTATAGGTCCTTTTATCCCTGTTGTTCCATGTAGCTGTGGTTTGATCTTTTCCAGTGCTGTGTGATATGCTCGGGCATGAATATACCACCATGAAAAACCCAAATGGTATAATTCTGAATTATACAGTGTTTTAAGATTATTTGGGGTGGAGTGGGAAGGGGACTCAGACTTTTGTTAGACTCCGGTAACAGCTGTAGTGCTTTTCTTGTATATTTTTTAAGATGCATGTATGTATTTCCAGAGGTTCCGGGTGCCTTTGATGCTAGTGTCGTGGCCCTCAGGACAAGAAGCCTTCCTTAGTTTCCTGCACGGTTTCTCAGCCTTGACACTGCTGATATTTTAGGCTGAATAATTCTTCGTTGTGGAAGCTGTGCTGTGCATTGTAGGATGTTAAGCAGCACCCCTGGCCTCGGCCATCTAGATGTCAGTAGCACGTGGTCTCTCTCTCTCAGGTGTGACAACAAGAAATGCCTCTCCATACTGCCAGAGCTCCCCAGGGGGCAAAGCCACCCCCAGCTGAGAATCTTTAGTTTAGATAGGAGAGCCAAAGCCTTTTTGGGGTAGGCTTGGTAATCTGCCCTGGTTTATGTTCCCAAGATTCTACATACAGATACTTTTCATCACCACTGAGTTGGGGCTGCTCCTTCTGAGGACATGTTCATTGGGTTTCAGGCACTTCGGTTGCTCAGGCATGTCTTACTCTTTGCAGCCCCATGGACTGCAGCACACCAGGCTTCCCTGTCCATCACCAACTCCTGGAGCTTGCTCAAACTCATGTCCATCAGGTCAGGGATGCTATCCAACTATCTNACTTCGGTTGCTCAGGCATGTCTTACTCTTTGCAGCCCCATGGACTGCAGCACACCAGGCTTCCCTGTCCATCACCAACTCCTGGAGCTTGCTCAAACTCATGTCCATCAGGTCAGGGATGCTATCCAACTATCTTATCCTCTGTTAAGTTTAGAGACAGTTAATATATCTCACATCTGTAGATTCTTCATGGTGGGCAGAACCTTAGAAAGCACCTGAGCTAACCCCTTCATCTCATTGGTGGTGAAGGTGGAATTAGAGATGAGGAAGTGCAGATCCCAGGATCAGAGGGCTGTTGTGGGGCAAAGCCAGGATGGTAAACAGGAGAAGCCAGTCTTCTCCTGTTTACCAATTCCTTTTAAAATATTTTTTTATTCTACTACATTCTACTCCAGGCCTTCCACTATGAGAGTTTGTCAGGAAGCGGGCTGTGTGGATGTTTGGTTTCTGCTTCTCTTTGCTCCTTGAAATAATACAATAATACATAATATTTTATGTATCAGGAAAGCTGACACCACACACTCCTGACGGAGTCATCCAGCCCCATACTTGTACCGAATCACCAGGTCTTTAATTTCTCTTCTTTCTAGAGTAATTTATTTTAGTTCTTTACTTTCTCCAGTGTCTACCTTCTGAATAATGATTAGGTCTAACTTTTACTTAGTTTCACAAGACTATAAAAAATTATCTGAAAACACTTTTTAAAAATCATTTTTTCCTAGTCTTCTAGAGGTGTCTGAAACAATAGTATCTGTTAGAGTGTAATTTTCTTTTGGTTATTGTTGTAATTGACAGCTGTCAGATACAGCATAAAGTGGAATGCTGTTGTCATTTAACCATAGTCTAATATTCGGAAGAAGAGTGGAGGACAGAGCCAGTCTTCAACTTTTGACACTTCCTGTGAGGCTTTCCTCATTAATCTTGGTGTTGAACATCGAACACTGTTCTTGTGTTTTAATCCTACTACCGTCTAATTAATAAGGTTCGAGGGCAAGATTTCTGCTTCAAATTCAATGCTAAATTTCATTTGAGTCACACCTTCATTGTGGAAATTTGGATTTATAATTAAAACCATATTTGATAGTGGGGAATTTAGAAATTGTATGTGTAAAAATTGCGGCTGTCTCCCAGAAGTTCTTACTGAATGATATGAAGCTGTGGTTAAATAAGTCATAATTTAGTATCATATATTTACTAGATTTCTTTGAAGCAGAGATGTTAGGAATTGACAAAATATTGCCATGTTGGAAACTTTGGAAAGAAGTTAAAATACCATTTAATGATGACGTAAATCACAAGAGTTAATAAAAATACTTCCTGTGTGTCATCAGCTCCTTGAAATAGATAGGCATTGTCCTCTCCCCTTTAGAGACTTGTGGGGGAGATTGGGATTCTATCCTAGGGTAGGTCAACCCACCTTCAGCTAGTAAGTGAACCTTCTAGATTTGAACCAGGTGCGTGGGCTGAATTCAGTCTTCTCCTGTTTACCAATTCCTTTTAAAATATTTTTTTATTAATGTCAAAACTTTTAAAAATAATCAAAAGAAGTAATAACATTGTTATTATATATTTTAAAGAAAAAAGGTGTAAACTGCAGCATCAGTTATTTCCCCTCATGTATATGAAATCTTCCTCTGGCAACATCCAGAAAATGTATAGCAGCACTTAATGTGCGTTTATTAGATTGCAGGATCTTTGCAGTTGAAAGAGATATTTGAGTATATGGTAAAATTAGAATTCCACAGTGAGTGGTAATAAAGTATTGTTTGAGTACTTTGACATTCTGCAGGGAAAGTAGCTGGTATCATCTCCCCATGCACCTCAGTGAATTGAGAGTCCTTTAACACTGAAGAAAAAATGGATGGCCTTGTCTTTATCCTTTCATCTCTTTCTCAGCCCTTGGTGTTTCTTGGAGACCTGGGCTGTTTGGATTGTCGGTGATAAGGAAAAGGAAACATTCACTTGGGTTGTTCAGTATGTGGCGGTATACCTGAACAGGGCAGTGAGTTCCCACTAGCATTCTATGCGGTAGGTCAGAACACACTCTGTGTGTCTTTACTGGACACAATTCATCATTTACCAGACAAATTCTTCTCCAGATGTACTCTCCAAATGAACAGCTTAAAGAGGGGAGGGAAATGACAGCAGGCCAATCGTGCCACTCAGTCTCTGCATGAGGGTCGTCACTGCTGAGGCCTAGTGAGGGTAGGTCTGGCAGGACACTGAAGCAGTCTGGTAAGCGCTTAGCAGGTCTAGCTCAGATATCCTCAGCAAACTGGGGGTTGGCAGACTACAGCTGTGGGCCAGAGAAACCGAGAAGAGTTTTTATTTTTTATGTTTTTAAGTCATTTTGGAAAAAAACCTAAAGACTATTTCATGACATGTGAAAATTTTATGAAATTCATATTCAAGTGGCCGTGATTAAAGTTTTATTAGGGCGCCTCCATACTTATTTACCTAAAGTGGAGTTGAGTAGTTGCAAGGGTTGTTGTTTAGTCACCAAGTCATGTCTGACTCTTAGTGATCCTATGCAATACACACACCAGACTTCCCAGTCTCCCTCGAGTTTGCTCAAACTCATGTCCATTGAATTGGTGATGCCGTCCAACCTTCTCATCCTCTGTCACCCCCTTCTCCTCCTACCCTTAATCTTTCCTAGATTGTTACCTGTACTTATGACCAACTGGCTACAGATCAGAGGCTCTTGTATCTGCCGCCCCCACCTCTAGGTTTAATTAGTTCACTAGAGCAGTTCACAGAAATCAGAGAAACATTTATTTAACGCTCACCAGTTTGTCATGAAGGATGCATGGCCAAGTGCAGAGGTACAGAAGATGGGGTCCAGATGAGTCTTTAGCCCAGGAGCTTCTGTCTCTGTGGAACCTGGGTACCATTCCTATTCCCCTGGAACCATTGTCCCAGCATGTAGGTGACTCACCAACCCAGAAACTCAGCAAATCTCATTGTTCAGGACTTTCTATAGAACTTAGTCTGCAGCCCTCGCTTCCTCTTGCCAGAGGTTGGTGGGTGGGGCCAAAAGTTCCAACCTTCTAATCACTTGGTCTTCATGGTGACTGGCCCCATCTTGAGGCCATCTAGCATAGCACCTCCAAGTTACCTCATTTGCATAAATTCAGGTGTGCTTAAAAGGGTTCATTGTGAGTTACAGAAGACTCAACTTCAGGACATTCCAGGGCTTATAGAAGCTTTGTGCCAGGAACTTGGGGACAAAGACCAAATGTATTTATTATACTACACTACTCTTTTCTGACTTGATTAAATATTTAACATGGTTATATTATGTGGAAATGACCATATTTTTCATAATTAAGACATGTTAATAGCAAGTAGACCAAAATTATTTGATGCATTTTTGCTTTACCCTTTTTTTTAAAGTTCATTTCATCCTATATGCAATTCGGAGATTTTTTTTTCTCTTTGTTGAAAATGTTTATGTGCGTAGAAGGGGCATTTTTTTGGACACAGAAGGACAGGTGAATGCTAACTAATTTGAGGAAATGGAAATTTGCCCAGTCCTTGGCTTTAGCTCTAAATAGGAGCTGTCTCTCTAAAGCTGCAGGCTTTAATTTTTTCCTCTAGTTAATTTTCTCAGCATCCTCTAGGTGTGGTGAAGAGGTCTAAACTGGGGAACTTCCACCAAGAAGCATTCTCCAGTGGGTCATTGCCTTTCGTTTTGGAGGGGAACTTTTTACTCATGTGATGCACAATCAGAAATGTGTGTAAACGGTGAGTCTTGCTCAAATTGAACACACTATTAAGCAGCACCAAGTGTAAGAAAATTACCAATCTTCAGAAGCCTCCTTTCTCCCTCCCCCTCGCCCACAAAGGGCAACCAGCCTTGCCTTCTGACAGCAGTGATAAGTTGGCCCTTCATTTTAAGCTTCACCGGGTGTTTGAGGAGGTTGTTGGAGGACTCCTTCCCAGAGGCACGGAGAGCAGGTTGTTGCTCAGAGCCCTCGTACCCTGCTGTGCTCTCTGAAGCGCCTTTCAGTGTTTCCAGGGGCCCCTCGCAGTCAGGCACGGAGTCCTACTGATGGAGAGGGGCCCCGGTGCTGTGAGCTATCCTTGCTGGTCTTTTCCCGTCCAGCGCCGGTTTTGCTGCCTTGGCTGTGCCACAGCCCACTTGGTGGGTTCTCAGTGGCTTCTTCCCATGGAGTGGCTCCCTCCTCCATAGCTTCCCGCAGTGCAGCTGACATCCAGTCTCTGCATGTGTCCTGACCAGATTTCCCCAACACAGAGCTTGAACTTCACCCTGACAACTCTCTCTTCCCCATCCCATTTTAGTTCTCTCTGTTGGACTAAGCTTGTGAGGTTATTTTCCTGATCAGTTTTCAATATCTTGGATCAAGTGATACTGATATTTGGTTGGTTTAACCCCTTATATTTCGTGGCTAATTTATTTTTGCAGAAAGGTTAAAAATTGTCTTTAAACTTGTTAAATTAACCATGCATTTGAAAATTTTAATGAAACGGGATGATAATTGCATCCAAGTGTAGACTTGGAAACTTTAATAGCAGTTTTTGATAAATCAGTTTCCATTGGTTGAGTTATAATGCAGGACAAATCCAGTTTTTCCCAAATATAGTATTATATATATTACTGTCTTCTTTCAGACAGACATGGAACAAGCTTATTTTCTACTCTGAAGTTGTATAGCACAATTCTATGTATTATTTGTTCTTTTAGTTTGGAATTTGTCCACCTGAAAACTGGGCTATTTCTTCTAAAATACCACTGGGTTTTTGTCTGGGTATTTAGAGGGAAAGCACTTGTCTGGACCAAGTGTGATCTGAATTCATGCCATTTGTACCGTCACCGCCTTATGCTGTGCAGCCTCGGAAATGTTAAGTATCAGTTGGTAGTCAGAAGGGAATGTTTTTGCTCTGGTCTCTGCTTGCCAGTGGATTTGGCAAGAATGTGTAGGAAGCCTTCAAGAAAAACAGTCTCCATAAATGGAAGAACAAAACTCCTACTATTCATTCAACAGATGAACACCTACTATGTGCCAGGCACTATTCTAGGGACTGAGTGAACCTCAGTGAACAAAACAGGCAAAAATCACCATCCTTGTGCAGTTTACATTCTGGCTGGGGTGACAGATCATAGGGAGATGAGGGAGTGCTGAGCGTGGTAGCAGGCTGCACTCTTAAATATTCTGTCCTATGAAATGAAGTGAAAGTCGCTCTGTTGTGTCTGACTCTTTGTGACCCAATGGACTGTAGCCTGCCAGGCTCCTCTGTCCATGGAATTCTCAAGGCAAGAATATTGCAGTTCCCTTCTCAAGGGGATCTTCCCAACCAAGGAATCAAACCAAGGTCTCCCACACTGCAGGCAATTCTTTACCATCTGAGCCACCAGGGAAGCCCAGGTTGGCATCAAAGGCACGGTGACAGTTGAGGGAGCTAGGGTACAGGAAGAGGACAGGATGGTGTTTGACTCATAGGGGAGCAGCACAGAGGCCCAGAATGACTGGGGTGCAGGAAAGGAGGAGGGATGGGGCTGGAGACAAGTCTTGGAGGAGAGAAGAGGTGGGTTGCTTCACTGAGCTTCACTCTGTGTTAACACAAGAGGTTTAAACAGAGGTTGAATGTGATCAGACCTTTAAAGGACCACTAGTGGTCAGGTTGAGGGTGTAGCAGTCAAGGGCTTAAGCTGGGGAGCCAGAAAGAGGTGATAGTGACTTGGATGGGGAAGGTGGTGGGAAGAGGTAGATCCTGGGTGCACTTTGAAGGTAGATTGAAAGGCTTTGTTGGCCTATCTCACGTGGGTTGTGAATTGGGGAGAGCTTTAAGGATTTTNGAAAGAGGTGATAGTGACTTGGATGGGGAAGGTGGTGGGAAGAGGTAGATCCTGGGTGCACTTTGAAGGTAGATTGAAAGGCTTTGTTGGCCTATCTCACGTGGGTTGTGAATTGGGGAGAGCTTTAAGGATTTTTAGAGAAGACTCTTGAGAGTCCCTTGGACTGCAAGGAGATCCAACCAGTCCATTCTGAGGGAGATCAGCCCTGGGATTTCTTTGGAAGGACTGATGCTAAAGCTGAAACTCCAGTACTTTGGCCACCTCATGCGAAGAGTTGACTCATTGAAGACTCTGATGCTGGGAGGGACTGGGGGCAGGAGGAGAAGGGATGACAGAGGATGAGATGGTTGGATCGCATCACTGACTCGATGGATAAGAGTTTGGGTGAACTCCGGGAGTTGGTGATGGCCAGGAAGGCCTGGTGTGCTGTAATTCATGGGGTTGCAAAGAGTTGGACACAACTGAGCAACTGAACTGAACTTAAGGATTTTGACCCAAGTGACTGATGGGGTCTCCACACTGAGAAGGCCAGGGAGCAGGTTTTATAGACAAGAGGTTAAAGCTCAGTTTGGGGCATGTTTAGGATGGCAGAAAGCAAAGAACTAGTAAAGAGCATCTTCATGAAAGTGAAAGAGGAGAGTTTAAAAGCTGGCTTAAAACTCAACATTCATAAAACTAAGATCATGGCATCTGGTCCCATCACTTCATGGGAAATAGATNTCACTTTCTGCCATAAGGGTAGTGTCATCTGCATATTTGAGGTTATTGATATTTCTCTCGTCAATCTTGATTCCAGCTTGTGTTTCTTCCAGTCCAGCGTTTCTCATGATGTACTCTGCATAAAGGTTAAATAAGCGGGGTGACAATATACAGCCTTGACGTACTCCTTTTCCTATTTGGAACCAGTCTGTTGTTCCATGTCCAGTTCTAACTGTTGCTTCCTGATCTGCATATAGGTTTCTCAAGAGGCAGGTCAGGTGGTCTGGTATTCCCATCTCTTTCAGAATTTTCCACAGTTTATTGTGATCCATACAGTCAAAGGCTTTGGCATAGTCAATAAAGCAGAAATAGATGTTTTTCTGGAACTCCCTTGTTTTTTCGATGATCCAGCGGATGTTGACAAATTGATCTCTAGTTCCTCTGCCTTTTCTAAAACCAGCTTGAACATCTGGAAGTTCATGGTTCACGTATTGCTGAAGCCTGTTTAAAAAAAAAAACACACACACACACAAATATCTAGAAACTTAAATATTAAAGTCAGCTTGGCACTTCATAAAGAATATAGAAATGTTTCCATGTTTATTCCAGCTGAGCTGTTTTTGTTTTAACCTTGTGCCCTTGCCTTTAAAGTTAATGTCCTTTAATGTTCATTTTTAAAACTCCTTATTCTCTTGCTGTGGATTTATGGTGGAAACCATGCCCTTTTAACATTTAACCTGAGCTTTGTAGCTGAGACGTAATTCTGTATTACATTAACATTGTAACTACACTTCTAGACCAAGGGATTTCAAAAGTACTGTAGAAGCCATGCCTTTGGAACAAAGAGGAAAATTATAATCAACAAAAGCTACTTTTGAAAGACTTGTTCTTTTTTAATAAATAATAATTTTGTTAACCTTTTAGCAGTGAAATTTTTTTTTAATGATGTTGATACTATTTATCTTCTGTTGATTTCAGTAGTGGTAGTAGTTAAAAACTCCTTAGTCATGAACCTTATACTAGGATGGTACGGTATATAGAAGATTCATAAATGTGTAATGTGCATTAAATATCAACACTGTTCAAAGCGCTGTTCTCAGTCAGTTGTTGGAGAAACAGGTGATCTTACTAATAATATTCATCATCTAGAAGCCAGCTACTATTGTATAATTATTAGTTGCAGTGGTATTTCTGAAAGTAGTAGATGTATTAACAAGTCTAATATTCTGAGTGTCATATATAACAAGCAGAGATGGATCTCTGCTCTCAGAGGTAAAGCTAAAGAAGAATGAGTGGAGACTTGGACATGAATTTTAAAACACTGTCTTTTATGTTAGCAAAGGAGCAGGTGTGTGAGACTAACAGGGATCAGTCAGAAGCCTGTCTTCTTCTGGTCTCAGTTCTGCCTCGTTGCTGCAGAGACTGTTCTGGGCACAGGACTGAGCCCAGTGGACTGACGTTGCTTCTCTGTCTTCTCAGGGTCCTCACAGAGTTGTTGGGAATCATATACGATAAGGGCCTAATTGCCCGGCCCTCTGCAGGTGGGGCGTTTTCCTGTCTCAGACGGGCAGAAGGAGGGAGGCACAGCTGAGGGTTCTTTGGGCCTCTCAGAGGTTGCCCATGGCTTCCGTCCCCTGTCAGCTTTGAGTCTGTGGAGGGAGACAGGAATTCTTGTCTGTGCCTTAATATCTTTGCTTTTGTTTTGGCGGCAGAAATCAATCTTGGGGCTGTCAATATGGACAGAAATGATCTATTTCTTCTCAGTCTGACTCATTTTCTCTGTCAGACCTGTTGTTCTTGGGCTACGTTCAGGAAGAAACCCTGCTTGTTGAGGACCTGTCTCCTTGTCTGTTTTCAAAAAGTCCCAGTGTTTCACTGAGCTTGTGACAGGTTCTGGCAGTGTGTGAAGCCTATCTGTCCCTTGACTTGGGTCTCTTTTTGCTTCTCCCCCACCTAGGATCTGCGTCCCCAATGGACACCGAGGGGTTTGGTGAGCTCCTTCAGCAAGCTGAACAGCTTGCTGCAGAGACCGAGGGCATCTCAGAGCTTCCCCATGTGGAACGGAACCTGCAGGAGATCCAGCAGGCAGGCGAGCGTCTGCGTTCCCGCACCCTCACACGCACGTCCCAGGAGACAGCAGATGTCAAGGCGTGAGTACTGCTGGGGAGGGACCACTGGCACTGGGGGGCTCGGGGGCAGGGTCTGTTTCTTCTTTCCTGCCTTGAATTTGGCTGCAGTCTGTAAAACTCAGATGCAAGCCAGATCCTCAGGAATTCGAGAGAGGTTTTATAAACAGATCAGCAGCGCTGCTTTGTCCCCCACCTTCCTGGCTTTTCCAGCCTGTCTGCCTGACCAAGCCGTGAGCCCCTGTCACAGGCAGAGGTGATCAGGGTGAGAAAGGGTGTAGAGCTTTGCCATGCAGAACTGTCCAGTCATTTTCCTGCTTGGGTTCACTGACTGTTGGGTCATAAATGGTTCACATAGTATATTGGTAAATGTGGGTCATACAGATAAGTGTTCCCTTTAAAGCCAGAGAGCATGAAGTGATGGGCACCATTTTAAGAGCACTTGGAAGAAATTGATGAGCAGTTAGTGATGAGAAGCCATCCACATGAGTAGTGATTCTGTCTGCTTATTGTCAGTGACCCCATAGGCTGCTTCTAAAAGACCTTGGAAATGCAGTGCCTGCCAGTTGATTGTAAAAGAGGAAAGTGGGTGAGCCCCGAGAATGTGCAGTGGAAGAAAAGTGCAGATTGACTGTCTGACCAGTGGCTGCTGCCGCCACACAGCATGCATTGGGCTGTTGATTCTACAGACATATGTTTGGGGTCCCCACTGTGCCAGGCCTGGACCATCTCTCGGCTACAACCATGAATTAGACATGGTCCTTGCCCTTAAGGAACTTATTCTTTAGTAAGGCAGAAAAAAAATCTCACCACTTTCCATAACAAATGTGTTTATTGATTACTTACTGTACATCAGTAAGATTTTGCTTAGTCCTCACAATAAAATGGCAACCCACTCCAGTGTTCTTGCCTGGAGAATTCCATGGACAGAGGAGCCTGGCCAGCTACATTCCGTGGGCTCGCAAAGAGTCGGATACGACTGAGTGACTAATACTTTCACAATAAATAGTAGGACTGTGACCCCTGTATTACAGTTGAGCAGCTAAGGCTCAGAGAGGGCAATAACTCTGTCAGATCACACAGCTGGCAAGTAGTGAGTCAGGATTCAGACCCGGTGAGGTTGACTCCAGAGTGTGTGCTCCTTTAGCCCTGATGGAAGGGTCATGGGAGGATGGAGAGGTGTTGTTACTGGTGACCTTGCTGGGTCTGGAAAGTGGCTGAGATTCTCTGTGGAAAACACATCATGGGAATCATCAGTCATCTGCTCAGTCTTCATTCCTTAAACTTGAGAAAGACCTAAGTGCTGGTATTAAGGTGGTATTAATTGTTTTGGATACATAGTGAATGTCACCAGGATGAGTATAACGGCCACATTTTCTTTTTTCAACCCATCTTGAGATCTGAATGTTTTGGCTGCCATGCTGAATCGGTAAGGATGTTGTAGAAATCCTTATGTAGGCCTCCCCAGAATTTTATTTTTTTTAAATACTAAGTTTTCTTGGCTCTGTTGGTATTGGTTAAGGCACACCAGGGGAACCCTGGCAGGGATTTTTTATTATGCATCCTTGCTCCCCTACATTATTGCCCAACACCCCAACCAGCCTTCAGACATTTCCACTAACTTGCCCTCCCTGCAGGCTCCTGCTGCTGCAGCTCCTGGCTGCCTGCAGTTACCCCGGGGCTCAAGCATGCGGGCTTTGCTTATGTGAAAGGATGCTGCTGGAGCGAAAGGACTGTGATGCCAGCTGAGTTGCTATAGTTATAATTTAATTGCATCAGCTTTACAGCCTATTAAGAGCGAAAAGGGAAAATGTTTTCTTGGTAACAATTATCAGTCATGCTCTCTTTCTTGTAAATTTCCATTCTTCCTCATCTCTTTCTACCTTAAATTCATCATTTTAGGGGGGAGGAAGTTGGAACGTTGAAAGAATGGGTATAGGGTGGGGCAGGTGCTTAAAAAGAAACCAAAGGGCTGATGACTGTATTTTTCCATCTCTGTGATAGGCAGAGACATAAAGTGTGATGTGAATATTTTAGTATAGGATGAAGGCAGAGGAAAGAAGTGAATAAGGAAAATTTTCTTACATGAAATAAATTTTGAAAGAAATTTCTGTCTTCAAGATTTTAGTTAAGATTGGATTGTAGATTTAAGATTGAATTGTTCTGTGTTGAAATGCATTTGTTTAAATAGACTGTTGGATTTTTCATTTTAGGGAACAGCTTTGATTGCTTTTTTGCCTGTGTGTGTGATATTTTTAAATTGTTAAATTTCTTCACACATAAAAAAGAATATGCATAACGTATATGAAGGTATAAATCAGGGGTTGGCAGACTAAGACCCAGGAGCCAAATGCAACCCACTGCCTGTTAAAGTTTTATTGGAACACAGCCACACGTACTTGTTTATATATTGTCTATGCTGCCTTTGTGCTACAGAAGCCGAGTTGAGTAGTAATGACAGACTGTATGGCCGGCAAAGCCTGAAGTACTTACTGTCTGCCTTTTACGGAGTTAAGTTTGCCGATTCATGGTGTAAATAGTAGTAAAGTGAAAGAATACCGCTGTGCACATTGCAGAGTTAAGACATAGAATTTATCAGTAGCTATGAACCCCAATCTCATCGTCAGTTACATCCCCCTCTTTTCCCACGAGCGATGCCTCATTGAATTTTTCCATTGAGCTCAGAAACCTAACAACCTCGGATACAAAGAAAAAGTCAGCAATCACTCTGCCTAACTTTACCCTCCAAGGTGATCAGTGCCATTAATTTGCTTGTTCTTTCACAGTTTTCCCCATGATCAGGCAAAACATGTATACCCTTTTATTTGCCTAGAGTTAAACAGCAGATTATAACATTTTCTGTGCTCATACTACTAACCTACCTTTTAAAGCACTTATTGTTTGTCAGACGCTGTGCCAAGTACTTCACATGCATTATGTACTTTCCTGTGAAATAAAATAACCCTTTGAAATAAGTGTGACTGTCTCCTTTTTATATTGAGGAGTCAGATAGCAGGTGATCACACCAGAACTCCAACCCAGCTTGGGCAGTGAGAATCTCTCATGTTTGTGAGGCATTTTCAGTTCCCGAAGGCTTTGCATGGGCATTCTCCCAACTGGTCTTCACAGCCCTGAGAGGTGAGAGAGGCAGGGCTTTCCTCCACATTTTAGCAGGAGAAAAAGGAACCTTGGACAAGTGAGCTGTCCAGAATTTTCAGTCAGTATCTGACAGGTGAGACTAACCCAGGCCTCTGGACTTTCTTCTGAGAACAGCTTTTGTCTTCCTGTTCTCCAGGGACTGGACTGTTTGACTCCAGCTTCCCTAGCTTTCTGCTCAGGAGAGGCTCTCTGGCTTGTAAAAATTGGGGCAGGGAACCTTTGGATTTTTCCACCCTGAGAAGGTGAAACAGCCTTTGTTCGTATTAGTAGCATCATCCCTACCCCAGATTGCCTGCATCCTTCATGGT
>SJYV01025531.1:725155-758181 GCA_006410875.1 Neotragus pygmaeus
TGCGAATGCACCACACAGTCCGTGAACTGAACACTTCCTCTGGGCACCAGCCACCTCAATGACTTCCCTCATAATTTTCATAGCTAATTTTTACATTTCAAGGTTCCCAACCTTGGTATGCTTTAAAGATCACTGGCCTCTGAATACATTCTCACATATCACTGGTGGGGATAGAGTGCCAGTGGGACAGAATTGGCAGTAGCTAGTGAATTTACTCTTGTCACACTTCTGAAGGTCTCTCTCAAAGATACACTGGCAGAAGTACAAAAAGATGTGTGCACAAGGATATTCTTTGCAGCATTGGTTGTAATAGCAAAAGTTAGAAACAATTCCAGTATCTATCAATATGGGACTGGTTGAATAAACGTGCATGTGCATAGCAGAGTGCTTTTCAGTAGCACAGAGGAATGAGAATATACACCACCATGGATGGAATGTCTCCAGGCCATGTTGCTAAGTAAAATAACATGAAAGGTAGAGGAACGTGTATACTGCTGCTGCTGCTGCTAAGTCGCTTCAGTGGTGTCCGACTCTGTGCGACCCCATAGACGGCAGCTCATCAGGCCCTGCCATCCCTGGGATTCTCCAGGCAAGAACACTGGAGTGGGTTGCCATTTCCTTCTTCAACGCGTGAAAGTGAAGTCACTTGGTCATGTCCGACTCTTCACGACCCCCTGGGCTGCAGCCTACCAGGCATCTCCGTCCATGGGATTTTCCAAGCAAGAGTGCTGAGTGGGGTGCCATTGCTTTCTTCGTTATTTAAGAAAGCAGGTGAAAGAAAGTCCATGTGCGTGGATTGGAAAACTTCATCTAATTAAGATGTTAACACTCCCCAAATTAATCTATGGATTAAATGCAATTCCTATCAAAATCCCAGGTGGCATTTTTGCAGCAATTTATAAATTGATCCTAAAATTTGTATAGAAATTCAAGGAACTGGGAATGGCCACAACAATCTTTTTTTTTAATTAAAGTATAATTGACCTAGAGCACTTTGTTAATTCCAGGTATAACATAGTGATTCGATATTTCTTTACAGAATGATCACAATAAGTCTAGTTACCATCTCACCATACAAAGTTATTACAGTATTATTGACTGTATTTCCCATTCTGTGCATTTCATTCCAGTGATGCATTTATTTTATAATTGGAAGTTTGTGCCTCCTGATCTCCCTCCCTGCATTTCACTCGTTCCCCCTACCTCCCTCCCCTCTAGCAACCACCTGTTCTTTGAATCTATGAGTCTATATTTCTGTTTTGTTATGTTTGTTCACTTGATTTGGTTTTGAGATTCTGCATGTAAGTGAAATCATTCGGTATTTGTCTTTAAACTTTTAAAACTCTTAGAAGAAAACATAGGCATAAATCTTCCTGACCTTAGGTTAGACAGAGCCTTTTTGGATATGAAGGCAAAAGCGCAAGTGACAGAATCAAAAATAAACTGAACTTCATCAAAATTAAAAAGCTTTTGTGATTTAAGGGACACTATCAGGGAAGAAAATAACCCATAGAATGGGGAGGAAATGTTTTTATATTATATATTGGATAAGGGACTTAGATCCAGAATATATTAAAATCTCTTACAATTCAATAATAAAAAGACAACTCTGTTTTGAAGTAGTATTGATTTACAATATTAGTTTCAGTTGTAAAGCATTGTGCCTCAGTATTTTTACAGGTTATCATCCATTGAAAGTTGTAAAAAGATAATGGCTATAATTCCCTGTGCTGTACAATAGATCCGTGTTTCTTATCTGTTTTATGTGTAGTAGTTTGTGTCTCTTAATCCCATATCTAATGTGCTCCTCCCCCTTTCCCTCTCCTCTCTGGTAACCATTAGTTTATTTTCTGTATCTCTCTGTCTGTTTCTGTTTTGCAGGCACATTTGTTTGTATTATTTTTTAGCTATCATATATAAGTGATGTCATACAGTATTTGTTTCTGTCTAATTTTACTAAGTGTGATGCTTTCTTAGTCCATCCGTGTTGCTGCTAATGCAAATTTTCATTCTTTTTATGAGTAAATAATAGTCCATTGTGTGTGTGTGTGTGTATATACACACACACCACATCATCTTTATCATCTGTGGATGGGCACTTGAGTTGTTTCCATATCTTGGCTACTATGCTGCTATGAACATTGGATACATGTATCTTTTTGAATTAATGTTTTCATTTTTGCCAAGTATATATCCCAGTGAAGTTGCTGGATCATATGGTAGTTCTATTTTTAGCATTTTTTTCTTTTGAGAAACCTCCTTATTGTTTTACATAGTGGCTGCACCAAAAGACAACCCAGTTTTAAGATTAGCAGATCTGAATAGGCATTTCTCCAAAGGAGATCTGTTCATGTCCAGTAAACAAATGAAAAGATGTTCAATTCACTAACCATCAGGGAGTTGCAGATCAAAACCACAGAAAGATACCACTTCACCCCCACTAGGATGGCTGTAGTTAAAAAGATAGGTAATAACAAATGGAAAGAATGTGGAAAATATTGAAACCCTCATATACTGTCAGTAGGAATGTAAAGTGGTGCAGAGTTTACAAAACCATCTAGCAGTTCCTCAAAAGGTTAAATATAGAGTTTCCATATAAATGAGCAGTTCCACTCCCAGGCGTATACCCAGCAGGAATGAAGACAGTTGTCCACACAGAAACCTGTACATGAGTGTTAATAGCAGCATTACTTGTAGTCGCCAAAAAGGGGAAACAGTCCAAATGTCTAACGACTGATAAACTGATAAATAAAAGTGGTATATCCATATAATGGAATACTGTTTGGCAATAAAAAAGAATAAACTACTAATGCATACTCCAACATGGATGAACCTTGAAAAAACACACTAAGTGAAAGAAGTCAATCACAAAAGTCTATATACTGTATAGAACCATTTACATGCGATGTCCAGAGTAGGCAAATATATAGAAACAGAGTAATTAGAGGTTGTCAAGGGAGTGGTAAGTTAGGGGGCCTAGGGAGTGACTCCAGTACTCTTGCCTGGAAAATCCCATGCACGGAGGAGCCTGGTAGGCTGCAGTCCATGGGGTCGCTGAGGGTTGGACACGACTGAGTGACTTCACTTTCACTTTTCACTATCATGCATTGGAGAAGGACATGGCAACCCACTCCAGTGTTCTTGCCTGGAGAATCCCAGGGACAGGGGAGCCTGGTGGGCTGCCGTCTATGGGGTCACACAGAGTCGGACATGACTGACGTGACTTAGCAGTAGCAGCAGAAGGGAGTGACTGCTCTGGGTAAGGAGTTTCTTCTCTGGGTAATGAAAAGATTCTAAAATTAATTGTAGTGTTGGTTGTGCAAATCTGTGAATATATTAAAACCCACTTTTTTCTTTTTTTTTGAGATTTCCTCCCACCCATCCCCATCACACTTCTTTTTAACCCTTTTATTATGGAAATGTTAAAACATTTGCAAGAGTAGAGAAAACAATATAAACCAGGTACCCATCATGTCAACATTTTGCCATTTTTAAAAATTTACTTTTAGTTTTTAGTTTATATTATAGTTGATTAACAATGTTACTAGTTTCAGGTGTGCAGCAAAAGTGATTCAGTCTTACATATACATGTATCTGTGAATTACACGTTTTCAGTGGGTGATTAAATAGTAAGTGGATTATGTTTCAGTAAAACTGTTTTCAAAAAGTAGAAAACACAAATGTATATAAGTATTTGACTCTTGAGAGTCCTTGGACTGCAAGGAGATCCAACCAGTCCATTCTAAAGGAGATCAGCCCTGGGTGTTCTTTGGAAGGAATGATGCTAAAGCTGAAACTCCAGTACTTTGGCCACCTCATGCGAAGAGTTGACTCATTGGAAAAGACTGATGCTGGGAGAGATTGGGGGCAGGAGGGAAAGGGGACGACAGAGGATGAGATGGCTGGGTGGCATCACTGACTCGATGGACGTGAGTTCGAGTGAACTCTGGGAGTTGGTGATGGACAGGGAGGCCTGGCGTGCTGCGATTCATGGGGTCACAAAGAGTCGGACACGACTGAGCAACTGAACTGAACTGAAGGTTTGCTATAATAAGGTATGGTAAGACATGCAGACAGGGATATGACTGTCATGAGGGAAGAAGTTTCTACTCACATTTCTCCAGAAACAGGAGGCAGAGCGTGCTATGCAGGGCCACTGAGGAAGTACTGAGGTCAGTCGGGGCAAATGAAGTAAGGGGAACACGTGGGCAAAAGCCTTTACTGTGGTTTCTGTAAGAAGGCATGGTGAGCAGGCTTAGGATTGGCTAGTTCAAATCACCTCGCTGGGCTCTAGGGTAAAAGTGCTGTCTCTGGTTGTTTGGTACCTAGCCCTGAGATGATTAGGGAAGAGGATAGTGTCCCACTGAAGGCAGTGGTTGAGGTATGGGCTCTGGATTGATTAGTATGCACATGTTATATGTGCTTGCAGGCCTCTAGGAATTAGCGAGCCTGGGAGAGGCAGTCCCTCCAGTATCAGCAAGGCCCCAGATGTCAAAGCAGCAAATCCAGAAAGTAAAAAGATGTGATTAACACAATCAGTTACCTATAGGGAAAGGGAAAAAATAAGATGGAGAAGACAGGGACTTTGGAATTGTTTAAATATTTTGAATAATTGTAAAACAAATTTCAAGAAAGAAATTCCTACAGAAGAAAAATAAATTCTCAGTTGATGACACAACCATTCAGAGAGGAACATTTCCAAGTAATATCTTAATCAGTTATCAATAATGGTATTGTCGGTGGAGGGATTAAATTAATACTGTTTTGAGATTGTTGTGTATATAGTGTAGGATAAAGCAAGTAGATAGTTAGGGTGGTGATGTTGAGAACTAGGACTTTTGGTATAATAGAAGGGAGAGATGCAGATAGAAAATCTATGAGGTTAACCCAAAACTGTAGGTTTTTAATTTTAAATTTAAGTGTCAGTATGAACTCATGATATAATTTATCTTAAGGAAGCTGAAACAAAATTAAAAACTCTTTCTAGCTCTGCCTGTTGAAGGCTTAGAAGCAGTGTAGCAGTGAGCAGTCCTAGTGCCCAGAGAGTGCACTCTAAAAATCCGTTTCTTAATAAAAAGTAACTGGGGCTCTTTGGAGAGTTGACCAATTCCAGGTCTGTGTAAGAGATGGCAAGGAAGTTATGAAGGTCCCCTAGAGTCATGTCAAAAGATTTCGGAAACCAACTTGAAAAGGCTTCTATTAGCCAAAGATCAGATGATTTTGAACATGATAAAGATAGTAACTGCGTGGAGTGAAACACATCAAATATGTTTAAATTCATGAGTTCATAATGATACTAAAGCAAGACTCATCAGTCACCTTTGGAGGATGCTAGAGAATCAACTCATTATTCAGAATAACCACATAGTTGATGAAGAGTGTCTCTGAGGGGAAATATTCCAGCTAATAAAGATAGAATACCACCATTTTGCAACCTCTAAGGAATTAATGAATCTCAGCAGTGATCATCAGCGTCTGGTAACATTCCAAAAAGAGGTAATCAGACGTTACATACCTCTTGATAAAAGTCTGAAGTAATCGAACCAAAAAATAAAATAATGCCACATGAATCTAATCCGACTGTCAGCACTTACTTTCAATTTACAGGAAATTGGATAGGAGAGGCCAAAGGACCCTGCTGAATTACATCATGGGGATGCAGTCAGTAAAACCTGTTATGTGGGAAACTACATCTTTGCTACTTTGAATTTGGCCCATAGATCAACAACATGAGCATCAGCTGTGAGCTTTTTAGAAATGGAGACGCTCATGCTCTCTCTCAGACCTGCTGAAACAGAATCTGCATATTAACAAGTTTCCCAGGTGATTCACATGCACGTTTCAAGTTTGAGTAGCATTGTTCTACGGGACATGAACTGGAGGCTCCAAACAAAGCAATTGTAAGAAAAAAAAAAAATGAGACAGAGGGGCAGCCTTTGTAGATGAAAAGACACTTGGAGACATATCAGTTATTTGCAAGTAGAGAACTAATATGTGTTCTATTCAAACAAACACAAATCTTAAAATTATTAAATAATTGGAGGAATATCTTGGAGTTCTTTTGAAATAATCTGGGTAGTAGAGAGGGGAAAGTGGGTAGGGATGTAGATGAAATAAACTTTTGCTACGACATGCTAATTTTTGAAGCAATAATAGGTACCATTATTTTGGTCATCTGATGCAAACAGCTGACTCATTCGAAAGTCCCTGATGCTGGAAAGGATTGAGAGCAGATGTAGAAGAGGGCGTCAAAGGGTGAGATGGCTGGATGGTACTACCGATGGAACGGACATGAACTTGGGCAAACTCCGGGAGATGGTGAGGGACAGGAAGGCCTGGCATGCTACAGTCCATGGGGTGGCAAAGAGTTGGATATGGCTTGGCGACTGAACAACAGCAATATGTACAAGGTTTATTATTTTATAATAAAATATTAAGATTTTTCCTATAATAATTTATTTTTTAAAAAATTTATTTATTTATTTATTTATTTTTAAATTTAACTTTACAATACTCTATTGGGTTTGTCATACATCGACATGAATCCACCACAGGTACACACAAGCTCCCTATAATAATTTAAAAGGGGGCATTCACTAAAATGACTGCAGTCAAAAAAGTAATAACAGGTATTCGCAAAGACATGGAAAAAGTTGGAACCTTCATACATTGCTTATGGGAATATGAAATAGTGTAACTGCTTTGGAAAATAGTCTGACAGTTCTTCAGAAGTTTAAACAAGGAGTTAATATATAATCTAGCAGTTCTGCTCCTAGGTATATACTCACAAGAAATGAAAAACGTATATTAATGTAAAAACTTGTACAAGGATTTCCATGATGGTCCAGCGACTAAGACTGTGCTCCCAGTACAGGGAGCCTGGGTTCAATCCCTGGTCAGGGAACTGGATCCCACATGCTACAGCTAAGATAACCAAGACCCAGTGCAGCCAAATAAATAAATATTTAAAAAAAAAAAAAGCTTGTACATGAATGTTCATGGCAGCATTTTTATAATAGCCAAAAAGTAAAAACAGCCCAGCTATCTTTCAACTGATGAATGAATATGTTCATAAGTAGAAGATATAGCATATTCATATAATTGAGTACTGTACAATAATAAAAGGAAATAAAGTACTGATACATGCTGCAACATGGATGAACCTTGAAAATATGCTGAGTGAAAGGAGCCAGTCACAAGCAACCACATATTTTATAATTCCATTTATAGAAAATGTCCAGAATAGGAAAAGTTAGTGAGATGGAAAATAAATTAGTGGTTGCCAGAGGTTGGGGAGAGATTTGTGGAGACATGAGCATCTTACATTCCCATGACTGCTGATGGGTTGTCGGAAAATTAGGAGGGGGGAGGGTGATGAAAATGTTCTAAAATAGATTGTGATGATGGTTGTACAACCCTGTGAATACACTGAAACCGATGAAATTATACACTTTTAAGTGGGTGAATTGTGTGATATGTGAATAATATCTCAGTAAAGCTGTTACTAAAAAAGGAAGGGGAGAGCATTATATTGATACCCAATCTCCAATCTTCACCCAGCATTATCAGAATCATTGGGAGGGAAGTTGTCTAGGTAATTCTAACATGCAACCAAGACTGGGAACCACTGTATTAGGAGGTTCGCTGTCAAGGATTGTTAGAAGAGAGAGGCAAGATTATCTGTTTGAAATGATAGCCTGGAGGGGAGGCCAGGGATGGCATCATAGCTGACCATTCTGATGGAAGAGACAGGAATCTACAGTGGGGAGTCCTCTGGGTGCACATCACCTGTTAGTGGCCCTTAGTACCATTAGTGTACTTAGTACAGTGGAAATAAGCATGAGAAGTCCTTTCATTTCTCCAGTAAGTGTGTTCAGAGTTGGTCTTCTTCAGCGTAACACCCGTAGGTGTGAGGGTTACTTGTGCTGCCAGGTGGTCTCACTTCTTCTGAGTTACTCAGAGTGAGCAGAGACTCTGTCAGTGGAATGTTGAGGTATTAAACCGTAATCCAAAAGCAGCAGTCTAAACACCTTAATCTTCCTAGGTTTCTTTCTGCCAGAAAGTGTTCTGGATATTAGTGAGACTCTAGAATTATTTTTTGGTCTCCATTGTCACATTACTCAAGTAAGTAGACATAAAGCCAGCTGCATTATTCTCATTTCTCTTGAAAAGCGTTTATTAGTCACGTGTTAGACTGGACAACAGAGGGGGAATTTGAAGATGCACTTTACATGATGTTTGGGTTTTGAAGAGAATCTTTGGAGAACTGGCCATGAATTCTGGTTTTACTGCCCTTTGCAGGTTATTGATTGCCCTGGACTTTTAGTTTCCTTAATGAATGAAGTTTGAACTAGGTTACTCCTGAAGCTTCTAAAATTTTGAGGTTCACGACATCTGTCTGCGCAGAGGCTGTAAATATAGTGTGCTGGTTAAGAGTTTGTGCTCTGGAGTTTGGTGACCTGGCTCTGCTGTTTCCTGGCTGTGAGATTTTGAATAAGTTGGTTAACCTCTTTGCACTTTGGTTCCCCCATCTGGAAAACGGTGATTGAGAATAATACCCACCTCACAGTTTTCTTCACTGTAAAATATTTGGAGCAGTTTAGCCTATGATTTTATTGATATGCTATCATTTATCCTATATAGGTCCCTCACTCTAATTTAGGCATGATCAGAACTCTTACTAAAAAAATGCAACGTTGTGTCTGTTATACCAGGTGGTAGATGTTTTTGGAAAGGTATAAAGCAACCATACAAAAGTATTCATGCAGCCTATAAGATGTTTTATACTAAAAATACTCTTTAATATTTTAAGAAGTACATTAGATGTCCTAATTCTCTTTTTCTCCCTGGCCTGTATCCTCATATAGGTCAGTTCTCCTTGGGTCTCGGGGACTTGACATATCCCACATCTCACAGCGATTGGAGAGTCTGAGTGCAGCCACCACTTTTGAGCCTCTTGAACCTGTGAAGGATACAGATATTCAGGTAAGGGGTGCCAGGCACAAGCAGTGAAACCCTGAGCGTGCAACCCCAGGCTGAAGGCCCTGACCCTTTGTTCACCAGCTAGTTTAGTAATTCAATATTTCTTTGTTAATTTTCTTCTTCAAATATTAAGAGAATGGGAGGCTCAGCTTTGGAGGAACATTAGATTATTTTCAGAGTGCTCTGCAAGACTGAATTTAAGGAAGCAGTTCCGACCTGCACTTTTTAAATTATTGTAATTACGAGCACAGATTTGTCTTCCTTCTTTGGGTTTAATCCAAGGCACAGAGACATTAGTTGTAAGTTTCGCTTGCTTGCTTTGCTAGATCTCAAATAATTTTACTATTCCTCTTCTGCATTTCTTTTCTGCATCTTGCTTGTATGCATTGGCAAAGAGCTGGGGAAAACTTAAGTACTATTTACCGAAACCCACTTAGCGATTTCTAGGAAGTGTCTGGCTCCATTAGTGGCCCCAGGAAATGGCCTGATAGAGCACTCCAGCCTCATTTAGCCTAGCATGCCACTGGCACAATTGATTGCTATGTTAATCTAATCAGAAACTAGTGGCTGTGTGAGTGTGTGTCCAAAATTGTTAAGGAAAAATCTTGTGATCCATTTAGTTTTGAGGAATTGGAACACTGATTTGTGTTAGAGTGAAGGGATGGTGGGATACCATTTTTGTCATTGATTTACCTTTGAGATAAAAGGATGCAGGTCCTACAGAGGCAAATCCTAGTACGAATGGATCTTTTATTATTTGGGCTCAATTTGAAACACTTCATTCCACCATCCTTCTCAAGAACTGTTTTAATCCATCTAATGGCCACAATGCTACTGCATTTATTCCACTTCAGAAACCTAAAACCCTAGACTTTGAATTGAGAGTTGAATAACTACAGATGCTCATTATTTTCTGTGTTTTTGATATGTTCCCAGACTATGAAAATTCAGTTTTTCCCAGTTTTATATGCTAAATTATATTTGACTCTCACCTTACAGGTGCTTTCTTGTTTCCATGTAACCTTAAAATGGCATGTATAATTGCCTCTTTTTTTTTTTTTTTAAGCTTTAACTGTTCCTCTCTCCACCTTCTATTTTGCTTGATGCCCTGTAAACAAATATTGGGGGTAGCCAAAAAGATTATTCGGGTTTTCCCATAACATCTTGTGGAAATGCCCAAATGAGCTTTTTGGCCAACCCAGTACTTAACAACAGGATCAAGGTGGGTGAATGGATATAGTTCAAATAATTTGAATAATCACCATTTATTTATGGGAGTATCCCAATAGTGTGGAAAGAGATAGCACTTACTGAAAGGTTGTTATTTGAGTTGTTTTTAATGTTTAAGATGCCAGGTAAGTTGTTTATTTTAAAAACTGCTTTTTTTACTTTCTTTGGCATATTTGTAATGCATATTTGGAATACCCAGCAATGTTTAGTGAGACACTTCATGAATTCCCTTTGATGTGTTACATTTTTCGCTTTGAGGGATTAATGACAGGTTTACAGATGTATTAGGTAATAATGATTTAGTCTAACCTTCTACTTTATGTGTGAACACTGTCCTCCAACAGCGCCATTAGGTGGCTTCCTAGCAGTGCATGCTTGGTCACATCAAAGAACGTTTCTTAATTTGGAATGAGCTTGGCTAAGAGTTTTGGTCCTGCCCCTTCTGTGAAACCTTTGAACTTTGAGAGGAAAGATGCTTCCACTTTGGAATTTAACATCTCAGTTGAGCTGTTCTGGAATATTTTTTAAAATGTGAGTTAGCTGCTCTAAGATAAGTTTTGATTTTTTGGGAATTAATCATCTAGACCTGCAGTAAAGATTTAAGACTAACTAGTTTCAAAGTAAAATCCTTTGTTGACTTCATCTTCTTGCCAGCAAAGCCTTAAAAAACAAAATTTAACTTTCAAAGGACTGAGTCTTTGGCCTAATTTGAGATAGCGCTAGTAGTTGATAGAGATTTGAAGTCTTAAGTTTATTGTGTGGCTCAGTTGACCTATACCTTAACTTCCCGTACACGATATAGTATCATGTCCTTGCCTGACTTCCTGTGTAGTAATCAGATATAGGAGCCAAGCCAGCTTTCCCTCTTCACAGGACTGATCCTCCTTTTAATTCTTCTCTTCATGTATTGATTATCCAGGAAGAGTTAATTTGGACATTTTCAGTTTGAAAAACCAGATATACTTTTTGATGGACACTTTCTTCTCACTTATTTTTCTTACCAGCTTTATTGAAATAATGATTCACATAGTATATCTCTGATCAGTTTTTGTATATGAATGTCATGTTTTCCAACTATGTAGTTCTGAGATAAGAACACACCCTAATCTTATATACTGAATATCATTCAGAGTGAATTTATTATGTCAATATATAAATTCATAAAAGAAAATGCTGAAGGAGCCTTTGGTAGATTCTGCCTAAGACTTTGTATTGTCCAATGTTTGCATTAATTATGAGCTTGAAAAGGCATTTTCCCATGAATAGATTGTCCTTTTCTGTTTGGTAAACATTGATTGTATTTCCTTCTCTTTCTAATGGAGCTTGAAATTAATACAAGTTTTTTGTTGTTTATCATAATCAGTGATCTTGGCATGCATTGAGAATGCATTTTTAAATTGTTGTCACCAGCAAAGGTAACATATTTAAATAAACCCACTTAAATATATGTTTGGATGATACTAGTGGCATTTTAAAAAATGTTTATTGATTTAATTTTTGGAAGTGTGCATAAAGAAGGCCTACACATTTGGTGTAATAGAGATGAAGAGCAATAATTGTTAACAGGGTGTGGTAGTAAAGCAGCTACTGCTCTATTCTAAGTGACTTTGTGGTGCTTGCAAGTATGATTCCTCTCGCAGAGATCTTCTTGCTCACTTCTGTCTTTGGGAAAAAAAATATTGAGGGTAGACTGCACATTTTTACTGTGGTCTGAACAGACCTAATGTACCATGGATGATATGTATTATATAGTAATAAAGTACACAGTTACACAGTTCAGTTGTGTTCTGGGCTTTTTCACTATATTACATGTATTTTTCAAGAAAGCTGTGCAGAAATAACCTGGGGTGGCCATAAAAATGGGAGCTGCAGTTTCTTGGCATTAGGCTGCAATATTTCCAAATGGCATTAGACCAAAATATAATAGTATTATTACTAAACTTACTTAGATTCCTATGGCTGCCATAACAAATTACCACAAACTTAGTGGTCTAAAACATTAGAAATTCATTCTCTCGCCGTTCTGGAGCTCAAAACTTTGAAATCAGGGTGTTGGCAGAGTCCTCTGAAGGCACTAGGGGAGACTCCTTCCTCTTCTAGCTTCTGGTCGCTCCTGACTTCTCTTGATCTGTGGCAGCATAGGTGTAGTCTGCCTCCATCTTCATAGGTTTTTTTTTTTCTTTTTTTCCTCATGTGTGTCAATCCACGTCTCCCTTCTAAGATCACGAGCCATTGGATTTAGGGCCCACCCTAAATCCAAGATGATCTCAGCTAGAGATCCTTATTGTAATTACATTTGCAGAGACCCCATTTCCAAATAGGATCACATTCCCTGGTACCAGGAGTTGGGACTTAGACATAACTACTCTAACCCACTGTAATAACAGTGCCAGAAAATGTGAAACTATAAATTAACTGAAATGAAACATGGTATGTTTCACAACTGGACGGAGTGTAAGGATAAGGCATCTATTGCTAGTTGTTCCAGGGACTGCAAACCTCAGTAAAGTATCTGATCTCATCTTCAGCTCTCTTTCAGGCCTTTGAAAGGTGAGGCTGACTGCTAGAAACAGCCTGATTTTTTAAAAATAGTTTTAAGTACTTTAGTTTTCAGGGTAAGGACAGGTAGCATTAAATTTAGGAGGGGAGGGTGTACTGAGGGTGAGAAAGAGGTTTCTCCTTCGGCCAACCAGGTTACCAAACTGCTCTGCTTTCCTTTTATACTTTAGGCCTTTGCTCACCACCTTGCTTTAGTGTGGAGTAGCACCTCTGAAAATGACTGAGTCCTCTTTCAGTCTGACACTCTTAAGGCCTTCCTTAGATGCCACCTCTATCATAGCCTCAGATCTCTCTTCCCATGGCCTCCAAATGTAGTATGTTGGCTTTCCTGCTTAGGAAAAAACAAAACTTTCTGAATAGTCCCCCACAAAGTAAACAGCAACCTAGATTATGTTACAGGAATTGACTTAGCAGCCAGTTTAAATCTTGATAAATGAAAATATAGCCCCTTCTATACACAAAAACCCTATACAGAACTAAAGATCTTCATAGTCTGCTAAATTTCCAAATGGAAATCTGTCCTGTATAAGTAAAGAGGAAAAAAAGTCTTAAAAAGAGAGGAAAATAGCTATAAGAAAATGAGTCGGGGAACTGATGTATCACATATAAAACTAATAGTGCAATAATAATTGATTTGTTAAAAACTTTTTCTGCTTACCACACTGTATCTATAGTAAAATATTCATTATGTCCTTCCTTTTTCTGTCCTTGGAAATGTAGAGTTATGCTCAGACCACTCTTAGCTTATCTTGTAAATAACCAGAAGAAACTAAATGGCTTTCGTTAAGCATAAAACAAGTCACTGGTGTTATAATCCCGTATCACCTAAATTGTTATTTTTGAGGTTTATCTCTTAATTTTATACCTTCAGAATTAAGGTACTGCTGATTAAATGCAGCTATATATAACAGCTAAGAGGAAAAGTGGTTGAGTGCTATTAATAATTGTGTGTTTGTAGTATTGGCAAATTGTTGGTAGGGAATTGGTTCCAGAAATCCTATGGCAGTTTGTTGAAAAGAGGGTCAGACTTGCCTAGAATGATTAGTATGCTAATAGCAGTTCTTCAGGATTAGTACTGGCAAAATATTAATACTGAGGGGAGAATGCAGTAAGCTTTCCCTGGCTTGAATTAGTTGAGGGAAGGGGCATTCTGAATGGGTGAACAGTATCTTCAGTCAGTTCAGCTGCTCAGTCATGTCCGACTCTTTGCGACCCCATAGACTGCAGCACACCAGGCTTCCCTGTCCATCACAAGCTCTCAAAGCCTGCTCAAACTCATGTCCATCGAGTCAGTGATGCCATCTAAACATCTCATCCTCTGTTGTCCCCTTCTCCTACCTTCAATCTTTCTCAGCGTCAGGGTCTTTTCCAGTGAGTCAGTTCTTCACATCAGGTGGCCAGAGTATCAGAGTTTCAGCTAGTCCTTCCAGTGAATTTTCAGAACTGATTTCCTTTAGGATTGACTGGTTTGATCTCCTTGCTGTCCTAGGGACTCTCAAGAGTCTTCTCCAACTCCGTAGTTCAAAAGTGTCAATTCTTCAACACTCAGATTTCTTTATAGTCCAACTCTCACATCCATACATGACTACTGGAAAAACCATAGCTTTGACTAGACGGACGTTTGTCGGCAAAGTAATGTCTCTGCTTTTTAATATGCTGTCTAGGTTGGTCATAGCTTCAGGCATCTTTTAATTTCATGGCTGCAGTCACCATCTGCAATGATTTTGAAGCCCCCCAAAATAAAGTCTCTCACTGTTTCCATTGTTTCTCCATCTACTTGCCATGAAGTGAGGGGGCTGGATGCCATGATATTAGTTTTCTGAATGTTGAGTTTTAAGCCAACTTTTTCACTCTCCTCTTTCACTTTCATCAGGAGGCTCTTTAGTTCTTTGCTTTCTGCCATAAGGGTGGTGTCATCTGCGTATCTGAGGTTATTGATATTTCTCCTGGCATCTCCTTCCAGCTTGTGTTTCATCCAGCCCGGCATTTCACATGATGTACTCTGCATATAAATTAAATAAGCAGGGAAATCAAAGTAATAACCTCTACAGGCTTCCCCCTGCCCCCAGTACCTCTGTGCTATTTTTCCAGAAGAAGTCTCACCGGATAGGTGTAGTGGGTCCTTCTGGTCCCTCTGTCTCATAAGNAATAAGCAGGGTGACAATATACAACCTTGACGTACTCCTTTTCCTGTTTGGAACCAGTCTGCTGTTCCATGATCGGTTCTAAATGTTGCTTCTTGACCTGCACACAGATTTCTCAGGAGACAGGTAAAGTGGTCTGGTATTCCTGTCTCTTAAGAATTTTCCATGGTTGATTGTGATTCACACAGTCAAAGGCTTTGACATAGTCAATAAAGCAGAAGTAGATGTTTTTCTCTAACTCTCTTCCTTTCGATGATCCAGTGGATGTTGGCAATTTGATCTCTCATTCCTCTGACTTCTGAATCCACCTTGAACATCTGGAATTTCATGGTTCATGTACTATTGAAGCCTGGCTTGGAGAATTTTGAGCATTATTTTGCTAGCATGTAAGATGGGTGCAATTGTATGGTAGCTTGAGCATTCTTTGGCATTGCCTTTCTTAGGGATTGAAATGAAAACTGACTTTTTCCAGTCCTGGGGCCACTGCTGAGTTTTCCGAATTTGCTGGCATATTGAGTGCAGCACTTTCACATCATCCTCCTTTAGGATTTGAACTAGCTCAGCAGGAGTTCCATCACCTCCAGTAGCTTTGTTCACAGTGATGCTTTCTAAGGCCCACTTGACTTCACATTCCAGGATGTCTGGCTCTAGGTGAGTGATCACACCATTGTGGTTATCTGGGTTGTGAAGATCTTTTTTGTACAGTTCTTCTGTGTATTCTTGCCACCTCTTCTTAATATCTTCTTCTANTGACTTCACATTCCAGGATGTCTGGCTCTAGGTGAGTGATCACACCATTGTGGTTATCTGGGTTGTGAAGATCTTTTTTGTACAGTTCTTCTGTGTATTCTTGCCACCTCTTCTTAATATCTTCTTCTATTAGGTCCATACCATTTCTGTCTTTTATTGTGCCCATCTTTGCATGAAATGTTCTCTTGGTATCACTGATTTTCTTGAAGAGATCTCTAGTCTTTCCCATTCTGTTGTTTTCCTTTCTTTCTTTGCATTGATCACTGAGAAAGGCTTTCTTATCTCTCCTTGCTATTCTTTGGAACTCTGCATTCAAATGGGTATACCTTTCCTTTTCTCCTTTGCCCTTTGCGTCTCTTCTTTCCTCAGCTATATTTAAGGCCTCCTCAGACAACCATTTTGCCTTTTTGCATTTCTTTTTCTTGGGAATGGTCTTGGTCACTGCCTCCTGTACAGTGTCACAATATCATGAACCTCCGTCCATAGTTCCTCAGGCACTCTTGTCAGATCTAATCTCTTGAATCTATTTCTCACTTCAACTGTATCATTGTAAGAGATTTGATTTAGGTCATACCTGAATGGTCTAGTGGTTTTCCCTGTTTTCTTCAATTTAAGTTTGAATTTTGCAATAAGGAGTTCATGATCTGAGCCACAGTCAGCTCCCAGTCTTGTTTTTGTTGACTGTATAGAGCTTCTTTGTCTTTGGCTGCAAAGAATACAATCAATCTGATTTCGGTGCTGACCATGTGGTGATGTCTATGTGTACAGTCGTCTCTTGTGTTGCTGGAAGAGGGTGTTTGCTGTGACCAGTGCTTTCTCTTGGCAAAACTGTTAGCCTTTGCCCTGCTTCATTGTTTACCCCAAGGCCAAATTTGCCTGTTACTCCAGGTATCTCTTGACTTCCTTTAAATCTGGAATTATATTTAAAGAAATGTAAATCATTGTCATTTGCATTGTTTCTAGAAATTGAAACTGCTAAGTGTGTGTACCAAGGAGAGGTCTTACCAAAACTGCTTTAGTACATTAAGGAAGAGATGAGGTTCATTCATAAGAGTTGCATCTGTTTGCATACTGAAATTTGTATAACAATTCTGAGAAATGGTTTAAAGTAGGCAAAACATACCTACTTGCCTTATTGTTTCTGCTCTTAAATATACTTGAGCAGTCTTTTCTCCACATAATGGTGATCTTGCCCAATATTGGATGATTCAGAATTTTGAATTGATGGACTCTGAGGGAATAAGACTTTGCTCTTAAATGTTTTCACATAATATTAATATAAAAATGTAAGAGACCATTGCATGGAATCTGACAGTGTGAAGATATTTATTTAGTTAAGCATTTGTGTTTATTAACTTCTTTTGTTATATTCCTCTAGCTCCTAAGAGAGTTAGTGGGGCATTCATGCTAACCTTTCCTTTGAATTTTTAGAAGACTTTAATGGATATTTGAATCTTGCCCTTTCCACCTTATAACAGCTCTCTGTCCTGGATTTGAAACAACCTATAGGTAATACTCTGGGGTTCACTAGCAAATGAATCCAGTTCCCACTGGATCCAAAGCCTGTTAGTAGAGAGAAAAACTCTTTCCTAGAACAAATACTGGGTATATTTTAGGCTAAAATTCAGTTGTAGGGGCCGAGGAGCATGTGGATCAGGTGCATCCCTCCCTGTGCTCTTGTTCAAGGCAGTAGCCCTGCGAGGCTTCGTCTCTCATGGAAACACTGCGGCGCCCACATCACCCCCACTTAATGAGCATATTTGCTGTTCCTTGTCATTAAACCCTGACCCGGAATAAATCTCAGAGCTGGTAAAAGCCAGTAAACATGTAAAAAGGAAAAAATAGTGTCTTTGCAGAGGCAGGTTAATGTGCCATTCTGTTTTGTGTTTATAATTAGGTGGGCTAATGCAGATTGCTGTGAGAAGTACTGAAATGACTTAATTTTCCTGCCTGTTTGTGATAAGGGGAAAGGTAGACGTTGTGGTCTGGTGGCAAAGTATGCAATTATATTAAAGTGTCCGGTAAATGGAATTAAAAATGGTAATAAAAATGGGTGTTAGAGGCATCATCTGTGGAAAACGTGAAAAACTGCTTTTATGTTAGCCAGGGATAGAAGATTTCAGCTTTTTTACTTATCCATTCACAATGACTCCTGAATGCAGGGCTTTCAGAACAAACAAGTAAATGGATGCTGAATGCATTCTGAGCAGGAAGGAAATGACAGGCTTTTTTGTCTTCTCAGAGGTTTCTTATATCCTGTAGTGAGCAGAGGAATATCAATTACCAACTTAAAGAAGAAAGAAGTTGGAATGGTTCTGTAAGACTATTTTGGAAGAAGCCCATGGCTCAAATATTTATCTAACAATTTAACAGAGCACTTCAAGTGTTGGCCAGGCACTGGTGCCTTTGAACTGGAATTGAGTCATCTCCTCCCTCTTTACCAGCTTCTCTTAACCTGCCAATACCTATTGATGTCAGAACTCTGGAGATAGGAAACGTATATTGTCATCTTCAGTCTGGTATCTTTAAATTGCTTGGTTTCAGGAACTAGAAATGGGCTGAACTATTTGATTTAAATAGGGGTTAAAACCTAGTCAGATATTGAACACACTGTAGACCAGCCTGTCGTTCTCAGATGGCAGATCTTGACCCTGGGCGCCACTCGGATCTGCTTGCCACAGCACCCTGTGATCTCTTATTTCCGTTTCGGAATGTTCAATCCGAGGCTTTCCAGGCCAACAGCGTGATCTGGCCCCTTCCATTGGTCGTGGTTGTAAAATGTGGCTCCCTAGTCATCGAACTTCCGGGCCCAGGTTCTCCTTGTCCCCACTAAAATTCCGCATCCTGTGAAGGGACTGAGAGAGGGCTTCAGACAGGAGAGTCCCGTGGTTTTGCTTCTGTCTGTTTTTTAGCGGGGACTGGGAAAAGAAGCCAGGAGGTAGGATGGGCATCATCCTCTGCTGACGAGACCTGCACTTAGAATTTCTTTTGCTGCAGAGCTCTCAGAACCGGTGTGTATTGCTTTTTTTGGGGGGTGGGGAGGCATTTTCCGGGCTCTCAAATCTTGCACTTCAGATGTGGAGAGGTTGGGTGAGTCCCCCACTCTCCTGGTCTGCGACACTAACGATCGGCAGCAGTGCACGTGCGGCTTTAATTATCTTGGAAGACAGGCGAGTCCCTGCTTCTCACCACAAAGTGGCTGTGAGGCTGAGATGCCATCAGCAGAATCCTGCCTGTGCTTTTCAGAAAGCTGCAGCACTTGAAGCACTGCGGCAGAACCGGCTGAGCAGGGCTGGGCGTGGCACAGCTTCCAAGAAACTGTACAGAAAAACCTCTTGTCTTACAACACACATTTACAACTAGCCCCAACCATTCATTTAGTTTATACCACAAAGGGGAGGATTAGGTCAACAGAATGTAAGTGGGAGTATGGATCCACTGGCTGATTTTTATTATTGCTACCTGATTTGATTTATTTCTTTGAATGGCAAAAGTGCAAGGATACCGGGCACAGTTTCCTCTATTCCTCCTCCTCCTCATGAAAAAAAAAAATTGTCTATTTAAAAAAGCTGTTGCTCTCTTAGGGACAGGTGGAAACAACCATGAAAGGTTGTAATATGCTTGATTTGCTCAAGGTACTGAAATATACTTGTATGATGTTATCTGGGAGCGCTTTCTCGTTTCTTATTAGATTCTCTGTTATCCACAGTACGTATCAGTCTTTCTCAGCAGAACCAGTCTCTAAATGAGCAGGGCTGTGTGGGGTCCTTAAAGGTTTAAGGCCTTCACTAGTAGCACTTGGTTCTGTGATGAGGTCCCACATGTGTTTGTTTTGAAGGAATAGAGTGATGGGTGTTGTACTCAAAAGGTGCTAATAGAATCCATGCTTCTCAACTTTCTTTTTTCTTCTTTCCCAGTTTATCCCAGCCTGACATATAATAAGTTAAATGAATTACTAGAAAAAGTGAAGTTAAACACATACAGAATATGAACCTTAGGTTTTGGGTTTATGTTTGTTTTGTGTTTTCTGGCCACTCCATGCAGCTTCTGGGATCTTAGTTCCCCAACCGAGGATTGAACCCAGGCCCTTGGCAGTGAAAGGCACAGAGTCCTAACCACTGGACTGCTAGACCAGGGAATTCCTGGAAGCCTTGGTTTTTGTTTTTTGTTTTTTTTTTAATTAAAGTCAGTAGACATAAAACTATTCTTGTCATGTTGCTATAAAAATTTCTAAATGCTAATTCTCAGTTTTTGTAGTTACCTGCTACAGACTGGGAACTTTGGACGGGTGCTTCTTCAGCTGTACTTGGGTAGTTCTGGTTTCAGTAGGTGTGTTTTCTTCTTTTCGCCTTTCCTGCCTCCCTTCCTTTCTTTCGTGTGTGTGTGAGATGAAACATGGCACCAAAGACAAGTCTGAACTTCTGTCTTGTTTTATCCCAGCTAAAATCAAGGAGGCAGAGCTGAAGATTAACTAAAAATGTATTGTGTCCATATACTGTACTAAGCAGTTCCTAGGTTTCCTCATTCAGTCCTTCCAGTAACCCTCTGAGGTGGTTACATTAACCCCATTTCACCAAGAAGGAGCCTGAGGCCTAAGAGTCTGTGTGTGCCAGACTTGAACTCCCTTCTGTCAGTTTGAGTTCAGTCCTTATTCCATGAGATTTTTAAATTTCATTTGTAGACTCTTTTAGCACAGGAGTGAATTTTCAGGGTATATTGAAGACTATCATGGTAAAAATAGGAAATAGAATGTATAACTGAGTGCTCATCTAGAGCAAAATAAACAGTGTAAAGCTCATAGAGAATGGATATAGTGGGCATCTGTCTTATTTAGATAAGCTTAGTAGTAAAATAAAGTTGATTGAGGGAGAAGCTGGAATGTGCTTTCTGAACTGTAATACAAACCCCTGCTGGTTTTGAGGGGAGATGAGTTTTGCAGGAAGGCCAAACCTGCTTCCTCCATTTATCTCCAGGTGCTCGCTTTTTTGCTGTAGTTTTCTGCTTGCTGAGCTGTCAGTTTAATTTACTGTCTAAAGCCCAGCCTATTATTTCTCAGGTTTGCTGCCCTACAGGTACACTGTAAAGGATTTCTGTGAAATCCTGGAGCAGCTTTTAGTTTTGAAATGCCAAGGCTTTGTGCTTGTGAAAATAGGTTGTGTTCAGCTTCTTGCTTGATCATCTTTGTTTTGTTTTGCTTCTGAAGCTGAGCTGGAGTTAGAAGGATGATGCTAGAAGCAATTTAAAGGGCACATCAGATTTTTACTGTAGTCCTGAACTATTGATTGTTGACTTCTTTGTAGGTTTAATGCAGACCCATTTCCTTACTTAGTGTCTGACTGGCCATTAAGTTCTGGCAGTGTGCCGGAATGTTGAAATCTTACATCTCGTAATATGATTTGGCTGTCTAAGGGTATTATGTGTGTTTGGTCTTTAAAGACACAGGCAAAGCCCTCCACTTGGTGTGTGTGCTCCAGAATACAGGAAAGAATTTCTGCATAGCAAAATCAGGCTTTTCTAGGAGCCAACACAAAAGTGAGGAGTTGACATTCACCTGAAGTCATGCAAATTGATACCCTTTGGACTAACTAGTTCTTAGAAATAAATACAGACTAATATAACAGAATCTTGACGAGAAGACCAGCAGGGAACTGGGTGGGCATGGTGGTGCGCCAGAGTGGGTCCCAGCTAAGCAGCCGCTTCCTTGTGAGTGGTCCTCAGCATGTGCCCAGTGCCGCTCTCCCTGTGTGAAGTTGAAAATAGAGTCTAGCTGAGAGGCGGTTACCGTGTCTTGCTTATGGAGGAAGCTGGGCTCACAATGGTTGGAAGAGAAGTAGTCAGTGTCTGTGAAAGACTTTTACCCTCCTTTCCATAACCTGAATACCTCTTGACTGGAATTGAGGGTAAATGAGGGCTGAGGGAATTAGATGACAAGAAACCATTAAATTTGGGATTTTAAGGGTGTGACTGAGAACTCAGTGGCATTAGAAGGGGAAATGCACTTTTCCATCTAATTGCAAAAGCAAGATGTGCTTAGTTCAGAGTACTTGGGAAATGGCTCCACAGTGCACTTTCTTGACTGCCACCATTTGGGGAGTGTTGAATTGTTTGGACCACATACTTGAAGCTGTGAAACATCTCTGAAAATGAAAGGAAAATTGATTTATTTTAACAGAGCAGTGAGGAACTGTTTCATGAAACATGTTAGAGGTAGACTATAAGAATGGCCCTCATAAGGCCATTGGTCAATTCCTATAAAGTAATATACAGTCTTTTCCTTTATTTTGTGACAGAAAAGGTTTTCTCATGTGTGAATAGAGATCTGATACAGAGTTCATGAATGAACATTATGTCGTTTCACTGTCCCCCTCAAACCACTGGGGAAAATAGTTACTGAGAAGTCTTACGACTTTGTCCTGATTTGGAAGATCAAGGGGGAAGTAGCGGACTAGTAAATTTCTGTGAGCTTTGAGGGACACAGCGCGATAATCCTTCCATTCGTATAATACTTTGCAATGGGCTTTGTCCATCACTGTCTTATTCCTTTCTGCAGTGTTTGAGGTGAGATGAATGGATGTTGGCATCATCTTTATTTAGAAAGGGAAGAAATCGAGATCAGGATTGATTAGTTACTATCAAAGGTGGAACTTGAATCCAGATGCTTCATATCATGCCTTGCTGAGGAAAGCCTCAGGGATGGATGATTAGGTAAATTCCACAGTATCATTATTGTTATTTTATTTTTCTGCAAAGGTGTTAAGCTAGTTCTTTTGCCACTGGTCAAATTTCTTGATGTTTTGGTTCTGTCTTTCCCCCTGGACGTTTTCTTACTTGTTTTCTTTGAAGTGACATTTCCATGTATTCCTTTCTACATGAAAGATTTGCTGGTTAACTAAATCAGTTGTAGAGACAAAAATGCTGCTTAGAAGAGTAATACTATAGACTGGCGACAAACCTCACTGTTTCCGTCTGATATATACTTTGGAATAAAAAGTGATACTGAACAAAAGTGTAACTGCTGCTGACATAGTTTATAGATGCCCTTTGTGTGAAGAGGCGCAGGGTTTCTTGAGATTTGTTGCACTAGAGCCTGTCAGCCTGGTTTGTGCTGTCTCAGTAGGTCACTGGTGCCAAGCAAATGCTAAGTGGCAAACTGGAGCAAAAGTCATATTTGAAACTTTAGCTGGACTAGACTGTCAGGGTTCAGAGCAAGTCAGGGGAGAAATTTTTAGTTTTTGCCAGTTTTTTGCTTTCTGGCTCACCCTCCCTGTTTCTTTCCTTCCTTTGGACTATTGTCTCTTCTTCCGTTCTTTTTGTCTTTTCTCCTTTCTTCTTTTCATTCTTGCTTTTTTCCTTCTGTCCTTTGCATCTCTCTCTCTCTGTCTACACCCCACCCCCGGCCTTTTAGACTGGCTGGCATCCGGAGCAGCCATTGCTAATGGGAGCTACCTCCTTTTTTCCAGTCAAGTAGCAGCTGTGAAATCATGGCTGTTAGAATGGTTCCTGCAGCCTGGCAGCGTGCACCCACCCACGCTGTGTACTCTGTAGAGTGAGTCTGGGTGTGGGGTTGAGCTGGTATGGAGAAGCTGGTTCTGTGGGAGCCAGGCCTTGCTCTTCCTCATGTGCTATCATTACTTGGGTTTTCTGCATTCGCAAACCCCAAAGAGGTGGAATTTAGTTTATCCATCTGGCTAACCTGTTCTTATTTTGCTCTCTTAATGGATGCTCTAAAGTGCATTTCCTTATTTTTGGCCCTTGGCTAAAGCTTTTCCTCTGCTAATATTCTACTTTTTCTTTTTTTTCTCTCTTTCTTTCTTTTTTCTTTTGGCGCCTAACTCAGCTTGATATTGAAGGTGTATACGAGTTTTCTGTTACAGTACATAGCTGTTTTGGGTAAGGCTATTACAACTTCCTTGTGTTTTGAGGATTGATCATGCATTAAAGCCAAATCCTAAGTAGAGGAAAGGATGGGGAAGAAAATGACCAAGGAAAACGACATATTTGATTTTGTTTCGCATGTTTTAGGAATGGAGTTATAAATTAATCTAGTTCTCAGCTTCATATGTGTTCCTCACCATGTGTTAACTTGTTCATCCTACTGTCTCATATTTTGGGGAGAGGGAATGTTGTGGAAATGGGGGTTATTTTGGAGCAGCAGACATTGAAGAGCTCTTTAGGCCTCCAGGGTTTTCACTGGGGGTTCGAAAGGAAAAGGAGCTACATATCTCATCTTTGTATTTGTATTACTCTTCTCCCTCAGGTTCTAATTCCTTCTCTATTCCTCTCATGCCCTTAATGCATTTGGCAACAGGAAAGACGCTCTTGGTCAGTGATTCTAAAGGGTGGTGTCCAGACCAACAGCTTCAGCATCACCTAGGAACTTGTTAGAAATGTTCACTCTTAGGCCCCACCGCAGACCTAAGGAATCTGGATCTCTGGAGGTGGGCCCCAGAACCTGTTCTAACAAGCCCTGCAGCTTGAGATCCGCCGGGTTAAGCTATTACAGAAGCCTAGAATAAGTGACCCCTTCTTTTCTAGCCATCTCTGCCAACTGTTACACTTAGTCCACCTGTGGACCAACCCTGAACTTGCAGCCTGCAAAGCAGTATATTTATCATCCAAGTGTTTGAGACCATAAAGAATTAGAAACCACCGTTGGGTTTTTTGTTTGTTTTTGTTTGCTTTTTTAAAAATTATTTATTCACGACTGTGGTGGGCCTGTTTTGCTGTATGGCGGGCTTTCTCTAGAGCAGGGAATACTCTTCGCTGCAGAGCGCAGGCTCTAGGTGCGTGGCCTTCAGTAGTTGCAGCACGTGGGCTCTCTGGTTGTGGCTGCTGGGCTCGAGAGCACAGCTCAGGGGCTGTGGTGTCCAGCCGAGTTGCTTCTCAGCTTGTGGGGGGATCTTCCTGGACCAGGGGTCACATCCATGTTCCTGGCATTGCAAAGTGAATTCTTAACCACTGGCCCTCCACTCTTGGAAGCCCCACCACCCTTGTTTTTATTCTTGTTCTATGAAGGACACAGTGGTCAATAAAATATGTTTAAAAACTTACATATATTAAAAGTCTGTTACTTGTAATCGGTCTTTGATTATTTTTTCACCATGAAGGAATTGACTCTGATTCCGAAGCTGTAGCTTAATATACATACTGCCTAAAAAGCAGTGAGAGCGCAGTGGAGGACGAAGAAAAGACGGGGATGGAGGAACAGGAAGTGGAGGGACTAATAATCCCGTCTTGGTTAATCATCACTTTTCCTCTGTGATCGCTGTGAGCGGATGTGCTATTGCTTCTGCTAACGTTAATAATTCATGGATGGACTATACCAAAGGGAGGCCTTAAATCTGGTCTCTCAGCAGATTAAATACACTGTCTGCCATCAGTAGGAGCCAGGAGAGATGAAAGATGGACTTCTTGTTTTTACTCATTAACCTGATTTTCTCTGCCTTTCTCCTCAGCTTCTCTCATTCTCATTTTATTTACCTTTTCATTTGTTTCTCTCTGTGAGCCCCTCTTGCATTGAGTGAGTGCTAAAGATCTTTGGTCGACTGTTAATGACATTAAATTTTACTTTTCCTTAGCTGCTAGTAACAACAGATGCCATGAAAGAAAGCAGAGAGTCAGAATAAGTATTTCCTTGTCTAAATCAGTCTGCGTATTTCAAAAATATTTTAAAATCTGCAGCCTGTGTGTCTTAGAAATCATTTGAAACATCTTCTCTTTGCTTTGAAGAATAATCCTCTTGTATTAGCTGGTGAAGATAAACAGTGTTCATCATATAGGTTTGGTGGCATTTTCCCATTTTACAGATGAGGAAACTGAGGCGTGATGTGAATAGTTGTGTAGGATTACCTAGAACACAGATCTTTTGACTCCAACTTCAGAATGCTTTCCACTAGATTTAATTACCCCCTTGCTTTTGGAAATCCTCTGTAGGTAGCTTTACAGGGCATTTAACCCATAAGGCTTGACTAGCTTAAATTAGAATAATATACAGGTAGCATCACAGGAACACTTCATTTTGCATGTAATTTTAAACTCTGGTTATTTTCTTATAAAATTTTTCTTAGATTTCAGGACTAATATTTTATATATCAGTAGATTTTGAAACTCAGACCAGATAATGAAATACTTAAATGTTTCCTTGTTGGAATCCTTGAGGACTGAGTAATTTTAGTAATCCTTTTCTTTCTATTGAGGAGTGTTCTTTTTTTTTTAATCAACTTTTTAAATCAACTGGCCTCATCAGTGTTTTCCAGTTAATAACAAAAACATGCAAAAAACATGCAAAAAAACTGCATGAAAATTGAGGTTTTAATGTCTTTTCTCTAAAATAATAGTAATAATATGATGGGCCCTGCTATAGTAAGCAAATCCAAAATCTGAATATCTGCATTTATTAAAGAACTCTTGGGGTGATATTTAGCTTTAGTATTCCTTCAGATAACAGCTTCCCTACTGAATTTAAAATAGAAGTTGTTTAAAAGAATTCTATTTGCAATCAACCTGGTAAGAAATACATCTGTTGTGTAAAGTACATTGGTGACAAGACTAGCAAGCCAGAAGCTGTTCTTTTGTATCCACCATCATCCTCCATGGAAGAACTTCAGATTCCGTGAAGTCGGATTTCATCAAGCACACCCCTCACCAGGTTGTGTTGATACGGTGTCATAGTGCTGTGTAGAGAACCCTGAGAGCAAGGAACTCGGGCCTGAACCCAAGGCTTGGACCTTTGAGGCTCTCTAAGTTTCCCTGTTTTCTTAATCTATGCCACAAGGGAAATGAACTGCCCCTGAAATTTCATGACTGTAATGAAGATGAGTTTTTATTTACTTTATTATTTCATTTGTTGTTATTGAGGTAGAACTTCTTCATATAACCTTCAAGTTCTTGCCAGAATCACTTGTTCCCTTTATCTGAATACTAAGGCTTGATTAGATGCTGGGAATGTATTTGTGTGTGTGTTTATGAGAGAGATAGAGACCCAGACCCAAACTGACAAGAGAACTCCCATTCTGAATTTCTGGAACTTGGGACTGCAGTGAATTTTCCCGGAGGAATATTTGAGGAGAGATGCTGCCTCCTCCCACTTCAGCCCCTTCCCATTAATAACCACACTTACTGAGACACTGCTTCCTTAAAACGTGCTTAAAGTGGAAGCCTAGCTTCTGAAATTACCTTCACCTACTTGCCTTGAGTTTCTGGCCCACTCCTAACCCTGTCCCCTTGGTAAGCTCATGGAGGCAGAACCCTGCTGTGGGGCAATAGAAAGGAGAGCTTTCTTTTTCCTGTTGTTTCTTGAGCCCTAAGCAGACAAATTTGCATATGAACAACAGATAATGAACCTTAATTTATTTTCCTGCTAAATAAGATGAGCAGAGATCCTCTGTTTAATGACTGCCTAAATCTAGTAGTCTTCACTTAATACTCTAGGTGAAATGTCATTGATAAAATTAGCAGATTGCTTTTTCATTCTCAGCTGATTTGTCAGGACAGATCAGCTGTGAATGCCACACCACTGACTTTGGGCCAGGACCATCTCATTTTCCCGGAACCTCCTTGGCTCTGGATGCAACTGAGAAGGAAGCCGACTTTGGGGATTGAACACTGTTGATAATATTGCTTAGTCACAAAGACGAGTTTGGTGCCTCTGCACATTGGCCAAGAACCATCTCAGCATCTATCTTAGTACCTAAGGCTGCAATTATCTCAGGGAGCTGAAGAGATTTAAAAGAACGAACAATAAGTGAAAGTAATATTTAGCTCCCCTTTAAGTAGATACCTCCATCTCCCTGGGTGGAGCCTAGTGAACACTAATAAAAATCAATGAAATGGTTTTGTTGAGTGCCCATTAAGGACTGCAGTGAGGTAGGCACTGATGACAATTAGAATAAACCTAAATTCTGGATGCTTCCCTCTGGAAGCTCATTGTTCTCTACCTAGAGAGCCAAGACTAACATTCCTATTATAGGGTCAAACTGTCCAAGACCATATAAAATGACTGGCAAAACTAAATAGGAATCACATGAGATTCTAAATGCCATAGGGAGTTCAGAGGAGAGAAAGCAGGTAATGACACATGCATTCTAGGGTGATTGGGAAAGATCCCCTGAAACAGTCACCATCTCAGTAGGCCTTGCAAGATTAAATGGGCTTAGCTTGTGGAAATGAAAGAGGATATGAGAGTAATAACCTGAACAAAGTCAGGGAGGTGAGAATAGAAGTTATGTGCTAAAAAATAAACTCTGTCAGTGTAGGAGGAACAGATGTGAAAGGAGTGACTACCAAGCAGTAGAGGGTCGGCAGTACATGCCGTTGAAAGTTTTGGAGCAGGTAAATGTCAACAAGGAAGGAGGGAGGGTGTGGAAACACTTAGGGAATTTGGCTGGACCAGGGGAAGCTTACCTGCTGCAGTGTTGTTCAGAGGCAATTGCAGCAATCCAGGCTCAGTGATGGTGGCCAGGACCAGGTCGGTGGTCGAAAAAACAGAGAGGAAAAGGTGTGTGAGAAGCATTTGGAATAAAACATCTGCATCATTTGGTGCCTTGATGGGCTTAAGAAGGATGTTCAGAAATCACTTGAGGTTTGTGGCACAAGAAAGATGGGCACTGTTGGTCAAGGCTGAGAAATTAGGAAGGTTAACTAGATTGGGAGTTGAGATTTGATTTCAGTTTTCGATGTTCTGGCAAGATATCTGCATGGAAATGCCCCTGAAACATTTGAAGATAGGGTAAGAAACACTGCTCAGAAACTTACTCCAGCCAGAATTTTCCAGAGTCACCGGTCTAGAGGTAAGAGTTGTGGCAGTACAAGCTACTACAGCAGGAGAAGCACATAGCATGGGGCCAGGGATCAAGGTCTCAGCAGGGAGAGGGGAGCTGGGAGGAGGCTGGTGGGGGCAGCCAGGAAGGGAACTGGGAGCCTGTGCGCCTCCGCCTCCGAAGGCTAGAATAGGGGACAGTGCTTGCCTGACCTCACATGGTCTCTTATCTTTAACTGTTAAAAGCACTTGCCCTCCAGTGATATTACTTGATCTTCCCAGCAGCCCAGTAGAAGGGAGAACAGAGCTCGTCAGGATTCTGTAATAGTTTGATTTCTGGGTGAAGCCCTGTATGTTGTTAATGTACTTTAAAGCATTACAGTTGTATGCTTGAACATGGTAACTTCACTGAGTGATTATCATAATTCTAATTGAACCACAGAATTTCAGTGGCTTCCTTTTTTCTGTTCTGTAATTTTCTTTAGTAATGGTAACAGGTTTTTTTAAATAAAAAGGTGTACTAATGCCACTTCTTAAAAAATATCTCCTCATCCTTGTTGTGTTTCAAACACAAGCCTAAGGAAATTAGAGCTACTTTTTCCCTCCTTTTTATTTGTTCCTACTCAGATCTTTAACTCAGATCTTTAAAACCAGTTAACTGCATGAGGGAGAAAATCAGAGACTTTGAAATATGGCTATCTGAGGCTGGAGGAAGTGTTGCTACTATTTTTGGAAATTTTCTTCTCTTTCTTGATCCTGTACCTGTACTTTGCTAAGAAGTTACTTAATGGACTAACTGGGAAAATCTATAGACAGATGGAAATAGAAACAATGAACTTGAAGCTTTTCTATTAAAGATTCTCATTACAGTGAATTCTAAGGAACTATCTAAAGGCATACTTCATTGGAAATTTGTATGGAATAGTGTTTAAAATTTTGAGCCCTCACCAGAAATTTGGAGATCTTTCAAATACACAAAGACCTTAATGCACTTTGGTCATTGTGGTAGTAAGATCCATCTGTCTTTACACTTGGGTTGTCTGCATTTTTCACACAGAGTGTCTTTGTATCTGATGTACAAGTTAGGTGCCGTTGTATTCAGAAAGGTGCAGTATACGGAGGATTTTGAAAAGATCATATTGATCCTCTTTGATAGAAAGAATCCGACATCGTCTCTGCATTTGTGAAATAAGCAAGCCCATTTATGTCTGTTATATTAATAAATACTGAGTCCACTAGTTGTCTACCATTTTCTCTTTTTGTTTTTTATGCTTAAGGCTGTATAAAGCCAAAACACAGAATTAAGTGGTGGACTACCAAATAGGCATTAGGAGTGGATCACTGCAGCTAGTGATAAAGCAGTTGGAAAAGCACTTCCTTTGTCAGGTGTCTTCTTTCAGTGTTTTGGCGACCTCCTCCCCTTACTTACTTGGGCTTGGGGTCACTTAACATTTCTTAGTAATCTCTACTCTGAGGTCCTTTGCATTCAAGGTACCATGCAACTCCTCTGGTCTCCTTGGGATACTCATAGATTGAGGCTGAGCTGGTTTACAGTTTATTCTAGCATGAAGGTGTGTCCTCTGAACTTATTTCTTTGGCCACAGTGGCATGGAAAAGCATGGCTCTAATGACATGGGGTTTTTAAGTAACGAAGGGGGTTTTCTCAGTCTCCTGTAGTGAGCTTTAGATCTCTCCCTCAGGAATAGGTTTTAACCATCAGTGACATGGTTTGACTGTAACCACACTGGGGTCTCTGAGTTCTTTTTTTCTCTTGCACCTTCCATCCCCAGGCAGACTCCTCTTGCTGCATATCCACTATGCTCCAATGCTGTATTTATTTGATCAGAAACAAAAGAGTTTGCTTCTTGCACTGGTTCAGAGAGAGGTCCCCCAGGATTGTCTTTTGTTCAGTAATTGGAGCATAAGCTGAGCCTGGTTAATTTCAAAGCTACCCCCAACACACATTCCCTCTCTCCCTCTCTCCTTGCTTATGTGGTTTCTGAGCTGCTAGTGGTACCTTTATTGGGTCTGAAACAAAAAAGCTTGAATTGTTGAATGTTAGCTACAACTACTGTGACATCTGCTATGGCACCAAATAGCACTGTTGGTACAGTTAATTTTAAGTTAGAAGAAACAGAACTAGAAAGCTCTTCAGTTTTACAGCTCTTGTTAACACATGCACCTCCAAATTATGCATTTGGTGCTATCACAGTGAATAAAACAAAGGAAATCATGGGTTGATTTTTATGTTAGTAACATAAGTTCTTTCATTGTTATTCACTGTGCAGACACCAGTGTGTTCTTATGTTCATTCTTGTTCCGTTTAGTTTTTTTTTCAAGGCAGAAACGTCTGAAACATCTTAACTCTGAGCATTTAATTGGCAAAAGTTCTGATGTAAGAAATACAAGTTAATTATATTAGTTGTTTTTCTTTTAAAGCAGCAAAGTCTGTAACTTGGTTCTGCTTTTTTTTAATACTGAAATGATTGTTACAGATGAATAAGAACCTTAAGTAGCCAAATTTTAGATGCTAAGTAGCCAAGTTAATATTTGTATAAAAATGTTATAAAATTGCCAAATCATGTGTCTGTCCTTCACATTCTGCAGTATAGGTATTAGTTTCGCAGCCAACACAGTTGCAGTGGTAGGGTTTGTGGTTTTTGTTTGTGAGGGTGGAAGGATCTTTCTCTTTTGCAGAAAAGAAGGATTTTTCTTTTGCAATCTGCACTGTGATGACGTCCCACCACCTTACTGGCCTGAATTGAATCATCTCGTGCCTAGCTCTCAGTGCAGTCTCATCTCTGCTTTTGCACAAGCTTTCCTGTAACTGCACAGTTGTTTGCGGCACTAAATTTCTTTTAGTGACAATAAAAAGCACATGTTAGTATTTTGAGGGAGTCTTTAATTCTCAGATAATACATTAAAACCTAAGGAGGAAAAAATCCTTTTCTGTGAGACATTAAAAAAAAAACCATTACGGTAGTATGGAAATATTCATTATTTACACATCATATATTTTCCCCTAAATGTTGCACAGAGAAGTGACAGTTGAGCTGAGCATATGTTAATAAAAGGTCTGCATTTTCCTGTGTCACTGACAGTTTCTTTGGCTGTATATTCCTGAAATGCAAATAACCTCGGTTCTGTTCAAAGCTATAATTAATCTGAATAGTTATTTAAACAGTATTGAAATCTTTTAACTACTGAGAGGCCAAACACATAAGATGGTGAATTTACCGTTCTGTCTGAAGGACAGTGCAATTGACGGGGGCACAGTGAGCTGAGATGCTTGTGGAGGTAGAATCTGCACGTTCTGTAGGCTAAAATGGCAGAATCTGCCTGCTACTGTATGAAATCTTTTAACTACCATTTATTTTAGCATCATGGCATGTGCAAATTCCTGCTGCTCAGTTAAGGGACCAGCTTCACAACTGGTGTTACAATCTGTGGCCACAGCACTGCATCACAATGCAGCAAATGCATTTTCCACATTAACCGAACATGACAGCTGAAACGAGTATTAACCATGCAAGATGTCGGAAGTCATCAAAAATTCACATCAGAGTAATTGCAGTGGCTTGGGTCAAAAAAAAAAAAAGTATCATAGCATTCCTTGCCTACATGTTGTCTCTCCCCCTCTTAAATCTTAACTTGGTACAGTCCGTTAACAATAAAATACCCTTCTGTAACCTATAAACTGTTACTCCCATCAGTTTGTGCTTTCAAACTGATGGCTGACTTCTCTGAATTTGTGTGGGGCAACACGGGTAATGATGCTCTGCCCTGGGGGCTGCAAGCGCCCTTTTTAAGGGGACCCTGCAATCTCATTGTCTAATTAGACTCTTCAGTGCTTCAGTCATATCAGCATTTGCAGGGTGCTATCTTTTCCTTTTTCTTCCTACTCTCTCTCCTTTCTCTCTTCCCTGTGTCTCGCTCTCCTTTCCTCCCCCTTCTCATTTCTGGCTGTTCCTAGTGGGGAAAACTTGAGCACTGGTTCCGACAGAGCTCATCCCACATAGAAGGTATGGAAGAGCTGCAGTAACCGACAGCGTCGACCGGTCTCCTTCAATTGGAGAAACTCCTTAAATTGGAGAGCTGCAGGTAGGATTGCCTGTGTTTCATAGAGAAATTAAGATTAATGCACCTTAAAAAAAGATTAATGTACCCTAGTAAATACATTGATAGCATGTTGTTGCAATACCTCTGAAAGATAAGATCTCAGTTTGTGTAAAATTTTGAGATGAATTCAGAAGCATTTAACTCATTTGATAGAAAAAGTACTTGATTCTCCTGGGAGTTATTCAGATTTGTGCCTTGTCATTCTAACATTTTTCTTTAAAAAAAAAAAAAAATCTGTTGGGTGGGGCAGATAAGCATTCACTTAAAGATTTAAATAGTCGATTATTTAGGATTTTTGCAGACTTCATCTTTAAGTAGTAAGTAGTATGAACTTTCTTTAGGATTTTTTTGAAAAGATGCGTGTGAAGTTTTGAATTCTTCCATGAGGTAAAATATTAAAATAGAATTTTGCTATGCGAAAATCAGATCCTTTGGGTTTGTAGATGAGAGAGAGAGTGTGTGTGTGTGTGTGTCTGTGTGTGTGT
>SJYV01025531.1:759189-784005 GCA_006410875.1 Neotragus pygmaeus
TTTTATCCCAAGGAATGTATTTGTATCCTGGGACCCATAGGGTTTGGACTTCTTTCCGAAGCATGGACTTGGAAATTGCTCACCTAGTTAAGAGACTTAGCTCCCTTCAGAGGTGTGGGACTTTCTGTACTTTTTAACAATAGGAAGACTTGAGGCGCCGTCAAGTGAGGAATAGAAGAGAACAGCCCAGGGAAGAGAGGAACTGTGAGAATTTTACTTGTCTCAGTGTTGGAGGTCTGGATTTACCCAGGACTAAGATTGCTTTAAAACTCTGACCCAGTGCAGCATTGCAATGAATTGATTTCTGAGATGAGACAATGAGCTGTGGTTTGCATTTTGTAAAGATGGAGGAAACCTCTAACACTAACCCAGTATAGGAAATGACTCAATTATCCGTGCCTTGGTACAGTTGCAAATTATTTTCCTTTGTCTGAAGTGGGAGGATGCCAGTGCCTTCATCAGAGCTCCTTAATTTAATGTATGGAAAATGTCTCAGCCACCATTTTTAACAATTAGCTGTATCATGGTTGAGGTGAGCTGGGTTCTGAAGGCAGCTGCAGGGCCATTTCATTTACATTAGGTTCTGTGGCACGAGAGCTTTGTTACTGTAAAAGTCAAAAAATGAAATTGCACGCTGCATAGAAGAGTTCTGTAGGAGGGTGGAGAGCGTTCCCAGAAAGAAAATGGAATCCTTTTGTCTACAGTAAGTATTTCTCATACTCATTTAGCGGTGAGAAGTTGAAAATTTGTCTTTGGTTGAATGGACAAAATAGACTTTAAAATGAACACTGCAAATATTAAACAGAGATTGTTAGATGTATTTTTTATGTATGTGTTGGAAACCAAGTGTGATATATATTGATATATATATGTACTTGAAATATAGGTTTTGTAAGTGGTTTTAATACATGCTTTTAATTAAGTATTCATTGGTAATTTAAGTTAATGAGAGTTCAGGCTTCTTTTCACTGTCTTTTAATTTGTTTTCCATTTATGAAGAAAATTGCTGGATTTTAGGGGGTTTATTGTTGGTTGTTATTTTTTTTTTTCCCTTTCTTTTTTCTTTTTTAAGGAAATGCTTCCAATGTTAATGATCTATAATGTCTGATTAAAATATAAAGGGAAAATGTTTTAACAAAAGAAGATTTTGTCCTTAAAAGATCAGTAGATGGAGGGCTTTCACTCCCATTAATGGGGACAATTTTTAGTGCCGTCTGTTTAATTAATAGTTGACTTCAAAGCTACTTGTGGAAAACTCTTGTTTGTGATTGTAAGCTTAGAAATCTTGATTCTTAAAATTAATTGGATTTGACTCAGCTTATTCCTTTGTTCCTTTTATGCTGTTACTAAGAGGAAACAAGTGGATTTTAACTTTGATTTGTGTGTTTATTTTCTCAAAGGCACTTAACCCTGAAGAATTTATAATAAGTATATTTTACAGTAAACTGTATCATGAAGAATTTGTTCAGAATACTTTAGTAGCTGTTTCAGGAGTTAAATCTTCACAGAACTAGGCATCTTTTAACCTGATACCAAATTTATAAAGCCAGCTGTTCTTCCAAGTCTTGTTGCAGTAGCTGTTGTTCATCTTCTTCACTGAATGCTGTTTTCTCTAATTAGGAGATGTTTTTGAAACTAGGGGAGAGGAGGATTTTCACATCAGTCTTTTCATTGAAGTTGGAAGGCTCAGTTTTCCTAAGCCCTCTTTAGAATCCCACAAAGATTCCGTAAATCTTGCATTAATCTTATGCTTGTCGCATAAGTGCCTAGATCTCAATACAATTTTACTAACCCTGAAAGAGACATTTAATATATTAATTGTTTACTGTATATAGTAGAATGCAAAGGGATTCTTTTCCTCTGGTTTTTACAAGGCTTGCACCTTGAAATAAAAGACTTGGAGGAGAGCAAATTAGAACTCCTCTTAACTGCATCTTTGCTGCATAAATGTTTGGTTGGATGACATAAATGGTATCACAAAGCCTTCCCTGGACATTTTAAAAGTGAAACTTGGTTAAAGATGCTGGTCTTACTTTCTCTGGCTTTATGTAAGCTGTGTACCAGGTACTCTGAGGACATAGCAGAGACCCAGCTGCTTCCCATTCGCTTTACCTTCACCATGGTCTACTCCATGGGCTACTCAAGAGTGGCTGCTGGGGAGAGGCTCGCGTTTCTGGTGCTTGCAGGGGATTCCTAAACCTCTTTAATGTGGAAATTTTAGACTGGCTGGTAGTAGAGAGTCAGAGGCTATTCTTTCTGCTGCAAAAAATATGTTCCTATCAAACCTTTGAATGCTCTGGCAGTGCCATAATGTAGATAAGCTAGCTTGTCGGCCAGCCCGCTAAGAGACGTTCGTGGCACTAAGATGGCAGTGAGGAAGGAGGAAAATGGCGTCCCCAGGAGCCCTGTGAGGAGAGGTGGGCCGCACAGGTCACCTTCGTTCAGTCAAGTCTGAAGATACCTCTAGCAGCACTACCTTGCCAGTTTACAGTTACTTTTTACTCTGGTAAACGGTAGAAATTTTGAGATTTTCCTGAAGTAAAGACTTAATTAGCACTTGTATCTAGATAGCTTCCGATTGCTGCTTTTAAGAAATTGGTAGCAAATATGGATAAAACAATTTAAATAAGTATTTTGTTAAGACTTCTGAATTGCCTTGCTTTGTGCTTTCTTCTTTTTTTTTAATTGCAAAAACGTACTCCTTTCAGTATAGGATGGTTTTTCAGAAAATAAGAGAGTATGCTTCTCCTTTATGGCAAGATGAAACTGGCATTCTTATGTAAAAAAACGTTATTTGTCTTTGATTCTGATTTTCTTTCTAGCTCTCTGTGGGCTTTGATTAGTTTAAGTATGAAATGCATGTCCACGGCCTTCAAAAACGAAATTTGCTGTATTTCTTTTGTGATTTAAGGTATGGATTAGTTTAGAAGTGAGCTACAGTCATGACGATGCTAATTTCTTACCTGTTCCTACCTTTCATGGAGTTAGAATTTCTGAAACTGACTTTAGAGTTTATGTACTATAACCAGCTCATCCTTACATGAAGTAAAGCAAGGTTGACTGCCATTAAACAACTTGCTCAAGGTCATACGTCTGGAAAGCAGTTAATTTTGCCTGAATTCAGGCCATCAGACTCATAATCTGTGCTGTGCATCTGCCTGCATTTGACTTTCTCTTGTGGGCTTAGTGGTTGGTGATGGATCTAATGGATTGAGCTTGCAGCAAAGTCTGTCTGTGCTTTAGTAACCTTCTCCCAGAGATGTTCCTTCTCAGTCTCATCGGAAGTAGCTTTATGGAGCTCTGCTTGGAGTCCTCCTGATCCTTTGATGTAGACAATCGCATTTATAAACAGTTAAAACAAGGTAAATCCTACAGGTTGAGCTTTTAGGTACACACTGTTGATTTGGCATGCAGGGCGAAGTACTTGTCTCCTGGCATGGGCATGGGCATTCTGATGCATCCTCCCAGCAGGTCACTCCTTACTCTCCAGGTATGAGGGGTCCCACGGGGCAGGGTTGCCCCTCTTCTCCTAGTATGCATAGGCTGGGTGAAAGGTTTTACCTCCCTGTCTATTTCAGGCAATTTGTGTTTGAAGAATGGTCTTGCCCTCTCCCCTCCTGTTGCTCGTATTTGCTGTTTCAGCTGAGCAGTGTTTGGTGTCTTCTGTACCCGCAGTGACAATGGTGAGTGCATCCTGCAGTATTCCCTCAGCTCTGACAGGGCAAAGTCAAAATGCTTCCAAACTTAATTACGGTTTTAGAGTGTGAAACCCCAAGTACTGGTAGCAAATGGGGTACCATGACAGATTCCATCTAAGGCAACAGAAAGTTATAAAATGTGTTAGTGGTCTCCCAACAAATACATTTTTGAAAAAGAATTTCTGAATGAGAAGAAACTGCAGCAGAACCAAACCTCCCTTCTCTGTGACAGCCATGATGATGAGTGCTCCAAGCCATCAGCATAAGCAGTGCTGCAGAGCAGGAGGAGCTGGGGTTTTCAACTGCAGTGTGAATGACTGACACCGTGTACCAGCAGGGAATTAATACGACACGTGGTTCCCAAACATTGTCTTCGCTAAGGGTGCTCCTTGCGCTTGCTAAGTAGAACTCAGACTTAATCTTGAGTGCAGTGGAAATCAGCCTGGCAAACACTACTCAGCTCCCACCTGACTGCCTCAGAGACACACCCTCTGCTGCCTGTCCTCATAGCCCCGAGCCTTGCTTTTGTCTGTTGCCAAGGGGAAAAGACACTAGATCTGACAAAGCAGGCAACCTGTATTTTTTTATATATATAATACAGGGCTCTTTTAATAAGTTCTTTTAAGTTTGGGTTGGGAGCAGGAGGACAGTGGGAGGGGACTTTGGCCGTGATAAAGGCCATGATTGATACATTCCCATTTCATACTGCAGTGCGGTTTTAGTACCCAAAGTTCTTTGAATGTGGACTAATCCATCTCCAAGATGGAAATCTGTTCCCCAAAGACACATTAAAACATTTTTATCATCCTTTAATATATCCTCCTTATCTATCTTTCCATCACCTAAGAGTGGCTATGGGATTAATATTTTTTAGATCTAGCCTTACTTTTGGGTGAGGAGAGGGTTCTTCAGCTGATTTTTGAAGCTGGGCATACTTTGGCACACAGTTTATTCCATTCACAAAGCTAGATTGAAAAGTTTTCTCTTTAGAATCCTCCCTGTTCTTGTGACTTCAAAGGGTAGCTCTAACAGGTATGCTGCTTTGGGGCCAGGGGCCAGGTTCGAGGGGCAGGCAGAGGGGAGAACCTGCTCAGAGCCTCTGTCCTTACTCTCTCCCATGGGGCCACCTCTGAGTCTGAGAGCACTTGGCTGGCCGGCCTCCCCGCTCCTTCCCTGCCTTGGTTTTTAGTGCGCACTCTTTTCGGCTCCCCCTTCCCAGGAGTGGAGAGAGAGAGAGGGCGGCCAGCAGAGGCCCAGCGACTGCTGCAGGGCGCATCCTGCGGCAACGCTGAGGTATGGGCTCTGGCTTGTTTCTAGAAGCGGTGAGATGTGGGTATCAGTGCCAAGCAACTCGCATCCTCTCCGCAGGCCTCCTGTGACCAGCAGAGGAGAGCTGCTTATACAACCCTGAGAGGTTATTGCAGGGCTCTGCTGCACTTGGGAGGAGGGGGGATTTCTGCTGAAAAACATTTCCCCCCTAGCTGACTAAATGGTCATCATGTTTTATTTTACTCATTCATATTATGCCCTTACTGCTTGCCCCCCACCCCATAGAGTCTCCCAGTACCTGACTTGGACACTTCCCTTTCCTGGATGGCCAGAGGTAGATAACGGGGATGGCTTGGACCCCCTAAAAGGTACAGAACTGGTTTTGAAGCAGGACCACAAGAGACTTAACATGGCTCTCACTGGAGTGCAGACCTTAACTTTGGCCTTATCCTCCAAGTACAGCAACCAAATGTGCCAATAGCAGCCTCAGCTTGGAGCCTTGGTGCAGAACCAGAAGCGGCGTCTGTAGTAGTTGCCGCCTACATGTGTGGGCAAGGAAAGTGTGCAGTGCGTCCGTGCGCCCCTCACCAGTGCCCCGCAGGAATGACGTGTCCCCTTGTCAGAAGTGACTTCCCTTCTGGATCAGAGTCCTACCTCTCACAGGCTTTCTTTACCCAGTGCTGAAAATCTCGGAAGTTGGGTGTTAAGTTTTATAATAGTTATTTCCTCCTCCTCCTCTGCCCTTCCTTGCTCCCCCTTCCTCCCCCTCCTCCCCTTTCCCTTCTCCTTTCCTTCCTTCCCCACCTCTCCTTCCTCCCCTTCCTCCTCCATTTTTTCCCCTTGCCCATCTTTCCTTCTCCCTCTCCTGAAACAGGAAGGCTAATTCTTGAAGCGGTAGGCCTGAGGTCCTCATTCCTTTTCCTCCCTCAACCCCGCTTCCTGTTCCCTCTCTCTCTCCCTTTCTGCCTCCTCCCTCTTCTTTCTGTTATCTTGTGCGGTGGAGAGGGTAATAGGGAAGGAGCCACAAAAAGCCATTAGACAGACTTATATGAGTGGTTCTCTCAAGGCCTGCGACTCTTCCAGAGGGCACAGGTGAGATGGATTTGTGTCACGGTGATACTGGCGTGCGTGAGAGAGACCAGGCCAGCCAGCACACTCGCGTCAGAGAGCTGCCATAAGGCCTCAGGTGGGCCCGGAAGGAAGCATGCTCAGAGCTGTGTGTTCTTGGGTTTACAGTCTCTCTGCACGTGTTGAGTTCTCTTCAGCCTGTGAGAACTTGTAGACCATCTTGTAAACCAATTTGAATTATATGGGAGCAAGTGATTTGCTTCGCCTTCATGGACCCAAATCTATCACATAGTTGTGTGACCCTTTGTTTAACCCAGCTGTACGAAATGGGACCCTGCAGCCTAAAGAGCGACAGATGGCCTTGTGCTCACACAGCTCCAAGGTCTGCCACCTGTGGCTGCAGAGCTGCCTGTGGGCCAGTGGGTCTGCTGATCTGGCAAATGGGGGGACAAACACCAGAGCCACTCTTGTAGCATCTGCTGCTACCTGCTGAATGAGGGTGAGTAGGCTTTTGCATAAATGCACAGTGAGAAATCATACAAGAGCATTAAAAATGTATTGCAGTTGACAGTGTCAGATCTTAGCACTGCTTTCTGCAGGGGTATTTCTTGGAAAAACAAATATATGTGCATATATATATTTCTTTTTAATGTGATCCGAAAAATATATTTAATACAATCTGTGAACAATTTAAAATATTAAATTTTTTGTAGAAAACAAGCGGTGGAACCTACTGTAAATATCTGAGTTGGTGAATAAAGCTTGGATTTGCTGTTTGTATTTCTTACAAAAGGAGTTTGGTCTCTCATGGGCTTTTATATCTTCTTGTTTTAATGCATTAAATATTGATATACTAAAACAACCAATCATGTTATAAAACCAAATGAAAGTTCCCCAATTTTTGAAAAATGCCCCCCATTTCAAATTTCTCTGTTCATCTTTTAGAGTTTATCAGTAGTGAATATCTCTTTGCACCTGAAAAATTCCTTGAGGCGTTCTCTGTAGGCACCACAAAGGGAGCTAATGAAAAGCGTGTCCACACCATCTGATAAGCCCAGCAGCAGAGTGCTGGCAGGGTTTCTGCTGCTTGTCTGAAAACAGTATCTTGCTTTGTCCTTCCTCACTTTCTCCTTAAGTAGCAGTTTTGCCTTTGTAAAAATTTTACAAGAGAAAACTTCAGAAGAGATCATTCATTCAGAAATTGGCAAGAAGGTTTGGGAGAGGTTAAGGGAGTGATATTTTATTCAGAATGAGCTGAAGCAAAATAATGGGTACAGCTCGTATTCCTGTCTTGACAGAAAGTGGACACGTTTTCATTTCACTATCCACAGTTCTAAGGAATTCTTGTAGTGCTTATTGAAATTCTTATTTCATCTTGGAATAGACCCTCTTGATTATTCTGTTTTTATTTTTTGCCCTGCTTATTTTTCTTTCCTTCTTCATTGCCTTCCTAGCTCTTGCTTGTGTCTTGGCAATGCTTTTTTCCAACCACAGTGACCATTAACTGTGTTAATATTATTTGGATTTGGAATGTTGGTTATTGACTTCCTTTAAATTTGTATGTATTCCGTGAGAGAAGAGAGATTTTTTATAGCACTCACCATGTGTTTTTGTCTCGTGTCAGATACCTTCTGATAGAAAGTCAGGCCTGCTGTGGCTGCCTCACTTTCAATTTTGACAGGGTAGACGGCCAGTTGGTCTGTTGAAGGGAAAGAGACCTAGAGTGGTCTTTCATGTTTTGAGCACGATGTAAACTGTGGATTTTGTTTTGTGGGGCCAACTTAGACTCATTATTTTCTTTTTTGTTTTTATTTTTTAATGATCAGGAAATCTATGTGTTCTTTACTTCAAACTGTTTACGTAACTCTTCGACAAACCAGTTACTTGTTGGTGGGAAGCAAAGGACTGTGAAAGAATCAATGCAAGCTCTTTTTTTGCTGTCACACCTCCCTAGCTAAAGGGGATACTAACATTTTTCTCACAGAGACCCTTATTTCTTACAGTTTTACTTTTGGAAAGCAAATAAATGAAGAGAATTTGGCCATTTGACAAAAACAAACATCCTTTGCCCACTTGCTTTTTCTACAATCATTTATATTCTGAAACCCAGAGTCGGCGTGGTGATTAAAATAAGGCAGTTTTTCATGCTTGTCTTTTCAACCTGAGCCATTTAAAAGCCAGTTTGGCCTACCAGGTCCCTGAAATGTGACTACACTTTTAATGGGACACTTGGCTTACCTTGTAGCTGCATTCTAGATTGTTCTCAGCCGATATATGTTGCAAGGCAGCCCACTTCCTCTGTTAAAGATGGAACACGTGGCTGGAGATATTACTGTGCACATGTACAGTGTTTATTGTTCCACAGTAATAAAAGTAATATTTTGAGATACTATACAGTGGACAATCTACAACAGTGATTTCTCAATCTTTTATTTGTCTGTGATCCGTAGTAAGAAATACATGTAACACTGTGACCCACTTCTACATACAAATAAGAATATATAGTTAAAAGTTTCACAAGACAGTATCTATGCATACCGTATATCTCTGTTGCATTTTATTTCATTTTTAAAATGCTAGTTAATTTAATGACACAATTATGAGTTTTGAGGCATGTTTTGAAAAACCCTGGGCTTCCCTGTTGGCTCAGAGGTTAAAACATCTGCCTGTAATACGGGAGACCTGAGTTCGATCCCTGGATCGGGAAGATACCCTGGAGAAGAAAATGGCAACCCACTCCAGTATTCTTGCCTGGAGAATCTCATGGACAGAAGAGCCTGGTAGGCTACAGTCCATGGGGTCGCAAAGAGTCGGACACGACTGAGCGACTTCACTCACTCACTCATTCTAAAGAAATGCCCCAAACTTGACATTTATTGTTTCATTCCTCACCTGTGTGAGGTCGGGAAGGGGAGGGGTAAATATGCAAGCATAAAATAGCTGTTTATCTCATCCTAACTTGCATAGTAGAGTGGAAAAAGGTAGGAGTCAAAAAATTTGGATTCCAAGTCTGAACTTCACTCCTTATGAGCCAGGTTATCTTAATATGGAACCATAATGTTTTAGAGTTGATGGAAGCTCTAGAAACCATCTCAAAAGCCCTTTCAACTTTTAAACCTATATTAAGAACACATTGATACTTTATAGGATTATCCAGTTAAGTACTGTTGAGAGTCAGTGGAGCACTGGCTTAAAAGTGAAGACTAGAACCAAATATGTGCAGCAGACACTTATGACAGAGTAATAACCATATCGATGTAAGTGTTCACTCTCACTAGTACTGGTATAAGAATTGGTATTCTCTGAGCCTTTAACTTCATCATCTATAAAGGGGAATTGATAATTGATGAAGGAAACAAATCTAAGGATATTTTGCTCCCCTCCTGGACTCCATGCTTCTAGAGATAAAAGGAAATTTTATTTTTATTTTCTAAAATTTTAGAAGTTTACTATTCCCTCAGTATTTCAGAAGCAGTTGGTCTTCTGATAGTTTGAGCTGTGTTTGAATTCTTCCCCTGCCTCTTCTTGGTTGGGAACACTTATCAGTGTTAGATGAATGCTGAAATCTGTTACCTGTAAAATGTGATTGGGAGGGGAGGGAGGAGAATGGATGTCTATTCTTTCATATTGTTAAAAGATTAGCAATAATGTCTTTGAATTGCTTGGAGCAGTGTCTGGCCCTTAATTGCTTCCTGAATAGAAGCTATTATATGTTACAGAAAGCCTGAAACCAAAACCCATTCAAGGAGCCAGTTAGAAAAGGGTCTGTTTCCAGGACTCTGGCAGAGAGGAGCATATATAGATGGCAAGTCAGGGATAGTTAGTTGTCTTACTTAGCAGGCCTGCAGATGTTTATGGAATGTTCTTTATTGAGGGGGTCAGCAGTAGAAGGGTTGGAGACTATGAGCAATTAAAAAAGCACTTGTTGACCAAAAAAGGGGAAATTAATGATGAGGATTGAGTTAGACAAGGCGGTGGTCCTAGAGTGATTAGAATGACTAGTTTTCTGTGAGTATGGTTTCAATGTGTCTGCCCTCTGATGCCTTCTTGCAACACCTACCCTCTTACTTGGGTTTCTCTTACCTTGGGCGTGGGGTATCTCTTCAGGGCTGCTCCAGCAAAGCACAGCTGCTGCTCCTTACCTTGGATGAGGGGTATCTCCTCCCGCTGCCCTTCTGACCTTCAACGTGGGATGGCTCCTCTAGGCCCTCCTGCGCCCGCATGAAACTAAGCCATGCCCACGGGGCAACCCAAGACGGGCGGGTCATGGTGGAGAGGTCTGACAGAATGTGGTCCACTGGAGAAGGGAATGGCAAACCACTTCAGTATTCTTGCCTCGAGAACCCCATGAACAGTATGAAAAGGCAAAATGGTAGGATACTGAAAGAGGTACTCCCCAGGTCAGTAGGTGCCCAATATGCTATTGGAGGTCAGTGGAGAAATAATTCCAGAAAGAATGAAGGGATGGAGCCAAAGCCAAAAAAATACCCAGCTGTGGATGTGACTGGTGATAGAAGCAAGGTCCAATGCTGTAAAGAGCAGTATTGCATAGGAACCTGGAATGTCAGGTCCATGAATCAAGGCAAATTGCAAGTGGTCAAACAGGAGATGGCAAGAGTGAACGTCGACATTCTAGGAATCAGCGAACTAAAATGGACTGAAATGGGTGAATTTAACTCAGATGACCATTATATCTACTACTGCAGGCAGGAATCCCTCAGAAGAAATGGAGTAACCATCATGGTCAACAAAAGAGTCCGAAATGCAGTACTTGGATGCAATCTCAAAAACAACAGAATGATCTCTGTTCGTCTCCAAGGCAAACCATNCCAGTCCATTCTGAAGGAGATCAGCCCTGGGATTTCTTTGGAAGGAATGATGCTAACGCTGAAACTCCAGTACTTTGGCCACCTCATGCGAAGAGTTGACTCATTGGAAAAGACTTTGATGCTGGGAGGTATTGGGTGCAGGAGGAGAAGGGGGCGACTGAGGATTAGAGGGCTGGATGGCATCACTGACTCGATGAATGCGAATCTGAGTGAACTCCAGGATTTGGTGATGCACAGGGAGGCCTGGTGTGCTGCGATTCATGGGGTCGCAAGGAGTTGGACCCGACTGAGCGACTGAACTGAACTGAATGATGAGGATCTCTGAGACTTCCAGTTACACAGCTGGCATCTCTAGGTAGGAAGTGAGCTGTTGGGCCTTCTCTTTGACCAGGAATCTCCAGTGTGGCAGGGAGCCCCACCCGTGGAGAGAAGGCATCTCCTAGAAACACTGTTCACACCCCAGCCCACCTCTGTAGAAAAGTCATTTTCTGATAAGCTTTAGAAATGTATCTCTGAAAGGTGCCTCAAGGGAGCAGAAAATACGCACATGGAAAAGGGAGGTGGAAGAAGAGGCCCGTGGAAACTCAGACTGAGGCAGGTATTTTCTTGCTCAAAGTATTAGATCTTTAGTTATTTTTCCTTAAGGCACATGTTCTTTACAAGAATCTAACTGCCACTAGATGGCGCACAGACCCCAGCACTATTCTGACTGGGTAATATGTTTAAGATTCTTTTCAAAAGATAGGTCACTGACACATTGTCTTAAAAAATAAAATATATTAAGATATTTTAACATTTCCTTTTAGGAGTGAATAAAGGATGAAAAATTAAAATTCAAAATCCATGTATTTTGTAGACTTGGCTCAACAACCTCTATTGTTGAGGTTCATCATGGCTCATGGTCTTTGTTCATATGTAGGTGATATCTGTAATTTGATTCTCATGCACAAATGCTTCATTTAGTTTATTTAGTGAGATTTTTGGAAGGTAGGGTTATAAGAAGAGAGTAATCTGCACCCCCTCCAACAATGCCTTTTTTTCCTTCTTTTTTGTTTCTTAACCACTACTTGAAATTTCATTTCTTAGAAATTTTGAAATTGTGTTTCTTACAGAATATTATGTTGCTTTTATTTGTTTTATTTTGTTTTATTGTCTTGCTTTTAAACAAATGTCTGATTATTGCTTTGCGTTTGTGTTTGAATTGTGTATATGTGGGTTATAGACAGACATGGATGCAGCTGAAAGAAAGAGATGGCTGGTCACTGGGAAGAGCAGAGAAGCCCAGAGAGGAGGTGGAACAGTTGGCATAGCCCCTCCCACCCCAACCAAAAAGAGAAAAATGAAACCATGCCTGCAGGCAGTGGTTATCACCACCACCCTGACCATTAGCAGCATGAAACAGCACAACAGAGCACAAACTGTGCCTGCCCTTTGTTCAGGAACAGCAGTCGAGGATAATGGTTCTATAGCTTTGTTTATAAACTGTGACACTAAAACCTTTGGCTGTTGCCATTGAAGACGTCTCAGGAAAAGGGAATCATAATAAAGATTTGTTTACTTGATATAATCATTCGCTGTGAAGGGTATGAACAAGGTCCATTAAAATCCTTCCCATCATTTCATGTCTGGCTCCCTTGAAATGGTCAGAAACAGGCATGTGCTGACAAGCTGCCCTCTCCTGAATGGATTCCATCGGGGGCTAGGTTTACATGCTCTGGTTTATTGGGGCCATTATATTAGTAGGCAAGTGGCCGAGGCGTCCTTCTCTCCACCCCACCACCTCCCCTAAATGTCAGTGTAGGTGTTTGGAGCAGCCTGAGTGCCGCCTCCGGACTGCCTGCCCTGGAGAAGCCAACAAGAGAACTGCTCCCAGAGCTGCTGGCCATTGTCCATCCCAGTGCTCAGCCCAGGTTGGGATGTGCCGACAGATGTGGAGAATCGTACAAAGATCAGTCATATTTTATTTAAATATATGTCTCCAGTCTTATGTAGCCACCACCCTGTTTTGTTTTTTTTTGTCTTGTTTTGAGAATCATAGCCTTACATCTGGGACTGTTTGAACAAAATATACTGAAACATTACAATTGTTGAGATATAAATAAGTGATCAATAAATCAATTAATCGTGACAGTAAGTTTTCAAGAAAACTATCAGATAATGTTTTAAAATTTAGCATGAAACTTTTAGCTTAATTCTGTTTTGTATTATAGTTCCCCAAAGAGTTCCCAAAATAAGAGAAGTAAAAGCTTTTACATTTTCAAAAGTAAAATGATTCTGAAAAAAAAATAAACATGATTCTGAACACATATAAATACACCCACAGTGTTCTTGATGTACAGGTCCCTTGAATTCCATAGTACAGGTGGATCTAATGTATAAGATGATAGCAGTTCTTTCATTACAACTAAAGCTTTGATCTCCAACTATTAGTTAATGGATTGTCTTCCTTGTTCCTTCTCACATCCCAGCTGTGAGCTTCACTCCTCTGTGAAGGGCCAGGTACTAGCCTAGAGATAGGCATGGAAGCCCACTCTGTCTGCAGCTGTCCCTTCTCCTCCCCAGCATCTCAGGTTGAACAATGAAGACAGTAGCAGCAAAGAAGTCACCCCGGGCATCTTGCTTTAATGTCGCCAGCAGATCTAGATCTAATCAGTCCTAATGCTAGAACTACATGTTTTGAGCCTTGGGCCAAGCATTTGATTACATTATCTCCTTTAATTTTTATTTTACATCTGAGTAAACTATTGTATTAGAGAATCTGGGTGACTTGTCTAAAATCAAGTCACCCATGCAAGTAGTAAATAGGGGGAGCACAATATAAAACTAGGTCTGTTGTGTTACCGTGAAGTTGTATTTTACAAACATTTCACCCTGTGAGTGTAAAACCAGCTTGTGGGTCAGTTCCCCTTCCCCCCACCTGTGTTAAATAAACGGTATGTGTCATCTGGCCTGAAATAGGGGGCGCACGTAGCATAACCCCAGAAGTGTGTAAATAAATGGTATTGCAGGTATCCCAACCATTGACAAACAAGTGAAAAACACCCAAACAGAAGGATGGCTGATGGCTTCCTCAATATTAGGAAGAAATTGTAGACCAGAACAGTTACAGGCACTGTGACCTGCTGCATATGCAAAACTGAAGTATAATATTTTCAAGTTGACAGCATTTGTTGAGGGTGAAGGTAAGCAGGATAACAGATGACCCTATGGTTGTTTTTTTCCTTCTTCTTCTTTCTGCAGTGTGCTTTTGATTCTTTAAAGGTTAATTTCGTTAATTTTGACCTAAGTTGTATCATTTCTCTGCTCCTTCCCAGGGCTTCCTAAAGAATGAAAAGGACAATGCCCTGCTGTCTGCCATCGAAGAGTCCCGGAAGAGGGTAAGAAATGTATAGATGCATGCTGTTGTGAGAGCAGCGTGTATGCTGGGATGTACAGGTTCTAGAAGCTGGATTCTCTGTCCCAGGCCCAGCTTTCCTGGTAGTTCACCAGGGGGAGTTTTACAGTAACCATTTTTGAGGAAAATGCCATGCTTGTAACTGTGGTATATCCAGTGACTGCATCTGAAACACTAGGCTGGGCAGTTAACCATTAAGTTAATCTTGAAATGGGAGCACAAGACAGTTCTTGGGTCTCACTGTTATAGTATAAATGGCATTTTGGTTTCTACTGAACCAGCAATTCAGAAGAGCAGTTATGATCCTTGATAATTTTCCCTAATTTATTTTCCTTTTGTCATAAAATTTGACTTTCTACAACACCTGTTAAATTAGCAATTTCTTCAAGTTCTTTTGAACAAACAAAAACATCTTGATGTTCAGAGGATAGTACGTCAGTCAGCCAGAACAGCCATGGCGTGGGCAGCAGTATTTTGCACCAAGCATCCCTGCAGGATACTCACAGATCATGTACTTTACCAACATGTGAGCTGTCTTCGGTTGTTTGACAGGGATGAAAAGATCAAAAGCTTTCCAAAACCTTCCATTATGGAGTGGGAGATTTTCAGGCCCCTGGGTCTTTTGGGGAAGAAGGAAGAAGCTTAGTGATTATATGGAGTTGGTTCTAAAGATGCAGGTTTTCCCAGGAAGGAGGCTGAGGGTTTCACGTTAGTCTGAAAGCAGTCGCTGTATCTGCAAGGACAAGTAGGGGTGAAGGGACCTCTGTTCTGCTGTTTACTTATGTAGCCCATAGATCACGTGAAATTTGTGTATTGTTTATATGGTTCAAAAAATAAGAGAGTAAAAAAAAAAAATTGCTTCTTGGTATGCTTTATTAAATACTCCATACAGGTGGAAGTGTTTCATTAGGGCTGTTGTGAGTGAGACAGGGCAGCACGGGGGCTTTCCAGCTCTAATTGATAAGAATATGTTTCAGAGACATTATTTGAATGACTGGTATGTTTAATTATCAGTAAAATTCCCTAAAATTTAATTAATTATATTGTTGGCAACAGTACTTATTCCTAGAAATAGAGAGATTCACTTGATCCAGAATTGAAAAAAAAATTTTTTTAAGATTTTTTTCCTTTTTGTTCACACTTGGAATGAGTTACTCACCAACATTGACTTCTCCTGCTGTATAGGACCAATGAAATTAAATTAGGATTGTCGAATGCCACCGAGCCTTATTAATCCTTTTACCCTGCGGAATGTGTTTCTGAAATTGGCAGTCTCTGAACGTTGTGCCATACTGAGACTAAATGTGCAGCCAGCCAAAACATTTAAGTGACGTACCACAGTGCAAAATGTGTGCATATGTATTTGTGAGGGAGATGTTCCGGTGTTGGGAGCCGGCCCTGAGGGGGACCTTTCACCTGTCTGGACACCTGGAGGCTGCCACTGAGCAAGAATCATTTTCAAACAAAAGGTGAGCAGCTTCCTGGCATTTTGGTGGTAATTTCACGTTTGAATAACTTGCCAATGTCCTGCTGAAATGCCAAGAAAACAAGCCACAAAACCACAAATGTGTCCTATCTTTTCCCATTTGGTGCATCTGAGCAAAAACAGAACAACATTATCAGAACATATGTAGAGTTTCTAAAAGCCAGCAACAGCTCAATAATAAGCGGGTGTGAAGTCAAAGCATATTGCCCTCTTCCCTTTATGAAAATGGGGTTCTAGTGCTCCCCACCTGTTCTTAATTCAGTTGCCCAGTTCTTTCCGTGCCTGCCTTTCTTAATCAGGTTTGAAGAGATCTGTTTCCCCACATAACTTGAAAGATTCAAATATATATAACAGTTTCTCCCTGCTTTGTCATTTTCTGTGGTTTGTCTTTCCTTTTAATTCGTAGACCTCTGCATACCCTTCCGGGTTATCCCTCTTCTCTTCCCTTAGGTTTCTTTCCTTCTTGTCTCTCACCTCCCTTCAGACCCTCCCTGTCCTCCTTCCTCTTAGTTCTTAGCTCTGTTGATTCTCTCTGATTAGCTCTCCTAGTTGACATTCTTCTTTGCACCTAATCCAGTGGTTCAGATGTGGGTCTAAAGGGAATAGACTAGAAGAGGGCAGATGGGCGGCTGATCATCCCTGATTAGCCCGCAAATTGGATGTTCCATTATCTCTAATGTAATTAAGATAAACTGGGGGTGGCATGGCCAAGAGAAGAGAATTTTAATGTTGGGCCAGTATTTTTATTTGAAGCTCTTTATCACACTAATGATGAATGGAATGACAGTGCTGTTTGTTCAGGTTGTGGGGCTGTTTCTAAATGAGTAGCCTGGCGTCCTTCTCAGATATATTCTGAGGACTGGAGCCCAGAAAGCTGCCAGTTTTCAGAGTACTTCCTGTGTTCCTGAAGCCGTTCTTGGCACACAGGTGGGCAGCTTGATTAACAGGGGATGGCTGATTCCCACTGACGGCTCTGACCCTTACACGATGTCTGAAGTCTGCCCCTCCCATCCTCATCAACAGTGTCTCTGAGACGGACTGTGTTCTCTTCAGTTGCCTTTACTGCTTTGCCATTCACCAGCCGGAGGACTTACCCTTAAAAAAATTCATGTGATGCCCCGGTGTCTTGGGTCAGTGCCACAGCTTAGCCAGTGCTTCGCTTGCTTCACTTCCTGTTGCAAGTTTGGGAAGCTGTATGGTATGTCAGCTTTCCACCTCTATTTCAGCCTGCCCTGGTCCACCTGCCACATAGCTCTCTGTTTTCCCTTACTCTAACAGCTGCAAGGTTGAGGAGGTGGTTGACCACTGAACAGGAAGAGGTTTAGAAGAAATGTGGTTCAACACATGCAGCATTTCTGGTAGCTTCTAGGTACCCTAGCCCCTTCCCTGCCCCTTTCCCCCATCTTTCCAACATCCTTCTCTCTGTTCAAAAAGCATAGCTTTCGTGTTTAAGGTCCCTAATGTAGCAAGAGAAAATGATTTTTCTCTAGGTTTTTTTTTTCAATCCAGCTAACTGGAATGGTCTTTTCTTTTTGACTCTCAGAAGAAAACCAAGTGAAAGTCTATTTTTAAAGTTTTTGATTATCATTTCTTCTTCTGTCTTCAGAGTACATGTTAGGAATACACTGATAGATAGACCAAATCTAATTTGCAGGATGTGCCAGCCCTCTTCCTAATCATTTTTGTGGCTGTCTGCTGTCTTTTTCATGTTTTAATAAATACTGATCCATACACAAACATCACATTTGTAAAAAGAGTATACGATTTTTCTTAAGAGTTTCCCAGAGCTCGTATATATGGATATTATCAGTGTATAAATTATCTTTGTTGCCAGAGAAAGAGCAGGCATTACTAATATTCATTCCTTTGGTGCTGCCTAACTGGATGCCGATCTGATTGTAAATGAAATGGCTTTTTGAAAAGCAGGCTCAAGCTTATGGGAAACCTGGTTGCCAATTAAAGAATCATAGGCTAAGAATGGCTATGATTCAGTATGTCTCTATAAGTTGCTCTAATCTCCCCCTCAGAGGGTTTTGTTTTAGTTTTCAAGGGGCTTTTCTGTCTTCTTTGGCGGCAGGGGGGCGGAGGGGAGGGGCGGTGTTGTTGCTGTTTCTTTTTCCCTTCCTTTCTCCCTCCCTTCTTTTCTGTTTTCCTTCTTTTTTTTTTTTTTCCTGAGTGCATTTGCTTTGGCAACCTGCAGTGTCACTAGGAAATAGGAGAGAGGTTTGCCAGAGATTTCAAGAGTGACTTTGAGTAGACTGATGCAGACGCTTTAACCTCTGAGCCACCAGAGAAGCCCGAGTAGACTGATAGGAAACTTAATTGTAGACGGCTCTAGGGGGTGGGTGTGTGTGTGTGTGTGTGTGTGTGTGTAACTGATTTGCTTCCTCCTGTGGAAATATTACTGTTTCTTTAAAAAAAATAAGACACTGGGAAAATCTTTTGTTTCTGTCTTATCTTAGAGGNGTGTGTGTAGGTGTGTTTGTTTGTGTGTGTGTGTGTGGGGGGTGGGTGTGTGTGTGTGTGTGTGTGTGTGTGTGTGTGTGTGTGTGTGTGTGTGTGTGTGTGTGTGTGTAACTGATTTGCTTCCTCCTGTGGAAATATTACTTTCTTTAAAAAAAATAAGACACTGGGAAAATCTTTTGTTTCTGTCTTATCTTAGAGGCTCATTAAATCTTAAGATACCATTGACTTACAATCCATCATTATTTTATGTTCTGCGCAGAAAAAGTACTTTAAAAAACAGTACTTCAGTTTAAACTTTTGACATGCTTATCAATCTTAATATGTAGCCTGATTTCAGAGGTTTAAGGTTTTAAGAAAATACTTATCTTAATAAGCACATAAGAAAAAAATTCAGCATTACTACTCATTAGAGGAAATGCAGATCAAAACCAAGAGTTATCACCTCACACCCATTAGCATGGCTACAGTCAAAAAACCCAGAAACTGATATTGGAGAGGATGTAGAAAAATTGGAACTATTGTGCACTGTTGGTAGGAATGAAAAAGTGTAGCCTCATTGAAAACATTATGCCGTCGCTCAAAAAATTAAACATAGGATGACCATGTGATCCAGTCATTTCATTTCTGGACATGTATTCCAAAGAATTGAAAGCAGGAACTTGAAGAGATATTTGTACACCCAGTTTCACAAAAGCATGATGCATATTAACCAAAAGTTGGAAGCAACTCACGTGTCCATGGATAGAGGCATAGATAAACAAAATGTGGTGTATGTGTACAGTGGAGTATTATTCAGCCTTTACACAGAAGGAGACTGCATGTGCTACAGCATAGATGAACCTGAGGACGTTATGCTAAGTGAAATAAGCCAGACACAAAAGACAAATACTGTATGATTGCACTTCTGTGATGAGTACCTAGATGTGTCAGAAGTAGAATGGTGGTTGCCTGTATGTGGGGAATGGTGGGAATGGAAGTATTGTTTAATGGGTGCAGAATTTCATTTTTGCACAATGAGGAGCATTCTGGAGATACATGGTGGTGATGTTTGCACAGCCATATGAATGAACTTAATGCTGTTGAACTGCACAGTTAAGTGGTTATAATGGTAAGCTTTATGGTTAAGTACATTTTACCACAATTAAAAAACTGCTTTTCATGTGTTAGACTTAATGAAATAGGGCATGTTTGCAAACAGCTCTCAGTTCTTTAAGGATAATTTGAAATAGCTTGCCTTTGCTCTGATTATGGAAAGATGGCAGATCTAGAGGGTTTTGAATTTCTGTTGCACGTTAAGGGAAACTGTGTTCTTTGTTTTCTCACTCGGGTCCTCTCTCTCTCCTTCTCTCCCCCAGACCTTTGGTATGGCTGAGGAGTACCATCGAGAGTCAATGCTGGTCGAGTGGGAACAAGTGAAGCAGCGAATTCTCCACACCCTGCTGGCATCAGGAGAAGATGCCCTTGACTTTACTCAAGAAAGCGAGGTGAGTTGAGTCCAGAAAATAAACCATTATTTAAAAATGTGAGGTCAGAAAATCCTTATCTGCTTGACCGCTGGCTGGCCTGGAACAGCTGGTCCCTTTCTTCCTCTGGAAGCCCTTTCTTCATCGCCTTCTAGATGCCCACATTTGCCTGGATTCCTCCAGCATGGCTGGCTGCTTCTGCTCAACCTCTTGTGCTGAATTGTCCTCAAACTCCTGTCCGAGGGCTCTGTCCTTGACCTCTTCCTGATTCTTCATTAATCACTGCCCTGTTGATCTCTTCTGGGCTCGTGTATTAAATACCTTCTATGTACTTGAAGACTCAAATTCACATCACCGCCCTGAATCCTCCCAGACTTACTTGTTCTAGTGGCCTTCTTGGCTACTCAGCTGTCTCAGAGCCATCAAGCTTAACATGTTTAAAATTGAGTCGTGGTAGCAACTACCTCCAACTCCCTCCCTGCTTTTCTCACAGAGTTTATCACCTTTATAAAGGGCAGTTCCAGTTTTTCACTTGCTGAGATCCTATACCTCAGATTCATTTTTATCCTACCCTCCTCTTACCTAGACTCTCAGACGTGCTGACAAATCCACTTAGCCCTCCTCTCAGAATATACCCAGAGTTCAACCACTTAAAAAAAAAAAATTATTTATTTTAATTGGAAGCTAATTACTTTACAATATTGTGGAGGTTTTTGCCATACATTAACATGAATCAGCCACGGGTATACATATATCCCCCCTCCCATCCCGAGTCCCCTTCCCCAACCACTTCTTACCACCTCTGCTGTTAGCATTTGGGGCCAAGTCAACTAGCATCTCTGATTCAGATTATTGGACTGATCTCCTAACTGGTTTTTCCATTATCTGTTGCTGTGTAATCAATCACTCCAAACCATAGTAGCTGAAAACAAGTGTTTAGCTCAGCTGAGTGTTTCTGGTTTGGGATGTTCTGGCCCTGGTGGTCAGGATACTGGCTAAGGCTACACCCCTCGCAGGGCTCAGCTCGAAGAGGATCCAGGCCCAGGCTCGCTCATGTGCTTCCTGACAAGCCTCAGACCCTCTCTGGCTCTTGGCTAGGGGCATGAGCTCCTCGTTATGTGGGGCTCTTCTGTGCTGCTCACAGCATGGTAGTGTGCCTCTCCTGGGGCAAGAGTGAAGGATCCAAGGAAGAGGTCAAGGGCCCCTGAGACAGAAACTACAGTCTTTCCGTGACTTAATCTTGAAAGTTATAGTCTGTTGCTTCTCTGATCAAAGTAAATTACTAAATTCAGCCTACACTCAAGGAGAGAGGATTAAACAACAGCTTGGATCTCAGGACATGGGGATTATTGGGAGCCATCTTAGAGGCTGTCAACCACACTGGTCTCCCTGCCTCTGCCCTTGTGCAGTCTTCTCAGTAGTCAGAGCAATGCTGTTAAACACGGACTAGATCATGTCAGGCCTCTTCTCAGGGTCCTCCAGTGACACTCGTCATGTTTGGAGTAAAAGCCAGGGTCTTTGCCCTGACTTCCCAATCCTTCTCTGACCTGGTCTTGCTGCCTCTCCCAGCTCACATTATTCTGCTCTCCCCATTGCTTTTGCTGCTTCTGTCTTAGATCATCTGGGCTTCCTGTTGCTTGTGCCTAAAAGGCTCTTCCCCCAAATCACTGCATGCCCGTCCTCCTCACTTCCTTCAAATATTACCCAGTGCCATCTCGGTGAGGCCTTCCAGGACCTTTACATCTGAAATCCGAACCAAGCTCTCCCTATTCAACCCTCCCTGTATCCCCTTTTCTTGCTATATTTTTCTTTTTAGCACTTCCTCACTTTAAACCACTTAAAATCACTGTGTGTATGTGATGTCTTTATATTGCTTATTGTCTATTTCTCCCGGAAGAATTTAAGCTCCAGGAAGGTAAGGATTTTTGTTCACTGTATTTACTTATATCACCAGTGCCTAGATGAGTACCTGGAACATATTCGATGCTCCAAAAATATTTGGTGAGTAAATCATTTGGCCTTAGCTAACTTTATGCCAACCAGAGTATTAGGGATGTGTGATTTTAGAGTGGGTATGTTCCATAGGGTTTATCTCTTACTTATCCTGGAGATCTTTCCTGAGAGGGATTTTGAGGCTGCATCTTGGGATCAGCAAGAAAGTATGTCTTGCTTGATTAGTGATGTCTGCCCTTGGCCAGTGGGAACTGTGACCATACATTCACAACACCAGTGTTGGGGAGAGAATGACTTTGGGGTTCTAATCCTAGCTTCACCACTGACTAGTTCTGCTATGGCATCCAAGTTTTTACTTATACATTAAATATTCAAGTTAACCCTGCAGATATTTAGTGTCTTCATTAGTAAAATGGGATTATTGGGAAGATTAGTGATAATGTAAAGCCCCTCTTCCATAATGACTATCCTCTACTATTGGTTAAAAGTTAAGTAATTTCAGAGCACTTCCACGGTGGTCCAGTAGCTAAGATTTCACCTTTCAATGAAAGGGGTGCTGGTTCAGTCCCTGGTTCCAGAGCTAAGATTCCATGTGTTTCAAGGCCAAAAAAGCCATTAAATAAAACAGAAGCAGTACTGTAACAAATTCACTAAAAGACTTTAAAAATGGTCCACATTAAAAAAAAAATCTCAAAAAGTAGTTTCAGACAACTTGTATGTGCAAGTTAAAAATTATGTCAAAAAATTATTAAAATTTATAAAAATTATAGCATTAGTTATTTCAAGTAATATTACCAGTGCTTCCTCCAAAGTTGTTTTGACTAGCTGATGTTCTTTTCTCATAAGAGATTGGACACCTAAGGCTCAGTGAGACTTGTGCTATGCTAGGTGAGACTGGGGACTGTTGACATTTGGACCGTCGTTCTATTGACGTCTGGGTCAAAAGTGGGTAGTTTGGCAGTGTCATGCCTGCATGATAACGTTACACATCCTGTTGTCTACAGATTTGCTCCTGGTTTAAAACCAAGTTTTTCTATTAGCTCCCAGATAAATAGATGCTAAAGTCATTTATCTTAGGAAATTACTCATTAAGGACCTTGTTCCACATTTCTTAGACTCAAAGACTTCAGAGAAGAGCAGAGTCTTGGCGGTGGGGAGAAAGAGCTAATGTAGAAAATCCTTGGGCAGCCTGATGTTTCTCAATTTCTTATAAGTCTAGGCAGAGAAGTAGAACAGCTCATGGTTTTATAAACTTCATTTTTTAAAACTGTGTTAATAGGTTGTGGTCTGTATTGGGATTTGGAAGTAATTATAAGCTGCTAATGAGATACTCTTTCTTGATTGCTCTTGTCTTAAAAATAGACTAGTCTATTTAGTAGACACTTCTTCCTTGACCTCGAGTTCTCGCTCTTGAAAGGAAGGACTCCCTCTTATTGATACTTTTGCTGTTCTCTGTGGTAACACCTAGCAGAGTAAATAGCTTTGCTGAAAAAGCTGGCAAATAATGCAGATGGTTCTCTCTTCAGGTTATCCAGGGAATTGCCATTTCTGGAACCCTCATAGGTTTTATTGTTTGTTGCTGTTTTGAACTTTTCCCCTGAAGTATGACATACATACAGAAAAAAATGCACACATTCTAAGTTTATAGCTCAGTGAGTTACGAAAAATGAAACACACCCAGATGAAGAAACCACACTGCCATCCCCCTAGCATCCCTGCCCCCTATGCTTTTTCATTCATGACCCCGCACCACAACCACCAAGAGAAACACTGTCCTGACTTCTAATACCATAGATTAATTCTGCCTGTTTTTAAACTCTGTGTAAGTGGAGACATGCTGTATGCGCCCTTGTGTCTGGCTGCTTTTGCTTAACATTCTATGTGTCATTACATGTAGTTGAAGGCAGTTCATTCTCATGGCCAGATCTTATGACTGCAGTATTTACCCATTCTGATGTGGATGCACATTTGAATAGTTTACAGTTCTTAGCTTTTATAACAAGTGCTAGTGAGAGCATTCTTGTACCTGTCTTCCGGTGAACGTACATCTGCACATCCGTTGGGCACACGTGAGAGGGCAGTTGCTGGCACACAGGATACATGTGTTCAATCTTAGCAGATGTTGCCCAGTAGTTTTCCAAAATGGTGTCTCACAGTCCCCTCCCACCAGCACTGTGAGAATTCTTTGTTCCTTATCTTTGCCACACTTGGTATTTTTTGTCTTTTTCAGTTCAACCATTCTGGTGGATGTGTGGAAGAACCATGTGTTTTTCCCATATAATTTTCTTCCAGAAGATGGAAAGGTGGTATTAGCTCCACTTGAGCAGGCACTTTCTCTACCATCTCTGCAGGAAACCACAGAGACAGGCTTTGGAATTCAGCAGGTCTGAGTTCCCAGGCCTCTCCTGGGAACCACATTGTTCTCGTCCTCGTTGTAAAAGGCCTCTCTTAAAGAATGGTTGGAAGGAACATAGACGTGTGTAAGGTACCTGGCCCAGAGCCGGCATAGAGCGCACACTTAGCACATCCCAGTGTGTTTATGGTGGTGGTTGGTGTTTGGTAAGCTACCCAGGTGAGACTAGTGGAAAGAACCCGCCTGCGTGGGTTCAGTCCCTGGGTTGGGAAGAACCCCCTGGAGAAGGGCATGGCAACCCACTTCAGTGTTCTTGCCTGGAGAATCCCATGGACAGGGAGGAGCCTGGTGGACCTGGTGGACCACAGTCCATGGGGTTGCAGAGAGTCAGACATGACTGAAGCGACTTAGCACACATCCATGCACACATTGTTAAGTTTATTTTTATTATTCTAAGATGGATCTGTCCCTTTTTAACTGTCCCTTTGAGAGGGTAACAGGCAGGAAGGCCAGGGGTCTCCAAAGGGAGGAAATAGCCTGCAAGTGTCAGACATTTTATCTCTCTTAAGCAGCAGGAGGAAACAAACTAGCGATATTTTTTTCCTTCTCTATACAAATTTAAAAGGAGGTTTCTCTTAAAATTCTGTGTTGCCATAATGACACCTGGTTTCACTTGAAGTTAACCATTGCCTTTTTCTTATGGAAATGTTTATCTTAAGCTATGCTAATGTACTATGCCTTTACCCCAAACTCTGTCTTCAAGTCTGTTCTGCCTTTTGGGCTCAGAACCTACTTGATAAACCAATATGTTATACTCCGATATTGTTCCTCTAATCT
>SJYV01025531.1:791762-950571 GCA_006410875.1 Neotragus pygmaeus
TGGAAAAGACTCTGATGCTGGGAGGTATTGGATGCAGGAGAAGAAGGGGACGACAGAGGATGAGATGGCTGGATGGCATCACTGACTCGATGGACGTGAGTTGAGTGAACTCCGGGAGTTGGTGATAGACAGGGAGGCCTGGAGTGCTGCGATTCGTGGGGTCGCAAAAAGTCAGACAGGACTGAGCGACTGAACTGAACTGAACTGAGTAGCTCAGATGGTAAAGCATCCGCCTGCAATGCAAGAGACCTTGGTTCAATCCCTCGGTGGGGAAGATCCCCTGGAGAAGGAAATGGCAACCCATTCCAGTATTCTTGCCTAGAGAATCCCGTGGACAGAGGAGCCTGGTGGGTCACGGTCCAGGGGTTTGCAAAGAGTCAGACACAACTGAGTGACAAAACACACAATCAATTTGTTATCTTTACTACAACTTAGCGTTATGTTTTTTTTTTTTAACTTATTTTGGAGCTTTTTCTTGGTTAGTATGTGTAGGTGCCTGTCATTTTAGTGGCTGTAATAAATTTCATTGTATAAATGACCCAAGTATTCCTCCCATTTTATCCATGAAGAGCTATGCCCCAGAGAGGTTCAATGTCATTACCCAAAGTCACACAGTTGGGTTGCATTTAGAACCTGGATCTTCTGGTCCCCAGTTGGTGTTTTTTTCCTAGTCATACTGAGCTTCTATGTACAGAGTGTATAGCCAACTACTGTATGTTAATTGCTTTGTTTCTGTTTTGTGTATACAAAGCCAAAGCCTTCCACTTGAAAATTAAAAACTCTCTTCCTTCAATAGTATCATCACATTTTCTTTTTCCTCTGCACTTATTTTGCTAAAAGTGAATGCTAGTTGCATTCCTTTTTTCCCTCCTTGGAAAAAAGAGGTTTATTTATCCCTGGATGTGTTATGTACAAAACTAGCTGCTTGATAAAAGCTTACAGTTAGTTACCCCCTGCCACTCCAACCATATCCTCCCAGTTCTGGATTGCTCTCTTAGATAATGGCTCTTTTATCATATGACATCCCTTATATGTGGAATCTAAAAAGAAATGATACAAATAAACTCATTTACAAATCAGACTCAGAGTCTTAGAAAACAACTTATGGTTGCCAGAGGAGGGATAGTGGGGGGAAGAGATAGTTAGGGAGTTTGGGATCAGCATGTACACACTGCTTTATTTAGAATGGATGACTAGCAAGGGCCTACTGTGAGCACAGGGAACTCTGCCCCATGTTACGCGGCAACCGGGGTGGGAGGGGGGTTTTGGGGGAGAATGGATACGTGTATATGTGTAGCTGAGTTCCTTCACTGTTCACCTGAAACTACCATAGCATTGTTAATCAGCTNGCAAGGGCCTACTGTGAGCACAGGGAACTCTGCCCCATGTTACGCGGCAACCGGGGTGGGAGGGGGGTTTTGGGGGAGAATGGATACGTGTATATGTGTAGCTGAGTTCCTTCACTGTTCACCTGAAACTACCATAGCATTGTTAATCAGCTATACCCCAATACAAAATAAAGTTTAAAGTCTGATTTTAAAAAAGAAAAGAAAATCACTCTTTGGGGAACACCATGTATGCTGAGAAAACCCTTCTCATGCCTGTGCTCCCAGAGATGGTTTCTCTGCTCCAGATTCCTAGGTGAACCCTTTGCTGTCGTCCTGGCCCTGCCCTCCCATCTTCCCCGCCTCCCTGGTCTCTGACTCCGTGCTCCTGGTATCCCCACTGTGATCTAGTCAGGCAAACCTGAAAAGTTTGGAATGTTTCCGCACACAGCACACCGGCGTCCACTTTCCCAGCCCTCTTGCAGCCCCTGGCTGTGAGATTCCTGTGAGTGTTTGCTGGTTCCTCTCCTCAGGCACATGCGTGCCCACATCCTGTTGGTGGATAATTGACTTTGTGTGTGGTGAAATGGAGGCTCCGCCAAGGGCAAATGAAGGAAAGCTATGTTTGAAAACAAGCATATTAAACAAAATTCATTTAAATGGAAATTTGCGGGCTGAAAACCAACTACTTTTTAAGTGGATAATTTTTAGAATTAGGTTTCTAGTAGTACCGGAAAATATTTCTCAAGGCTGTTTATGTATATTTAGCTGAAACAGTTGTGTTCTTGCAGAAGTATTTCGTGCTGTTTCTCCCTTTCATCCCGGTTTATTCCCCCCAGTTAGGTTACTGGAATTAACAACCTTAGTGCTCTGTTCTTTCAAAGACTTGGGAATCACCAGCTTTCAGAGAGTTAGTTCTGTTCCAGAAAGATGACTGTGTTATAAAACAGTCTTTGTCACAGTGTTACTGGAAACACTCAGAAGTAGAAAATGAGCTAGTGGAAATTCTGTTCATACATGGAACTCATGCTCCTTGTAGAAAAATGAGATGAGAATTTCCAGCCAGCAGAAGGTTAGGGTATGTTTCTGTAGTGTCCGTATCTATCCATTGTTCAGCGTTGGATTTATTCCCATGTTCCTTGTGGTTTATTTTTTATTTAATGTGATAGCAGTTCACGTTTACTGGTCAGATGTTGGACAGTGAGTTCTTTCTACTTGTTCTTACTTACTCCTTGTGAAGTGAGTAATATTTTCTTCCCATTTACTCTCTTCATCTATAAGGTAAATATCATTGTTGCCCCTGTATCATTGCTACAGCTAAAGAAGCCCAGGCCCCAAAGAATCGGTGTACTCAGTCAAGATCACCTAGCTAGTGAGCAGTGGAGGCAGGCTTTCTAAACCACTGCTGACTTGTTCTCCAGTGGCCATCCTTGGACAGCTGCCCTGGGCTGCCCTGGCAGGCAGCGTGGCCCCAGACTGTGGATGCAGACCATGGCTCTGCTACTTACTGGAGTGTCCTCGGGCAAGTTGCTTTCTGTGTCCTTTGGTATCTTTCTCTGTAAAACTGACATAATAAAAGTATGTCTCTCATAGGGTTGTGGAGTTAATACATGAAAATTAAGACTCTGCTTGGTGTATAGGAGTTGCTCAGAAAATGTGGCTGTTGTCACTGTTGAGTTCAGTTCAGTCGCTCAGTCGTGTCCGACTCTTTGTGACCCCATGAATCGCAGCACGCCAGGCCTCCCTGTCCATCACCAACTCCCAGAGTTCACTCAGACTTGCGTCCATCAGTTTTCAGTCATCTCAGATAGGAATGCCTTCTGCTGTGAATAACTGAAAACTTGAGTTTCTGTAGCTTGAAGAGGAATTTATTTTTCTCACCTAATAAGTCTGCAGGTGTGGAAAGAGTGGGCCTTAATTCACTTGCTCTGTGGTGCTATCAGAGACACATCTTTGTCTCTGTACACCAAAATTTTTTAGCACGGCCTCTTCAGGCTCAAGATGATTGCCGCTGCTCTAGGCATGCTGTTTGCATTCAGGTTAGAATGCTGAAACACCACACCAGGGTCTTTTTCCCTCTCTGTCAGGAAAAGCAGACGCTACAGTTTGCCTGAATGTACTGCCAGGCTGGTGCTTCCGTCTCACTGGCTAGAACCAGGGTGGTGCATGGCCACTCCCAGCTGCAGTGGAGGCTGGAAAGGGTAGTGTGTAGGGTTGAGCTCATGAGGACCTATTGTCAGATTTTCGGAAAATTTGCTATCTCGTTGATATCACTTGGAATAGCTTGAATTCTGCCAGCATGGGAGTATCTACACTAAAGAAACCAGCAGATGCTACAAATCAAGTCCCCTTCCCCAAGCCAGTTGTTAAACATTTACCAACACACTATTACATATGTTATATCTAAAATGCCATATGCCAGAGGAGGAAGTGGCAGCGACTAGAGGTAAGAGGTGGGGATGTGAAATATTCATTGAGTCAGCCAAGCGGCAGCATTTACTCAGCTTACCATCTGATAGGGAGAGTTCAAGGCCAACATATGGACAAGTTTCTTAGTCTTTTTTTAGAAAGAACAAAGTTAACCTTTGGCTAAGTTTCATCCCTACTGTCAATAAATATGGATCAAAATTAGGTGTGTTTACTAGGTATTAGTTATATTCTTAAATTTCCAATATACTGGTTTTTGCTGTACTATAGTGAGACCAAATTCAATATTTTGAACAGTAAGTTATTTATAGCTCCTTTAATACCAGTGACTGCAGAAAATCAGAGGTGGGAGGACTTCTCGAGAGTGTCTAGGACAGTCCCTTCATCGGTTTCTCAGATGAGAAACTGAGGCTCCAAAGGAATGTGCCTATCCCTGGACCCCAAAACCAGGGAGTGGAGTGGTCCTCCTGGAACCCAGGTGTCCATTCTAGAAGCTGAAGCTTTACATCCCGCCTTTCTGCCTCCTGGCCCTCCTTCCTCCCTGTCCTACCCCAGCGCATGCTCACACTGGTAACCTTCTACCAGCCTTGGTGGTGCTGGGAGGTTTTGCTGCTATCTTCCATATGCTCCCGCAAAGCGTACTTTAAAACTGCTTTGTTTTAGACTTTAGAGAATAGAGCATTGATTTTTTTTTTTTTTTAATGAGAAAAGCTTAAAGAATTTGATCTCTGCTGCAGTACAGTACAGACTAATTTGGAAGTTTAAGAATATGCCTGATGTACCTAATTGGAGCGTATCTATTTTTGATCCATTTTTGTTTACGGTAGGGAATAAACTTAGCTAAAGATTAATCTTTCTCTAAAAAGACTAATAAACCTTCCCATGTGTTGGTGTCTGACTCTCCCCATCAGATGGTAAGCTCTTTGTGGGCAACCTCTTGTGGGCTGTCTTCCTGTCATCCCTGTGGGGATGGGTGCGTGCATGCTGTGCGTGTGGCAGGCAGACACCTAACAGATGTTTACTGAATGAATGAAAAAAATAAATGACTCAACTTAGGCTGACTTTGTATCTTCAGATGCAGAAAGTTCATCAGTAGCTATTGCCTTAGTGTGGACTCTAGGAAATGTCTGAACCTCAGTATTGTGACCCTATAATCTCCATTTCCTCAGCTGTTTAATGTTGATGAAAACAGGAGACCCACATGCACCACAGCTTCACTGGTGTAAAGACATGGATGAGGAAGATGAGGCAAAGTGGGAGCTTGGGATTGAAACCAAATGTCACAAAGATAGGAACAGTCATTGAGATATCCCTGCAGCCTCCTGTTATGAAGTTCACTGGGTCCCATGCCTGCTCCCTTATGTGTTCATGATAAGAGAATCGCCTTCTATTGAAACCCCAGAATCATTCAGGAAGTCTGACTAGGAAACAGACTCCTCACAGCTCCGTTAAAGACAAACAAATGTTTATGATTTTTTTTTTCCTTTACATGATTGAATGCTGATGTGAACCAATTCTGAATGTATATTTCTCTACAGTCAAGTTACATCAGCGATGCAGGACCCCCTGGTCGAAGCTCTCTAGACAGCACCGAAATGGCCTATGCCCGGCAGGTAAGCATGTTCTCAAGGAAGATCAAATCCAGGAAAATCTTCCATGAGCCCTCTGGAGAGTAAAAGAGAACACAGACTTCATGTGAAAGTCAGACCCTAGAAGCAAGTTGGGTTTTCATTCAGAGGACTTGTTAATATTTTACCATCTAGGTCCCTGGAGAAGTCTGTCAAATTGGGTAATAGAATGACTCAGGTTTGATTAAGGGAAATTGAAATCTGCCTCACACACTGACCAAGGCATCTCATTTTGCATTTGGCAACAGTCCATGTACAGTAAAGCTCTGAGTAATTGCACTGCTGAGCAAATGGAGTTCTGTATTAACTGATCACCTGGTTGGCAAATGATATTATCAGAAACCCTGTTCCCTCCTTCGTTGTAGAAAGAAGTTTTCTAAACATTTTTCTGCCTGGGTTAGCATAGTGTACCCTCTGGATATTACTGTCCTGGAGAAGCTCATAGTATTTGGGGTGTTGTGATTCTGGTTGTGTATCATGACCATGCGATAGTGTAAATATAGATTGAGACACTCTGTGTTTAAAGCACAGGGTGTAAAAACCACACGAAACTGCCCTCAAGACAGTACAGACCTGGAATTGACCTTTTCTGTAAAGCTGTANGTTGTGATTCTGGTTGTGTATCATGACCATGCGATAGTGTAAATATAGATTGAGACACTCTGTGTTTAAAGCACAGGGTGTAAAAACCACACGAAACTGCCCTCAAGACAGTACAGACCTGGAATTGACCTTTTCCGTAAAGCTGTACCAGCCTTGTGTACTTTATTCTAATTTGCTGATTTCCTGCACAAAGTATCAAGAAGGAAAAAGTCTTGTTTCTTGAATTGCAGGTGGTGGGCTTCCACCCCCTTTAAATCGTCCTGCACCAGAAGTCACCGAGGAACATCTGTTGGATTGTGACCAACTTCCACAGTGGTATGAGGGGAGAATGTGTTGGTGCCACTGTGGCCCTGCAGTCACCCAACCTGAGACTTGGGGGAAGAAAGGAAGTGGGTAATGCTGAGAGCCACAGCGACACCAACACATTCTTCCCTCAGAGCACTGTGCAAGTTGTGTCAGCTTTGCACACACAAGTCCACCTTCTTCCAACTCCCTCATGTTGTTTTACTAATATTTATTCTCCAATTTTTAGATCTCCCACACTCCATCTACATTTTTTAAAATTTCGCTTTGATTATATGACTATCATTGTCACAGACATCTCCAAAATTCAGGCCTAATGAAATTACAAGCTTCTGAGGAGAGAAACCATGGGTCTGCTGTGTCTGTGAAGACTAAAGCTTTATAAGACTAAGGTTTTCTAGTACTCAGGACTCCATAATGTCATGTCTATTTACGTGGCAGTCCTCTCCAGTGGAGAGAGAACCAGAGTCCAGAGTAATATTGGCTTTTCCATTCCTTAAACATCACATAGTTCCTTTTTCTTGAGAAAATTTTACTAAGGAGCCGGGATTCTCGTTGAGAGAAATGGGTACTGCAAATGGGCAGAAGTGTTCTTCTAACACCTGTGGGGGCTGCAGCCTGGTGGTCCTTACTCAGTACACAGCCCTGGGCTGGGGCCCTTCTATCCTTTTATCAGAAAGGTGACCAGACTCTGCTCAGATTCCTAGGAAACAGCAGCTAGAGACCTTCCACTGTCCCGTCTTCCACTTTGGTCCTTGCTCTCTGGGCCCGAGGGTCTGCTGGGCCGAGCAGCACAGAACTGCACATGGTGCTCCTCCCCCAGGGCCACCTTGCTCCCGCTCCCCAGGTTAGGAGGGCTGGGGGAGCAGTTAGCTCTGGTGTGTGTTCATGCCACTGTGCCAGACTCGGACGCAGGACTGAGCAGCTAGCCAGAGGCCTTGCCCTCCAGGCAGTGTGGATAGTTCAGCCACTGTGAGGAAGGAAAGGTTGGCTGAAGCTTCTGACCACTGGGCAGAAGTTGGTTTCAGAACTCCTTCAAGAGGTTCTGAAAAGGAGAGGTGAAAATGGAATTTGTGCCATTTACTCTGCTCTTCGTTTCAGATTTATATCTATAACGAGAAGATCGTAAATGGACACCTGCAGCCTAACCTCCTGGACCTCTGTGCTTCTGTCACAGAGCTGGATGATAAGGTAGCGCCCAGAGCCCGCCGGGTGCCTGATGGGATTAGCAGCTTGCTGATTTGGCAGAAGTGTGCTAGAGAGAAATTCTATGCTTTGGAAGATTAAGTGTTCTTCAGAGTTTTATTTTAAGTAATTTTTAGGTGATTTTTTTTTATGGTGATAAAAATATATGTATCTTTAATGCATCTTCAAAAGGCCCAGCCAAGCTATATTTGCTTTGAAGTCCTGTCAGGCTCCAGCTCCACCCTGTCAGTTTCCCAGCTAAGACAGGGCTCTTTCATGAGATGTGAATTGTAAAGGTGACGTGGTTTTCGTACCGTGAGCCCCTTGAACTCGACTCAGGTGGGGTCTTTACAAGAGTTTTTCACATGCCGCTGGTTTTGTTTCTCTCTGACTGCCCCCTCTTCATTCCTGCCCCTCAGTTCTTATCCTTGGCCCAGTTTCTCCCACTGCAGGGAAAAAGTAAAAATCAAAAAAGGGGATGGATGGATTGGTAGGTGGCCAGGAATAACGGGAAAAGGAAGGGAGTCTATAACGGAAGCAAGCACGTGAACACGTTTTTCCTTCACAGGGCAGCCAACTTTTTTTTTTCCATTAATAAAGTGTAAGATTATAAAACCAATCTAAAGAAGAAAGTAAGAATTTATCTACTCTCTCACCACCTAGAAAAAGTCACATTTAGATGGATTTTCTACAGTTTTTTACTTTTCCAAGAAACAGTGAAAATGGGATTTTCTCTTTTCCTTTGGAAAAAGTGTATACCTGCTTTTTCTCCAACTGCTACTGCCTTCCAGAGATCTGAACTTTATAACATTGCAGCGGGTTCAGGGAACACACTTCTAAGGCGAAGTTTACCACCAGGAGGGTTCTGGGATGTGAGAGCCCGTCTGTGTGGTGGGTACACACAGACAGGCACACCCGTGCCTCTTCTAGGAGGCTGCACCGGAGGTGCCTTCTGAGGGGAGTGAGTAGGCGGGAAAAGGAGAGGCCGTGCCACTGAGAAACGGGGTAAGAGCCGGGACCCCTGGAGAGCCTCCGGGAGGACAAAACCTGTATTATTTAGGTTAAACTCTTATTTTAAGTCTTAAAAAACTCAAATGACCTTGTAAGGACTGACATGCAGCTATTTGAGTTTAAAATCCTAGAGCTCTGGACGATTATAAATGTGTTCACTCTCTCTTAAGGGATAACCCACTGAGATTCAGTGTTCTTGTTACTTTTATGTGGTCTCAATTATGTAGGTGGTTATGTCAGACCTGGAATAGTAATTGACCTGAAAACCCACTCAGGACCTGAGCTGCTTATGGGAAGATGAGAGCCTGGCCACTGGCCAGGCCAAGGCACATCTTCTTTGCTGGGCTTGAGCCTGAGGGCTGCAGACAGGACGTTAACCTCAGCCCCCTCCACGTCAGAGCACCATGAAGAGCCAGGCTGCTTGCTCAGCCCCACAGCGTTGTCACATGCAGTGTCGTTTCTGTGCAGAACATCTCCGACATGTGGGCCATGGTGAAACAAATGACAGATGTGTTGCTGGTGCCGGCGACTGATGCCCTGAAGAGCCGCAGCAGCGTGGAAGTGCGCATGGCGTTTGTCAGGCAGGCCGTGGGGTACCTGGAGCAGAGGTGAGGCGGCGGCAGCACAGAGGCCACCTTTAAAATCCCCTGAAGGTAGCCATTCCCCTGTTTGAAGTGGTTCTCAGCTAAGTGCTCTGGAGCTAGTGTGATTTAAACAAGGTTGAGCAAGTCTGAGAGGTGTCGCGCTGTTTTTAGGAGCACTTCTCTATGGGAACTGTCCCTGCACAGGTGTAAAACCACGTGAGTGGGAGCCCTGAGCCCTCTTAGGCTTTTCCCTCTCTCTTTCTCCACCCTGCGTCCCTCAGTACAGCGACAGGGTTATTAGAGCACAATGCCTTGGGTCAGGATCCTGGGCCCTCGTGGGGTTCAGCCATTGCTCCTCAGGCTCTTGGTTTTCTCTCAGCATTTTAATTTTCCCAGCCAGCGTTTTACCACCTCCAAACCCTAGGAAGGCCCCTTGAGCCTTTGTTTTCCTTCTGGCTCTGCTTGGTTAATCCTGTGAGTTCAGATCCTTCCCAGCTGCTAATGCCTCTGATTTGTGCCTAGGTTTTTGCCACCTTCTCACTAATTGGAGTTGGTCACAGAGGGGTTTGCGGCTGGACCTTTGTGCCTTGACTGTTGGCCCCTAGTTGGTAGGGGCTGTGCCATTCATCCATGCCCTGTGGACACTCCTTCTAGCTCTGAATTGACCAGCAGGTGTTGTCATGAGTGTGCAGTAGACCCTCTTTATCTCAGAGTCAGGGCGCTAGGCCTCTCTCTGTTGGCTGGAGAAGAGAAAGGCAAGCTGAATACACTTTCTCAGTTGCAGCTGCCAGTGGCCTTGTGTGGTCACCTTCTGTCAACAAAATAATACTCTATTAGGAAGTCAAGGTAATTCAAGACTTGATACTGCAGAGAGAGGACAGATTTTTATATCAAATACTAAATTAATTATTTAATAGCTACACAAGATGAACACCATCAGATATATTAAACTCACTAGCCTCCATTCTTTTGTTAAGAAAAATCTGAAACTGCAGTGGTCTTTCATTTTTTCTGGCACAGGCGCAGAGAGTTCATAAAGTATTACATCAGGCTTTCACTCAATTTTTATAATGTAAGTTTTGTTAAGTCTTCGTCCATGAAGAACCTAATATATATAGTGGTATTTATTTGCTACAAGTTAGCAAAATATGAGTCAAAATTCTCACAGTGTATAAAAAATTTTAGGGTTTTTTTTTTTTTTTTTTTTTTTAAGGATTAAGTATATGACTGCTTTTTCTTCAGTAAGCCTAATTCTCACTGTTGGTGTTTGACTTCACCAGAGGTACCAGGTTGCAGTTTGGGATTTTATATATGTAAGCCATCCCAATTCTTCTTTATTCTTTTCATTTAGTTTTTTTAGGATGATCTTGTTCCATTAATACCTTTAGTAGCACTTGGAGCTATTCGGGAGTTTCCTGTGCACAACTATTATATGCTTATTTTCTTTTTCTAATAGCCTCTCTCTCTTGGCATCTTTTTTAAGGATTTGTTGTCCTTTTTGATAAAGGGAATATTTCAGATAACTGTACTCACTTAAATATTTTTGCTGGTACTAATCCACTGAGAGGATAACTCACAGTATTTCTTTTTTTTTTTTTAAGATTTTTTTGATGTGGACCATTTTAAACATCTTTATTGAATTTGTTGTAGCATTGCTTCTGTAGCATGTGGGGTCTTAGCTGCCCAACCAGGGGTTGATCCTGCACCTCTTTCATTGGAAGACGAAGTCTTAACCACTGGATTGCCAGGGAAGTCCCAACATACAGTATTTGAAGTGATGTAATACACCAGATGGCAAAGCAGGCCTGGTCCCAAATTATTTTTTGAGTATTTAAAATTTGAAGCAAGGTAGCATTTCTTAGCTCTCAAGGAGTTTAGGCTATTTCTCAAGGAATTTAGGCCCTTTCCAGCATGTGGGTTGTCTTCATTCAAGTTGGAAGAGACCATAATGGGCATTGTTTGTCCCAGCTGCTACAGGGCTCTTCTCTAATCTCTTGTCCAACCTCTGCTTTTAATTACTTCCAGTGATAGAGAACTCATAATTTGTTAAATTATGTTTGTTTTTCATCATGAAAATACTACATGATTATTATAGAAATTTTGAAAGATGCCAAAAAGAGGACCTGAAAAAAGGAGCAGTCCCCCCTCTCACATGCAGGGGCTCCTGTACCTTGTTGTATTTCCTTACCGCCACCTCCACACCCACCCCCCACCGCCTTTCTGGGACATATGAATATTCTTTTTGATATTTATATTTTATACAGCTTATGATCCCAATGTGTACAATATATGGTTTTATATAGTTTGCTTATAAAATTTTTTGACAGTATCATTTTTTAAAACTACATCAATTTCTGATGAATCTGTTTTCTGTAATTGACTTTTAGATGTTTTTCTCTGAGAGGTGTGTGTGTGTCTCTCTCTCTCAGTCTGCTATTATACTTAATCTGATGTTTAACATTTTAGTGCATATGAAGCACCTGAAAGTTTTTCATTATATTAACCCCATTTTTGAGTATCTGTAACTCAAACCATGTAATCCTAATACAAAAACAATTTGAAACATTATAAAGGATTTTAAGCATGCTAACAAATAAAGAGGGAATGATAGAAAATAGTTTGCAGACACCAGTGTGACAGTGGGCTCAGCAAAGGCCATCAGTGGAAACTATGGGGTGAAAGGTTATTGGTGAACAAAATATTCACATGACCTCCAAGTGGTACCCCACAGAGTACTTTCTGATTTCAGAGGGGAAAGAAGGTGCCTCAGCAGTGAAATCTGGTGGACCACATCTTTAAGTGATCAAATTAAATGTTACCAAGAATGGGGCAAAATGGTATTACCTGCCTCACTGTGACAGTACCAGCATCAGCAAAAAAGCTGAACCTGGACCAAGTCATGAGAAACTATTCAGCTTGTGGGGTATTATACCAGGTAGCTGGCCTAGATTCTTCTCAAAAGGTCAGTGTCATGAAAAAAAAGTAGCAGAATTATCCTGGATTAAGGGAAATGGAAGTGGCATGACAACTAAATCTCATGCATTCGCTGGATTGGCTCCTGGATTTTAAAAAAAACCAACTATAACTGACATTAAGAAATGTAAATATGTATTATATTTTAGACAGTAACAGTACATTAATGTTAAATTTCTTGATATCATGATAGTATTGAAGTTAGGTAGGAGAATGTCCTAATTAGGAGGTACATGGTAAAATATTTACAGATGAGGTGGCCCCTGATTTCTGTATTTCTATAACGTTTTCAAATGGTTCAGATAGAATGTATGTGTGAGAGAGAGAAGAGCATGCATGTAAATATTAACAACTGACAAATGTAAGTAAAGGGCATATGAGCACTCGTCAAACTAATCTTTAATTTTTTTGTAGGTTTAAAATTTTTCAAAATAAAAAGTTTGAGAAGATCCACTAGAGCATTAGGCTGTGAGCAGAGCACTTATTTTTCTGCACAGCAGCCCTTTCTGCATTTGAAATCCACAATTATGTGGCTCCAGGAATTCTTTTGAGTATCCACAGTGATAAGAAGTCTTCACAGAGATCCATCACCCACCAAATCAATAATGTAGCTTGCTTCATTAAGCATGCACTTCAGTTTCATCTTCTGTGTACAGTTGAAGTCCAGGCCATGCCATGTGGAGTTCACAGTCTAATGTTGTGGGTATGGACACAGATATATGTAATATGTATTTTCAAACCCCCCTCCCTTTTTTGTGCCTTCAAATTTTCTCCAGTTATAAGAATTACACCCTTGTGACTGTCTTTGGAAACTTGCATCAGGCCCAGCTGGGCGGAGTGCCGGGGACTTACCAGTTGGTTCGAAGTTTCTTGAACATTAAACTTCCAGCTCCTTTGCCTGGACTTCAGGTACTAGCACCTTTATGTGATCAGTTACTCCTCCAGGTCAGTCTCTCAGATAGGCATTTTCAGCTGAAATGAGGTTATGTGTGGAAACTGTTGTATGAAGAAGAGACCAGAGGGGGCAGGAAGAGAACCTAGGAGACCTGGAAAGGCTGGTGGCTCAGGAGTCCAGGGGATGGCGGTGGAGGAGGACGGTGCAGGGGGCTGATGTCATTGGTTTCTGGACATGTTTTGAAAGTGGACCCAATAGGACTGTGGAAGAATTTGGCTATGGGTGTGAGCCACAGAGTCAGGGATGACTTCTGAGATCGTTGGCTCAAATAGCTAGCAGAACAGAGTTAGATAGGGTTCCTAGAAAGTGCCTTTCTTCTCAGCTCACAGTTCAGATACCTGCTGTGTGCGGAGTGCTGAACCAGATCTGTGTACCGAGGGTGGTGGAATACACAGGAGGCTGGCTTCCTGCAAGAAGTGAGGCCCACACTAGTGCTTGAAGAGTAAGGGCTCGCCAGCCAGCAGTCTTGGATAGGGTTTTCGATGGGGAGGGAGCAGCAAGAACAAACGTGTCAAGGCAGGATAGAGCACTTGGCCTGTTGGGTGTGTGTCAGGGCGGGGCCAGCTTGGGGAGCACCAGGCTAAGCACTTAAGGTGCAAACAACTCATAGGGGTTTAAGTGGGGAAGTGACGCAATTAAGTATGAGTTTTAGGAGTCCTGCTGAGGGGAGGGTAGAGGGGCCAAGAAGGGAAGTCTGAGGTCCACGTTTCTGGAGGAGTCGGGGAGGAGCAGAGTGGGGAGTAACCACAGGGCTGCTACACAGTCTGGGGACACAGCCACTTTCAGGAGAGATGCTCTTGCTCAGGGTAGGATCAGACCTGCTTTCCTACATCCCCAGTGCCAAGCACAGTGAAACTCTTAATATGATGATAGTCTCCTATTGGTAAGTGAATGTCTTTAGCCCTTACTTGTAGGGGTGGCAAGAGTGCCTGTCTGTAAATCATCACAGGAGAACATGTCACCCCTTCACTGTGAATCCTGGGGTTCCATGGAGAACCCACCATCTGGCTTTGACTCATGTGGAACACATGGCATTGTAGAGGAAAGGCTCTAAGCTAGACTGGCGTTTCCTAGCTTGCCACGGAATAGTTATTGAACAGCCCCATGTCTCAGTTTCCTGGTTTGTAAAACAGAGAGGAGGAAGCCATTCTGGGTCCCTACCTAGTGGAGTTGTGAGATTGAATGACTTAATACAAGAAGAGGCTTAGCTGAGGACCAGCACATCGAAAGCCATCAGTTAGCTTTTATTTGCCTGTCTACTTGAGCACCTTTCCTTTTTTAGGATGGAGAGGTGGAAGGCCATCCTGTGTGGGCGTTAATTTATTACTGCATGCGCTGCGGAGACCTGCTTGCCGCTTCACAAGTGGTCAACCGAGCCCAGCACCAACTGGGAGAGTTCAAAACTTGGTTTCAGGAGTACATGAACAGCAAGGACAGAAGGTACAGTGAACGAGGTGCCGAGTCCAGAAGAGGCCATATGGGATAACAGGGTGGTCCGCCCTGGCCTTGCTCTCTTTTCCTTGCGCATGGCTCCAAATAAGTTTCTGTTTGGGAGAAAAATGAACTTTAGAAAGCATGAAGAATTCAAGAGCCCCATTCTGGCACGAATGTCTAGCCTTACAGCGTCCTAGGCACATCAGAGATGCTTTATAAAATGAAACTATTGTATTACGCTCCACTTGTTCACTCTTCGTGCTTTTCTGGTTGATCCAGATGAAAATATGTTGCCATGCACTTCATAGCTCAAAGGCCAGAATTAGACACTGGCAAACCTGAGATAATGACCATTGAATTACTTCAGCTGTTTTTTGTTTTTGTTTTTTCCTCTTGCATTAAGGAACTGCAAAGCATTAGTTTTTCTTTGGTTTTTGTTAATGTAGTTGGACTTAAATTCACATTCAAACCTAGTTTAAATATATGTGCATGTATATAGAAGAAATAGTGGTGGTTACCCCAGTTATATGTGTGGAAAACCAGGATTACTTTTTTGGCAGTGTCCATGTCCAGAGAGTGTGGTAAACCATAAGTCCTGTCTTGCTTATATCAGAGTGTAAAGTAGGGACCATGTCCTAGGTTCACCAGGAGACCCTGAGACAAGGATTTGAGTGCAGGAAGTTTATTTGTGAGGTGATGTCACAGGGTTAAGGGAGTGGAGAGGCCAAAGGGGGCTAAGGCAGTTAAAGGACTGACTCAGTCTTGTTCCTCACTGTTTGGAGGCTACTGGGGGTCGGGGGCTGGGGGGTCAATTCCCCAGACCTTCTGCCCTGAAGGCCACCACTGGAGTAACCAGCAGGCAGAGACGCAGGTCCTGGGAGCTGCAAGTCAGGTTAAAGTGATGGTCCCAGGGATTTGGGTGGGACAGTGCCTGTTCCCCTCCATGGAGGAAGGCTTCATAACTTTGTTGTTGTGTTGTTGGACCCTGGGTGTTTCAGGTGCCCTGGAGGATCTTCAGCCTGTGTCTGTTCCCTTGTGTCTTCAGATTGTCCCCAGCTACGGAGAACAAGCTCCGACTGCATTACCGCAGGGCCCTCAGGAACAACACGGACCCCTACAAACGGGCCGTGTACTGTATCATTGGCAGATGCGACGTCACAGACAACCAGAGCGAGGTGGCCGACAAAACCGAGGACTACCTGTGGCTGAAGGCAGGCGTGCTTCCCTTGCCCAGCAGGGCATTTGCCCCTTTCCCCTGCTTACACTCTGCACACAGATTTTACTGTTAATGTATGATGCCAGTAAGGTGACTGCACTAGTGGTTTTTCTGTCTCCTGGCCCAATTTTTATTGTGCACGATTCCCAACCAGTAACACAGCCATTAGCATAGCCTTGAGCCTTGAGCTTAAACAGCTCTAAGTTTGCTCCTGGCTCAGAAGGTGAAAGTGAAGTTGCTCAGTCGTATCCGACTCTTTGCGACCCTGTGGGCTGTGGCCCACCAGGCTCCTCCGTCCATGGGATTTCCCAGGCAAGATACTGGAGTGGGTGACCACTGGTACCAATGCCTGTTTTTCTCTTGGGGGTTTAGTTGAACCAGGTGTGTTTCGATGATGATGGCACCAGCTCCCCACAGGACAGGCTCACTCTCTCTCAGTTCCAGAAACAGCTGTTGGAAGACTATGGTAAGATCCCCTAAGCATAAATGCCTTCTGTCTCTCTCATCCACCTAAGGTCACTGGTTAGCTTCTTTTGGGAAAATCCTTCATCTCTGAACTCCATCTCTCCTTCAAAACCCTGTGAACCTTCAAAACACAGCACAACAAAACAATTATTTCAGATTCGAGTAGAGGCCGCACCCTTGGCCTTAAGTAGTGGATGTGGCTTACATTGTCACAGACAGTTCTTTGAGCAGCTCTGGTGGACACTGTCTCAGAGAGAGAGATAGAGGACTTGGCTGCAGCTCCCTCAGAGTTCTCAAAGTGACTGCATATGAACACAGAGAGAAAGAAGTTCCCGCTGGTGGTCAGCAATGTTAAATGCTGTGAATCTGAAGGAAATGCAGCTTGGAAGTCATTCCTCTCCTTGTTGAGTGACTCATCAGGACACAGGAGATAGACCCTTTTGCATTCTGTTTTAAGGTCCTACTCTTTGTTTCTTTCCCACCTAATGCAAGTAGTCCAGGTTTTACAACAGGGGCCCCCCACTCTCCAGTTGTGTTGGGAGGTCAGGAGGCTTGGAAACAGTGCAAAGCTGAAGTGGCATCCATTGTGTCCAGAGCCCAGGTCCATTCTGGCTCAGGCTGGTGCTTTCATCCCGCCCTTTAAGCCCTTGGGGCTGCTGGTCGGCCGATCCTCCCCTCACTTCTTCTGAGTCAGCTCTCCCTCCTCTCCCTCAGGCGAGTCCCACTTCACGGGGAGCCAGCAGCCCTTCCTCTACTTCCAAGTGCTGTTCCTGACGGCGCAATTTGAAGCCGCCATTGCCTTTCTCTTCCGTATGGAGCGGCTGCGCTGCCACGCTGTCCACGTGGCGCTGGTGCTCTTTGAGCTGAAGCTGCTTTTAAAATCCTCAGGACAGAGTGCTCAGCTCCGTGAGTATTTGCTGGCCCTCACACCTCCACAGCATGACACATCCCCCATCGGGTGACAGTGGGTGCAGAACTGTGGCCGACAGGGATCCAGCAAACAGAGCCAGTCGTTTTTAGAGAGTTGTAGACAGCTGGGCCTCTGGGATGATCAGTGTGAGGGGGTCTTGCCTCTCCCTCCTCCATTCAGATTCCCTGGGAAGTTCAGTATATAAACCTAGTGAGACTGGTTCCCATTGGGGCTCTAATTGGAGACACTGGAAGGCCCAACGAGCCATCAGTTATGCCTGCTGGCATGGAGTGTTAGTCAGGAGTGAGAGAAGAATGTGCCCGAGTGGCTGCAGTTTGTGAGTAGCACAGCAGACCCCTCGCCCCTCCCGGAGCACATTTCGTAATAGTCGGTTGTTGCCACCTTTTCATTCAGAGACCAGCATACTGTGATTCACTACAAAATGCCATTGTCTCCGCTCTGTGCTTGAGCTGAACTCAAGGGCGGTGGTGAAGGGACTGGGCTGAGCTCGTACTGCCAGACGTTGGCTGGGCTGCAGGAGTAGGTGCCCCTGGGTCTTTGGGCTTAGTTCCCATAGTTCCTGGTTGTGTGGTTGTGACCATTTCTGACCCCCCTGCCCCGTGTAGTCAGCCATGAGCCCGGCGACCCTCCCTGCATGCGGAGGCTGAACTTTGTGCGGCTGCTCATGCTCTACACCCGGAAGTTTGAGTCCACAGACCCGAGAGAGGCCCTCCAGTACTTTTACTTCCTCAGGTGAGACTGGCTTTTGACCATGTACTTCAGCTGATTTTGGTTTCTGCCGTTATGAGAATGATGATCAGAGACCTTAAAGTCTCACCTTCAGAAACCAGTTTTTGTCTCCTCCTAGGGATGAGAAGGATAGTCAAGGAGAAAACATGTTTCTGCGCTGTGTAAGCGAGCTGGTGATAGAAAGTCGAGAGGTACATCTCCTAACTTTTCCAGTATACAGGTTCTCATGCTGATCACCTCAGTGTGGGCTGGGGGAGGCGGGGAGCTTTAGAGTATGCTTCGTTTTCTGAAACTGTTGATTCAGTCTCAGTATCCTCGAGACTTCTTCCACCTCCCCTAGTCCTCTCTCATCTCCAAAGAACTGTGGATTATGTGTATATCCTCATCCAGTAAACTGGGTATAAACATTTTTTGTCTCTGCAGTTCGATATGATTCTTGGAAAACTGGAGAATGATGGAAGCAGAAAGGTGGGTTAAAGACACCCCTGGAGATGTGTTAGTTTGCAGGTGGGGATTTACAATTGTCCCAAAAAATACAGTTAGATTTTAGGATGCAAGGTACTAAAGATGCAAATCTGAATGAAGTTGCTTAGTGTTAAAAAACAAAGAATGAAAATAACAGGTCCCAAGTGATGACCTTGATGTTAAGATACATTTCTCCTTGAAATATGTAAATTTGTGGTGAGATAGCTTTTTAAATTATGTTCAAGATACTCATCTGTTTACACCTGCCATTTTTTCATCTGAGAAGGCTACATTTCTGCCATTCTTGGCTCAGAAAATATGGAAGAAAGAAATTGATTACTACACCTACTCTCCCCAGATGGGAAATTAGAGATGCACTTGACCTCTCTCCAAACGTAGTTTTCGAGGGCTCAGAACCCTGCACTGACCCCAGAGATGCAGCTGCTCCCATGAGCCTCAGTGATTCCCTGAGACCCATCATGGCTACTGGGCCGGGTGGATGGGCAGGGGCCCTGGCGGGGAGGCCCCTCCTGACCCTACTGGGGGCCATATCAATGGGCAGGGGCCCTGGTATGGAGACCTCTCCTGACCCTACTCGGGGCCATGTGGACAGGCAGGGGCCCTGGTGTGGAGGCACCTCCTGACCCGCCTTGGGGCTCCTTTGCCTCTCTCAGGGACTCACTTTCCCTGCTTACAAAAATGGGTGGTTTAGATTTAGACCCAGAAATCTTGAAATGAGCTCACACTGCTCACACCATCCAGCTCAGGAAGACCAGTGGCAATGCTGGTGATGATGGCCACGCTTATGGAGCGGTGACAACTGCCAGGCCCTGTGCTGAGTGCTTGATGAATATGTTCTCACCTAGTGGTCACAAGAACCCCGCCGAGTCGGAACTATTATCTGTTTTTCAAGGGAGGAATGGAGACAAGAGAGGTTAACTTTTGTCTTCAAGGTCACACAGCTAGTAAGAGAATGAGCTGGAATTGGAACCCAGTCCTTCTTGACCCCAGAGCCTATGCTCTTCACTGACCTCCTGTGCTGCCAGGGTGGCAGAGAAGGTTGGTCGCCTAACTTGGTCCAGGGCTAATGAAGAATCAGGCAGCCAGTCAGGCGTCATGGAGTCTATGTTACCTAAGGCCTGTCTCATACTCTCTTGACCATTTGGTTGCTGTTGAGTGATGATGCAGATTTTTTTGTTGTTGTTTTTAGTATCCTGGCACCACTTGCCGTGTATTTTCTTCAGGAGTAGGTTTCTTTTGCTGTCTGTCTTATAAAGCAGATCCAAAACCTTTCAGATATTTTCTCTGAGCCTCCTGATTTTTTTGCCCCCACTAGGGTCATCTGCAAAATTAAAATCACTGATGATTTCACATACTCACTTGGTCATTTTGCAAAATGAGAAAGCATGGAGTCTTAACCGCTGGCTCCTCTGGGCTGCCTGTGAGTCTGCCTCTTCATGGGTACTCATCTTGGTCCTTTCACATGTTTAATAGGCCCTTATATCTTCAGGAAAGCCAGAGTCTGGCTGATGAAAATATATGCATTGCCCAGAGCAAGCATTTTCAGTTAGTTTTCAGATCCCCGATTGCTTCTCTGTGTTTAAAATGACAGCTTTGTCCCTCTGTTTCTCTCTTCCTCCCTTCCATAATTTGTCTTGTCAGCCTGGAGTCATAGATAAGTTTACCAGTGACACAAAGCCTATTATCAACAAAGTTGCTTCCGTGGCAGAAAATAAAGGACTGTTTGAAGAAGCAGCAAAGCTTTACGACCTTGCCAAGGTAAATGTGTCCTTTTCTTGCCTCTGCACCTAATAGATCTGTCAGCCTTGCTGCATTAAATGCACAGCCATTTCAACGGTGCTGTTATTGTACCCCTCTGTCTGCTGAGGCATTGTCTCCTAATGCTTAGGCAGTTAATGATCCAGTCAGGGTGAAATTCCCATTTTACAGAATTATTTCTGCCCATAAGGTGTTTCTGGCCAGACGAGAGCACGATATATTGAAAGGCTGTCCTGTGGGCATTGAGCTGTAGTCTCACTTAGCAGCAGAATAAACCTCCATCATGCCTGGACAGTAAAGCTGCTGGTGAAAGTGCCTGGTGCTCATCCTCCAAGCAGCTGCAGACCCACTGGGGATGGATGGATGTTTGGGAATAAAACCACAGCCAAGGCGTGCTGAGAGCCTTGGAGTTAGGAGTTCTGCATTAGAACATTTGGGAAATACTAGTAACTGTTGCCTGGAGAAGATTTCATTCTCTCCTTTTATCACCTCAGTGAAGTTGGCAAAGCAGGATTATAATTCATTTTTTTAATTTAAAAATATTGAGACTGAAAGTAAAGGGAAAGTGTTAGTTGCTCAGTCATGTCCGACTCTGTGACCCCATGGACTGTAGCCCACTAGGCTCCTCTGTCCATGATATTCTCTAGGCCAGAATGCTGGAGTGGCTTGCCATTTCCTTCTTCAGGGATCTTCCCTACCCAGAGATTGAACCCAGGTCTCTTGCACTGTAGGCAGATTCTTTACTGCTGAGCCATCAGGGAAGTCCTCTATTGAGACTGAGGTCTAGTGAAAAAATAGAAAAAGGTGTAGATACTTAGCATACATAACAGCTTGATGGATTTTCCACAGGTATATGTCTGTGTCATCATCACCCACGTCAAGATCCAGAACAAAAAGTTCCCTCTTTGTCTTGATGATTTAGTTTTTTTCTTCGTATTGATTATTTTTAATGAATTCCTTCTTTAATTTAAAAAAACCAAACAGAATGCTGACAAGGTGCTGGAGCTGATGAACAAACTGCTTAGCCCCATTGTGCCCCAGATCAGCGCACCACAGTCCAACAAGGAGCGGCTGAAGAACATGGCCCTCTCCATCGCGGAACGGTAAGGCCGAAGAAGCTCCCAGGGCCCCGGGCTCCCAGCCCCCACCCAGGTGTGTCTTTAGCTTCACTGTAACATCACACAGTCCCTAAGAGGGCCTCCACCGTCCACTGGCACTGACAGTTTCGAGAGTTCTTAATAACCATCATAACCAGCTGTCACTTGGTAAACAGTTTTGCCAAAAAGAAGGGGATATAAGAATATCTCAGCATTCTAATCCTGCAGTTTAATTCTAGGCATTATACTCATCTCTGCACCATTAGCAGCCATCTCAAAGGGATTTGGTAACAAAGCTAGTGATGGATGGATGGGTAGATGGGGGATTCTTCGAGGTGTGGTAGCCAGTGTTTCAGAATCTCCCCTCTCCCCATGAGTGGAGGTGTACTCCAGCCCGTGTGACTCCCTGGCTGGGCAGCAGTCGTTACTTTTTGTGCCCTCTCCAAATCTGCCTGAGAACTGGGTCAGGGTGCTTGCTGAGATGGCGGCCAAAGCTGGAGAACTGGGCTTCATACAGAACGTTTATAGGTCGATCTCTATCAAATCCACCATCAAATGCTCAGCCGTTATAAAAGAGACACTATTTTCCACTCCTTAGTTCACCTCATCTAGAGAGCCTAAGAGGTTCTGACATTTTTTAGATGTTGTCCTCAAATTACAGATTGCACAGAAATTGCTAATATACCCCTGCCTCCCTTCCCTCTTTTTTGTCCTTCAGGTATAGGGCTCAGGGAATCAGTGCAAATAAATTTGTGGACTCGACATTCTATCTTCTGTTGGACTTGATCACCTTTTTTGACGAGTATCACAGTGGGCATATTGACAGAGCCTTTGATGTAAGTTTCAGGAGGGATGTTTGAAGTACTGCTTAATGTATGTCCTTGAAAAATCAAAACATTTTGTGGGATTCATTTAAAACAAAGGAAATGTCACCAGTATGCCTGTTAAGTGAAAAAGGACAAGTAAGATCCTGGCAATTTAAAAGGGATTTCTGTGTTGTTCTTTTTTTTCCCTTTTTTCTTTTCCTTTCTTCTTTAATCTAAAAACAGAGGGATTTCTCAAAATAATTTGAAGTCTCTGAATTGTAAAAACTGCCTCAGAAAATGAGGATAGGAATTGAGTCAGTCAGCAAGTTGGAATCAAAGCCTTTGAACAAGGGGAGTAGAATTTCCTACTAAGAAGCCACCTATGAACATGTTAGATGCTGACATGTGTTTGAAGAGATGGAATGACTGTGATGATTGTATCATATGGGGCTGATGGCTTTTGTGTTAAACAGATAATTGATCGCTTGAAGCTGGTGCCCCTGAATCAGGAAAGTGTGGAAGAGAGAGTGGCTGCCTTCAGAAATTTCAGTGATGAGGTGAGTCTTCTCTGCTTGAATTACAAAATCGTTTTTTCCGCACTTCTGCTGAAAGCTTTTGTTTTAATGTAGCCAATAACTCTTAAGAGTCCTAGTACAGTTACCATCCAAACTGAATTTTCTCAGACGAGTCCAGTTTCAGGAATCCTGGACTGGTTTTCCTGTGAGTACACATATACCCATCAGATTATTGTCTGAATTCCTGACTCAGAAAATACATTCACCCTAGTGATCAGACATATTCTTTGGAGAAACAGGTTTCTTACCGATTCTATGAAATCTGGCTTAATTGTTTATTATCTACTTGTTCTAGAGGGTGTGTCAGTGCTTAACTGTGATCTTATATTAAGTAGCTCCTTCGGGTGCGTGAAACATACATTGTGATTCACTTCCTTCTTTCCCTTCTCTGAAGAAGCAGAGAAGTTTTGTCTCAAGAAGCAGCTGCAGTGACCATGGTCTCAGTTATCAGCCCAAGAGCTCCTCTCTCTGCAGGGTTTCTAGCATGTTGCCACTGCCTACCCCAAGGCTACTCAGCTGGGCTGCACACTGGAATTGGTCGGAGACCTTTAAAAAAAATCCTCATGCCAAGGCCCAGAAATTTTGGTTTCTCTGATCTGAGCCTGCAGCCCAGAACTCCCCTGGTTATTCCTGTGTGGCTAGAGTAAGACTCTTCTCTAGAACAAGCTGCCTGGTCCCAGGATGTTCCTAACAGTGTTTTGATTTAAAACCATCACTCAATGAGCACATTCCTTTTATGGAAGCATGTGTCTGTTCTAGAGGAAGGAGGCCAGCTTCCACCCGTGGGGTGGCTACCTCCTATGGTATAGACAGGTAAGAAGTCTTGCCTCTTGCCAACCTTCCCTTCACACCTGCTGCAATTCTGCCCTAGCTGTTCCTCCTTTTGTTGTTTCTTGCCAACCCCTGGTTACACCATCCGTTGTCTTATAGACTGAAATGGGGCACCAGGGCCTGTCCTCGTAGACACTCCCAAGGACTCTGCTCAGGCCGTGCAGGTCCCAGAGAGACAGTGTGGCGGGTCTGAGATGGTGGGCAGTGATGGGGACTGAAGGGCCAGCGTGTGCGTCCCTGCCTCCTGATGTTCACATGTGGACCTCTGCTGCCCAGACATAGTTAGCACACTGTCTGCTCACGTCCCTGCATAAAGGAAGGAGCAGACGAGACTTCTTTGGTGGTCCAGAGGCTGACTCCATGCTCCCAATGCAGGGGATCCAGAGTTCAGTCCCTGGCTGGGGGACTAGATCCCACATGCTGCAATCAGGAGTTCCCATGCTGCAACTAAAAGACCTCAAGTGCTGCAACCAAGATCCAGTGCAGCCAAATAAATATTTTTTAAAAGAGCAGAAGAATGACCAATCTGACCTTCTGAATAGTGTCGCCTGGGCTCTGCTTTCACGCTTGACATTCCAGGGCCATCAGCTCCTTTTTGGTGGCTGTGTAGTACACCAGCTGGCAACTGTGGGGATAAGGCGTGACCCGGCCTTCCTGGAGCACTGGTCCCCCTGCCCCGGCCTGTCTTTGGCCTCAGGGCTGGGTTCTTTCTTCTTACTTCCTTGTGTCTCTCTGCAGATCAGGCACAACCTCTCAGAAGTGCTTCTCGCCACTATGAACATCTTATTCACACAGTTTAAGAGGCTCAAGGGGACAAGTCCTTCCTCAGCATCCAGGCCTCAGCGAGTCATCGAGGACCGTGACTCTGTAAGATCCCAGCGTTGGCCACAGCCATCGCTGAGAACCACCTTTCTGGTTTGCCTTCGATTGCTCCTCATGAGACCATTGCTCATGACCCAAAGTCCTTGTTTCTGTACTACCTGGCATCTGGGTAAAGCTTATGTTGAGCGCTTCCAGAAGAAATTGAACATTACTGGGGTTGCTCCTCTTCTCAAGCTAAAAAATAGTGGTGTGCCAAGTCAGTGAATATCAGGTCTTAAAAAAAGTCAATCAAAATACTAGTTTATATTGATTCCATAAGAATTCTTGCCCACTTTAAAATATACAGTCATTTTATGAGTCTCGGTTCAGCACTTCCATGAAAACCATACTTTTGGTCAACAGTTGCTGTGTCTGAAAGCCATGTCTGTCTGACACCTGGGCCACATGGAGTCCAGGCAGATAAAACCCTTGGACCCAAACAGCATATGCTGTGCAGCTGATTTGACAAAAAGGGAAGCGTGTTTGACCCATTAAAACTGGTGGCATTTTAGAATTGCCTTTCCCTTAACATTTCCACTTAACATTTAATGAGGTTCTCAGTATGGTGTGTAAGAGCCATACCTGCTTTTGGCAATCAAGAAACTAGGGCCTTGAAAATCTATCTCTTGCCTCCAAAGATGTCTGTGGGCTCTCTCAGTTATGACCCCACAGGTCCTGTCATTGTCAGAACCTCCACCTTAGACTTGCCAGTTTACTTCACATATCAGGGAAAAGGCACCTGCCTTTCAGCTTTCTTCTTGAATGGTCTTTAAGAGGCCTAGTAAGCGACCNGATGCCATGATCTTAGTTTTTTTTAATATTTAGTTTTAAGCATTTTTTCTCCCTCCAATCCTCTTAATGTCAGAGATGTGTATAAGAGACAGCCCCCGCCCCCCTTTCTATCCTAGCTGTGGTTTCCTTCGGAGAAGGCAATGGCAGCCCACTCCAGTGTTCTTGCCTGGAGAATCCAAGGATGGGGGAGCCTGGTGGGCTGCCATCTATGGGGTCGCACAGAGTCGGACACAACTGAAGCGACTTAGCAGTGGTTTCCTTTCTTCTGTAAGCATCCAGTACAGCTCAGTATGGGCAACCTGAAGCTGTTCTCTGAGATTTCATTTTTCTTTATTCAGTAATTTATCACTTGGAAATCAGAGTGAAGGTTATTATTTCCAATATTGGAAACACCTGAGTTAAAATCTTTTTCCCTCCTGGAGCAATCCAGGAATCTCATAAATATTGTTGCCTGAGAACAGAGGGCTACTCACTTCCATTAGAAAGAGGGAAATGAAAGGAGCGAAAGGGAGGGAAGAGGGCGACAGGAGAGGAAAGACCTGGAATGGGCTGCACTTAGGCAGTGCAGGTGCTTCATGGGGGTCCTAGAAACTCAGGTCCTCACCAGTCAGGGGAGGGAGAGGTTCGGAAAAGTGGAGCAGGCAGCCTGAAGCACAGAGCCAGGTCAGCAGCTGCTCAAATGGGGTGGCTTGCCTGGCAGACCCATCCATCTTCCGCTAAGTAAAAGGGCTTTGGAACTGGGGGCCTGGCGGCCCACCTTTGCTAACCCTGCACCACACTGGAGGAATGTGACAGTGGAGGGCAAGACGGTCATCCACCCACTGGGAATCTGTCATTACACCACCGAGGGGAGAAAATGGAAGGATGCAGTGCTGGTTCCCAGGACAGTGCCCTGACCCAAAACTTAACTGGGTTCCTTCTCTTCTTCCCCTTTCTCTCAGCAACTCCGCAGCCAAGCCCGAGCCCTGATCACCTTTGCTGGGATGATACCCTACAGGACATCTGGGGATACCAACGCGAGGCTGGTACAGATGGAGGTCCTCATGAATTAAGTGTGATGTTCTGAGGGGCTCGTGGAGCTGCTTGCTGTCAGTGCCTCAGGGCCCTCCAGGGTGGGGGTGGTTCTGGTTTTGTTTCTGTTGTGTTTGTTTCATTTTTCTGTATTATGTATTTTTGTCAGCACCAATAAATTTCTTTGATTTGTATTTTTTTTTCACATTCTTTTAATTTCACTGTTTTTTTCCCCCACTTTGAATTTTGTTGAAATTTTTATTTGTGTGAGAGGAATTGTCTTCACTAGTGCTTGGGCCAGAAAATGACAGACTTGTATAGGCATCCAGGAGTTGGTTAAAGTTGACCTGATATGATTAAAATTGACCCAAAATGAGCAAGGAAATGAAGCCTTTGGGAGTTGCTTTTATTTAGATATAACATTCCCTATAGCAGGGTCACGGTTAGCTTTTCACATTTTTATTTGAATGTGGGAGCCAGCCTCAGCCTTGGGTGAGTTAAGATTTGTGTGTGAAATCCCAGGCACTCCACATCCTCCTCCCTCTTATCTTCCCAGGGTGTGCCTTGAGGTCCAAGTCGTTGTCGTCGTTTTTCAGTTGCTCAATCATGTCTGGCTTTTTGTGACCCCATGGACTGCAGCACACCAGGCCTCCCTCACCACATCCCAGAGTTTGCCCAGGTTCATGTCCATTGCATCGGTGATGCCATCCAGCCTTCTCATCCTCTGACCCTCTTCTCCTTCTGCTCTCAATCTTTCCCAGCATCAGGGACTTTTCCAGTGAGGTGGCTGTTCATATCAGATGACCAAAATACTGGAGATTCAGCTTTAGCATCACTCCTTCCAATGAGTATTCAAGGTTGATTTCCTTTCAAGTTGACTGGTTTGATCTCTTTGCTGTCCAAGGGACTCTGAGGAGGCTTCTTTAACACCACAGTTCGAAGGCATCAGTTCTTTGGCATTCTGCCTTCCTTATGGTCCAGGTCTCACAACCGTATGTGACCACCTTGACTATACGGCCCTTTAGTGGCAAAGTGATGTCTTTGCTTTTCAGCGCACTGTCTACGTTTGTCATCGCTTTTCTGCCAGGAAGCAGTCGTCTTCTGATTTCATGACTGCAGTCGCCATCCGCAGTGACTTTAGAGCCCAAGAGAAGGAAATCTGTCACTGCTTCCACCTTTTCCCCTTCTATTTTCCATGAAGTAATGGGGCCAGATGCCATGATCTTAGTTTTTTTTAATATTTAGTTTTAAGCATTTTTACTCTCCTCCTTCACCATCATCAAGAGGCTCTTTAGTTCCTCTTCATTTTCTTCCATTAGAGTATTACCATCCGCATATCTAAGGTTGTTGATGTTTCTCCAAGACCATCCTCCAAACTGTCTGCCTTGATGCCGGGATTAATGTTTGCTGTTCTGCTGAAATCCCCCTGGAGATGAAAACATAGTCCTGGAGACCCATAGTCTGATCGGTGAATGCTGTCGGGGTCTTAGCTGGAGCTCAAGGCAGGGCAGACCTGGCCGTTTCTCCCTCTGGCTGCTCCACAGCGAGGTGCCTGCTCAGCCTTTTGTGTGCCCCTCTTCAAGAGGACTTCTCAGCACCTCTTCTCTCTTCTCCACCAGTTGGTCCCTCTCCTTGGACAGCCTCCTCTCCCTGTCTCCATAAAGCCAGTTGGCCGGGTCAGCTCATGGGTCTCATTCCACTGGGCATCAATACCATCGGTATGTAGTCCCTGAGCAAGGTTGTCCCCCATCGGTGGCCGTTTCTTCTGAGGCCTTGGGCTAAGCTGGAGAGGACAGGAGGATGAGTGTTCCTGAATGTGCCAGCCAGGGCTACAGGATCGGGTATGGTCAGCTCTGCTGGTTTTATGGACTGCTCCTGCATCAGCTCTCCCAGGGGGAGAGTGCTAAAGTCCCCAGAGTCTCCCAAGGTACTTTTTGCTTCTAGAGAGAAAACTTTCCTCACAGGGCACAGTTACCCTCATAATTCTCTAAATACAAATTGTTGCCTTTGCTTGTAGTAAAGAGCTCGTCTATAGATAATGGGGCCATCTGCTGCTCCTCAGTCGGATCCCATTATATCTATCAAGGATGTAGCCTGAGGGGCTGTCTCCCTCCTCAACTCGCATCTATTCACCTTCAGTTGAGCTTTACTAAGAAAGTCTTAGAAGATCGGTGCTGCAGGAGACTTGATTTAGCAAGCTGTACCCTCTTTATAGGCATTGATTTATATTTTAAAGCAGTTTGCTTTAACAGTGCCTAAAAGAGTTCTCTGAGAACTTTTCATAAATGTGACTTAAGAGTTCTGCTTTTTTTTTTTAATGCTAGATCTTGTAGATAGAAATGTAACATTACCATAAAGGACAGAAGGTACAAGGGACTTAAATATGTATTTACTCCCTAGTTCTGCTCTTGTTAGTCATTTACATCATGGGAATTAATTGTGGATTTGCCTTTTTTTGCGTCATGCAGTTCTGCCGGCTGCAAACAGGAGAGCTGCACGGGAGCCCTGCATAGCGGGTGAGGTCCTCTGCCTTTGGACAGAGGGAAGGGAAAACTGCCCTGATGGGGAAGCTGTGTGGAACTGAGAGGAGTGCAGCCCCTGGTCGGCATTTGAGGGCCTGCCTAGTGAGAGACACTTCCAGGAGAAATAAGATAACTCTGTTTATTCCAGGAGGGCCAGGCTCCTGGAGCAAACCCCAGTGCTTGTCCTATTGACTGTGGTAAAACAAAGCTGGGTGCAGAGATGCAGGAGACACGAGGCTGAGTTTGCAAGGCCGCAGCATCAACAGGTTACCGTGTACCCATGGTTACAGCTTGTGCTCAGAATTCATGGTCCTTTAACAGGTTACTAGGTTAAAAGTCATCCTCAGCTCACTCGGTCATGGAACTAAATCCTCTCCCTTGATACTGGTCTGTGATTTCACCATTTATCTAGAGAAACACAGAAAGTGGCCCTGGGAGTCTGTCATCTTCCCTGGATGAGATTCCAATCTTTCTAACAAAATCAAGGGCACTTGGAGCTTGATGGGGTTAGTGCCTGCCTCCAAATGGCTTATAATAAACTCACTGAGACACTCAAAGGGAAGTACTCACTTGGTCTAGGGCCTTTTCAGAGGCCTCGAGATTTAATTACAAAGATTCTGTTCTTTTGTTTTTTTTTTTTAAACAGCCCTGGCCACCTGACTTCTAAGGGAAAACTGGAGTGAGAGTAGTGTGCTCTCAGAATGAATCATTTGGGTTCATCACTCCTGTTGTTATTTTGATGAATGACTTTAAAGTCTAGGGTTTAGGTTACTTTAAGCACAATACTATAGACTTTCCCACAGAATCCCACAGTTGCTGATATAGAGGGGAAAAAATTGTGGACTCTGTCCTCTTTGGACTCTCACCCTGCCCGCCCTGCCCGCTCTGTTTGACGCTCAGTTAAGCCGTTACAGGCAGATGTGCCAGTGCCCTGCTGCTTTACATGGACCTCCATGGTCCACATTTCTCCACTGGGCATCAGAAGCTGTCCAGCTCCCTCGGTAGTCCACATCACACCACTCAGGAGGTGACTGAGCATGCCAACGACTGCATAAAACCCAGACGGGCGTTGTCCCAGGCCTGCCAAAGTGTTGGCAGGCCCCAGCCTGACTGGACTCTCTCAGCCTCAGTCATCGAGACTGAGACTTCTGTCCAGCAAACTGGGAAAAAATGTTATAAAATTCCTAATGGAAATGCACACTTGATGGTATCATTCAAGATGCTCATTTAGTATCAGTAAAAAAAAAAAAAAAAAAAATCTTGTGCCTGCCTTTCAGAATATCAGGAAGAAGGCAGCAACTCGTTAAAACAGAAACTATGTAGCCCCCTAGAGGGAAATGAGGCAGTGAGGCTGTGTTGAGGTCCCGATGTCCCCCATTCTTCGCTCTCCTAGGTGGAATTGAGACATCAGCTGCCTCCAGCCCATCTTCTGACCGCTCCACAGTATACTGGTGTCCCTCACAGGACGGGCAGGAGGGAACTAAACCTGTCTTCTTACCACTTGTTTCTAACTAAAAAGGTTGGTGGGAAAAAAAACCACTACCTAAAATGTTTTGAACATTAATTTCAAATGATCTGTACTTCTCCTTGCCTTGTGACTGGCTATAATTGAGGATCTGGCCAGACAGGCCCCGTGTACTGATGAGTCCGCCTTAGTTCTTTCAGCTGTTACAGTCCTGCACGTGCCGGGCTGTGCTCAGGAACTGGGAATGGCCACGGTAATCAAGTCCCCATCTATTCAGAAGTCTCAAAGGGACCTTTCTTTTTCTGTCCAGAACCACCTAGTAGAAATACTATCCGTTCTAAATTGCTAGCCCAGGAAAGGAGAAAAAATTTTTTGTCCTAACCTTGATTTTTGAAATAGTTTCCATGTGCCCTCTCTGGGGAATCTAGTTTAGCACTCACCTAGTTTAGCAAAGGTTTGAACAAGCAGGTCCTTTGCTTCCGTCTCCTGTATCAGCCCCCTGCCCACATCCTCTGTCCCAGCTCCACGTGCCTGGATTCAGACTCAGGGGCCTCTAATAGGCATTCACCCAGAAAGAAGGTAGAGAGGAGTGTCTCCTGGGGTCAGAGAGACCAGGGCTGATCCTTCAAAGAAGGAAACGTGGAGCTGCACAGTCTGCAGGGAAATGTTGAGAAGAAGGGGATGGACGTTTGATTCACCGTTAACAGTGAAAGTGAAGTGAAGTCACTCAGTCGTGTCCGACTCTTTGCAAAAGGTCAAATCTTTAAAAAAACTAAAGGTTGAGGGATGGGCAGAAACCCAGCACTGCATTGGCACACTATCTATCCTCCCTGTTGCCTTTGCCTCTGGGGTCCTTGAGATTCTGGGGAGGATGAAAGAGTTGCCTCAAACAGTGGCTTCTGTTTGAGCAGGAAGTGGAGGAGCCGGTGATCCCAGAGGGGACTTCTAGAGGAATAGACACATTTTAGCCTCTTGGGTGGCCCCAGCAGAGCCGGCCTAGGCAGGCCCCTTCATCTGCACCAGATTTAGCCAATAAAAATACAGGCTACCTGGTTACATTTGAATTTCAGATAAACAACCAATAGTTCTCTAAGTTTGTCCCTGTTTTATCTGGCTACCCTATTCAGGCTTGCCTCTGCTGGCATCTGCTGTGCAGAGGCTTCCAGGCTTGGCACAGGCTGCCGGGAGCTCTCCAGCTAAATTGATTGCCCTGATTTGTTGCACTGTTTATGCCTCTGTGGGCAGCGGAAATGACAGCTACACAGTCGCTTGAGAAAGGGCGTGCATGCATACTCGGTTGCTTCAGTCGTGTCCAACTCTGTGACCTCATGGACCCCACCAGGCTCCTCTGTCCATGGGATGCTCCAGACAAGAATACTGGAGTGGGTTGCCATTTCCTCCAGGGAATCTTCCCGACCCAGGGGTCAAACCCACATTTCTAACATCTGCATTGGCAGACGGATTGTTTTATCACTGCACCACCTGAGAAAGGGTGGAAACAAGAATTCAGTTCTGAAGAGCCAGGCAAGCTGACTGAGCCAGATGTGTGTGGGCCCCCCTTGACCTCAGCTGCTAGCCTCTACTGGGTATTTTTCCACCAGGAATTTCAAGTGCGTATTTTATAAAGGGCGCAAAGAGGCAAAGTACAACCTTTGCTCAGTTGATCAGTAACTGATGAGAAATGCACGGCGGGGAATGTTTTGCTTTGTTTAGTTGGCTGATCATTTTCCTTTTGTCTTTGCTTTGCTGATACTGTCACTCTGTGTGGTGTTTGTGGGGGGAAGGGACGGGGTGGGAGAGAGCCGGTGTGTGTTCTCATGCTCCTTCCAGTAACTTCTGCATTTACTGTGTTTAGGATGGTTCCTTCATCACCACCCCTGTCTGTAGCTGGTAAATTTCCAGAATGTTCTCCCCAGGTGCTCCCTTTGTTAAGTCCTTCAGTGGAGCAGGAACCGCTCTCAGGCTCCCTTCTTGGGGATGTCCTTAGCTGAGGCGCAGCCTGGGGCTCCTCAGAAGGCAGCCGAAATGCCTCTTCCCCGTCTCTGGGGTGACCTCACCGGGCCCCTCCTTCACTCCCTGCAAGGAGGGCTGAGGCCTGCCGGGCCCCTGGGTCTGTGAAGCCCAGGGGTAAGTACAGGACTTCCAGCTCCAAAGTCTCTCTGACCCCCACCAGCTTTTTAGTTAAGTCCCCTGGCTAGAGGTCTGAGGAGGGTCAGGCTGGAAGTGTGGTGGGACTTAGACCATCCAGAGCATATGAGTGGTAACCCTGCGTGTGGCATGCATTCTAGGGCTGGGAGCTGTTGAAAGTCCGTGACCATTGGTGTTGGGTGCTCAGTGGAAAGAATTTTAAATGGGGGTTGAGAGCCAGTTATTGGCCTTGGGGAGGGGATGCAGGATGGGTCTGGTGAGGGGAGAGACTTGGGTGTGGTCATGGGACGGGTATCTCCCACTTTCTTGAGCAATATCTGCCTGTGTTTCTGACCAGGAGGGGTTTTCAGGGTCTGGAGCCTGGGCTTCTGTCTGGAGATGTGCAAATGGCTAAGGAGATCGGGGGTCTTCATCTCTCTCCACCTGGGGTACCTGGCCCTAACGAGAAGCCCGGAGAGACAGGCTCTATCTTCCTTGTGGCCAGAATGTTCTCTCCTTGAAGGGGCCACTTGGAAGAGCGGCAGCCTACTCCCTTTGCCTGGGGCCCTCAGCTTGTTCTGGTCCCCGAGGCCTAGGGGAGGCCACTTCCTGATGAGTCACCCGGAAATCTGGGCCTCATACAAGTGCCCCCAACCCTGTGTAGGGCCCAGTGGTCTCTTCTGAGCTCTGCAGCACCTCCTGGAGCCGGGGGCTGTTGAGGAGCAGGACCAGGTGAAGAGCTGGCCGCTGCTGTGAAGGATAGCCCTCTTCATCCAAGTCTCGGAACTGGAGGCTTTTCAGTGGAGTCCTCAGTTAAAATACTTCTAAAAGCCACCGAGGTGGCAAGGAAAGAGGACCAGGTTAGGGCCACTGGTCACCCTGGGGCGGGGCCCCAGGTCTCCATAGAAGCCCCAGGGAGCACGGGGAAGGGGGAGGACTGACAGTGGGCCGCAAGCCCTGGAGCTGGGGCTGGCTGCACACGGTGGCGCTGCTCTTGCTGGGAAGACCTTTTCCTTGGGGGGGGTCGGCTGGCAAGTCTCCTCAGCTGCTGCAGATGCCTCACTCTCCTACAGGGCCAGCCTGATGTTCAGGCTTGAAGGCTCTCCAAGCACAGAGCCCTAGATGAAACAAGCCCACGAGGCCTCAAGACCCAGCATTTTCAAGAGACATAAATCTTGAAGGTGGCTAGAAAGTTGGGCTAAAATCCTCCTTTCACAATCTGCTAATCATGTGACTGAGGACCGATTATTGACTGCTGCAAACTAGATTGCTCAGGTATAAAGCAGGGGTCCAGTTGCTATTCCATCAGGCTAATGAGAAGCTGAAGTTAATTTCTAGAAATCACTGACCTATTGCCTGACACACTGGGCCTCAAGGTTAATTTTGGCCACTCTGCTACCAACCTTTAGTTGGGACTCTGAAGCTAGGGGCTCCTCTACCATTTGGCTTCTGCCCTTCACAACAGGTTTTTCACACGGGTGCAGGGTGGAATCAGTTATCCCCACCCCAGTGATAGCTTTTTTTTTTTTTTTTAACAAGAAGACAGGGTTAAAATTAGCCAAAAATTTGCTACTAGGGGACAGACCTTGGCATGTCAAGTTCAACTTGTGGTTCCTATTGATTCAATGGCTGCTAAATGGATAACGCAATTCAACGAATGTTTGAGCATCTGCTATTTCAGGCATTATTCTAGGTGCTGGAGACACAGAGCTGAGATGAATCGACATCCCTGCCCTCAAGGAGCTTACCTTTTACTGAGGTGAGACCTACAGGAAAGGGCCTCTTCTGCCCCCACTCTCTACCCCCACCCTATGCTAACTCAAGAGCTTAAAGCCCTTCAGCACCTACCAGGGACCTGGGGCTAAGAGCTATGTGGTGATTTTTGAGACTGATTTGCAGCCCCTCTTGCATAAACTCATGGTGTGGTTAGGGAAAGAGAGGTAGATATGTGTACCCACAGACACCATAATAGAACAGGAAGCCTTTTGGAAATGCCACAAGAAAGGGCCAAGCAAAGATCAGAGGCAGGGTTTCCTGTGGCTGGGGGATGCAGGAGCCATCTGTACGACCAGGATCCAAACCCACAGATTTGTGGGGGCTGGGGGGTGGGACGGCATGGTTGGGGGTGGCCATCCTGCCATCCCAGAAAGGTAACAGTGAGCTCCACTCCAGCTCCCCCTGGGTCCCCAGCATCTGCTGCTACTGTTAATCTCTCTCGTGACCTTGAAGCTGGGGAGACAGCAGGACTCAGGGGAGTTGAGGGGTTCTGAAGCCAGGTGGAGACCTGCCAGAGGTCACAGGCCTCATGTTCAGCCCTTCCTGGTGGAGCAGAAACCTGATTGTGGGGCATCCACCTTGTCCAAGAGGTGAGTACGTGGGGTTTGCACCTGGGGTGTGTGGTCCATCAGGCAGAGCGATGAGGGATGGTCTGATAGGGGGACACACACTTACCTGTACAAATCAGTAACTGTACAGGTGTCTGTTGGCCTGAGGCAAGGAACCTAAACAAAGGGCTGATAGCCTACTTATGTATTCATGAATCTACCCAGGAAAAGAAAACATTCTAAAATCCGTTTACAACATAAACGATTATTTTTAAGAAACCCTAAGTCAGCATTATCATTATCAAGAAAAGCCAGATTTTGTCTGGGCACAGCCTTAGTCAACACATCTTTCTGCGGTTTTCGGCCCCAGCACTGCCATCTGCAACCCTGGCTACATATTAGAATCATGTGGGGAGCTTTCAAAAACACTGATTTCCAAGCCCCTGCCCCCTGAGTTTCTGACATAATTTGGTCTCTGGAGGGGCCCAGGTACTGACTGGATTGTTAAAGCTCCGCAGGTGATTTTCGTGTCCTGAGTCAAGAACAGTGTCAAGACCTTTGTTCTGACTGAAAGCAGGAGGTGAAGGAGGCCTCTGGGCCCCTCTAAATGTGGACTCCCCGTCCTCACTCCTCGAGGAAGGCTATCAATAAATCATAGAGTGTCAGAGATGCACTAAACAGGGAGATGAAAATTCTAACTTGTTAGGAAAAACACGTTACCATACCTACGGCCCCTTGGGTCAGCTAGCCCACTGTGTACCCACCAATGTCAAACCATCCGTTGTCCAGGATGGTTCTTGGTGGTGGTTCATCAATTAAAAATGGCACCAGTTGAAGTGCATTATTGTTGGGGTGGGTGGCAAGGGGGTGAAAGGATCAGAGGGGGATCGCAGTATATCACAAGTGAAAGACCGTCTGACAGCTCTGGTTGAATCCCTGGGCCCTCATCCAGGCTTCTCTTTCCCAGTGTCCCCCTGCCCCCAGCCTCCCGTGTCCACCTCTGGCGGCCACTAGTCTTACCAGGCTCACTAGGAGCCTCTCCAGTGTGCTTAGTGCTGCTGCTAACTAAGCTTCCAGGGAGTGAGAACCTGAGGTCCGCTCCACATGCAGCCCTCCTGCTGGGGGGCTCCCTACCCAGGGGACCTGCACCAGGCCTGAGGGACCTCATCTGGAGAACAGACTCCCCTTGCATCCAGCCTCAACGTAAGTGTCATCTTGCCTCTGAACCCTGGGTGACCACCTGCAGAAGAGCCTTTGGGGTATATATTAAGGAGGTCGGTAGCTTACCAAGTCTCTGGTAAAGGCACAGCGAGACGGCAGGAGTCTCCCTGGGCTTTCAGGACCCTCTGCTCTGTTGCAGCTTGAGTTCTGATGAATGCAAACCACCAAAGCCAGCTCTCTGGGTTTCCATGTTCTGATCCTGAGCACCTCTCCCCCCAATTCCTCCTAATGCCCTATGATGTTTGTTTGTTAATAAACTTTAGCACCTGCCCTTACTAAAAAGCATCCCCTTAAATAGTCAGGGGTGAGTTGGTTTCCCCCCACCTTTCTTTTCTGGTAGCTGAAGAGCTGGAGGAGGGGTGGGGGGCAGAATACGTATATATTTGCAGAACTTTGTTGATGTCTTCTGAAATGCTTCTTTCACAAGTTCCCTCTCTTGATCAGCAAAACACCCATTGACTGAGAAGAGTTACCCATTTGACAGACGATGAAACTAAGGCACACAGGCCTGAGGTCGTGAGGTAGGTGGTGCAGAGCCAGGTAGTCCAGGCCTCCTTTGACTCCTATCCTCCCTCTCCCCATGTGTCTATGGCTGGGCCCAGCTTGGGGGAGGGGGTGGGGGGCAAGCTGAGCTTGTACAGCCGTTCCATGATTCTAGGGCCCCTGGTCCCAGCTCCAGGATCAGGTCCTCTGAGAGACTCCTAAGCTTCAAAAGACGCCACTGAAGAGGATTCCAATGAGAAATGTACCCGTGGAATTCAAGATTGAGCACAATGACCACATGTCTCCTCTATTGCTTTTAAGAAAGGTAAAAGGTTTATAGGAAAGTTAGAAAGACTAAAGTTGTGTTTAAAAGTGAAAGGCTAGGGGTAGGAAGAACAGTGGGATTGGTCTCTTGGAGAGCACATTGGCAGAGTCATTGGGTTGAAGACCTAGTGGTCATATGCCTGTGACTACAGGACCACGTTTCTATTAGAATCCCTGCTTCAGTTTGTGTTGATGCAGCAGGAATGCGCTCAAGCCATTCTCGTTTGGGCAGGTTTTCCAAGCGTGGGTTGGGGGGGATAATGGGTTGAGGGAGATTTTATTTTCTTTATGAGGAAAGAGAGAGTGGAGAAAATGAAATCTCACTCTTTATCAGATAGTGACTACTGATTATAGTCCTGCTTTTTGCCTGGGCTGCGAGGAAGCTCCGGGCTAACATGGCACTCTCCCTCCTTAAATGATTGCTTTTCTCTCACTGTGGTATTTCATACATCCTGCTCCATCATCATCCCAGCCAGAGGAAGGCATCCCTTCTATGAAGCCTTGTAGTGTTTTATCCAGGGGTTTATGCCTTTATGCCTCAGTTTGTGGCTGTTACCTCCTCTGATGAACTACATGATACTTGAGAGCAGTATCTCTGTGTACCCTCCAAAATAGCTGGACTGAGTCTCTTACATCATTAATACCTGCCATTACTTGTGGAGTGAGTGTTGACTAGATTTTTTTTTTTAAGTCTAACCATGAAGAAAAAGGAACCAGAATTTGTTCCTTTAATACCAAAACTATCTTAATCATCAAACATGTTTCCCTTTTGCTTTAGCTGCCAGTACCTTCAAGATAATTCAGTGTTCAACTGCTATTACACTGTCTGGATAGAAAGACCAGAATTACAGTAGACACACTTAAGTTATTTGCAGGGCTCAAGAGAAACCCCAGGTTTCGTGGTTCTGGTTGCTGGAGAGGTTGCAGTCAGCCTGTGGCTTCCAGACCTTTCTGGTGCCTGACCCCTCTGCTGTTGCTCTGCCTTCTGTTTGTCCCCACTTCCTCACCTCAAGTCTGTGCACCCCTTGGGGGGCAGGGACCCAGCCTCCTTTGTTGGCGGCCCTACCCCGGGGCAGCCATGGGTCAGGGAGGGCGTCTGCACGGGCCCGTCATCACTGCCTTGAAGCCTCGGAGCACCAGCCAGAGGAGGAAGCCCGCCGAGTTCTGGTATTGTTGCTGCAGCTGGTGTTGTGAATCAGGCCGACGAGCAGCGCATCCTCTTACCCGGCTATTTCACGACACCAGGGTTGCATCATACCCATCCTCTCCAGGCGAGCCTCGTGGGACCACGGGGGATGTGGACGTGGGGTGGGGCAGGGGCGGACAGGCTGTGTGTGAAAGATCGTTCTCTTTAGCCCAGTGGATCTCAGTCTGACTGCCCCTCAGGACCACTTGGAGAGCTTTCCGAGAATACTCCTGCCAACCACTCACCCGCGTTGGGCCCCAGGCCCATAGAATCCCTAGTGGAGTGCACAGAGTCAGCATCTGTCGGAGGCTCCAGTGAGACTGTGAAGTGTGTGTGCAGTCAGGGCCTGGGAGCTGGGCAGTTGTCGGTTCTTGCCTGACTGTTGCCGTAACCCCTCCTGGCTCTCCCTCGCCCTGTTTTTCTTCCCGGCACTGCTCACACACCATTCATTATGCCCTCACCAGCTTTCCAGAAGCAGACGAACTGATTTCCCCAGGACGAAGGCCAGGCTCCTACCCTGGCATTCGAGTCCTCCTTACCGGGTTTCCCTGCTCAGAAGTGACACCACCTTTCCCCACAGAGTCCTCCCTGTTCCTACATGAATCCGTGTGCTGGTTCTGTCAGCTTTGCCTTGAGCATGTATCTCGACTCCGAGTACTTCTCACGGCCTTGTCATCCACAGCTACCACCCAGCCATGACTTTCATGTACCCACAATGGCCCCACTGGGCTAACTCTGCTTCCCTACATCCAGTCTCCACACAATGGCCAAAGTGACCTTTGAGAAATATAAATCTGCCCATCACATAATAGAACATGAAGCTTCTAACCCCAGCTTCTAAGGCCTGGTGTCCCCGCTTCCATGTCGCAAACCCATCTCCTGGGTCCCTTGGCCATCTTGAAGCCCCAACCACACTCCTACGCCAGGGCCTTTGCACATGATCTCTCCTCTTTCTGGAACCCCTGTGCTCACATCTGCTCGCTCACGGGTGGCTCCCCGTTATTGTTGGAGCTCAGCTCGAATTTCTTATTCTCAGAGAAGCCCTCCTTTAGAAAAACAGCAACAAAAAAATGGTTTCTTCATAACGCTTATCCCTGAATGTACCGTCACGATTGCTTGTCCACTGTCTCTCTCTCCCACTAGAATGTGAGCTCCAGGAGGGCAGGGCCTTTGTTTTGTTCCCTGTGGTACCGCCTTTGCCTAGCACATGGCATGGTATGCAGTAGGCACTCAATAAACGTGTGTGACTGGAGAAATAACCGGACCCCTTTCAGCCTCATCTACCGCCCCTCCTCCCCTCCGCCTCCCCCCAGTTCCATGAGCGCCAGTCCCACGGCCTGGTCCCTGCCACAGATCAGGCCTTCCCGGGCCGCATGTCCCAGAACCCCCTCCATCCCTGCCTACATCTCCCCTCCCAGCTCCCCTCTCTTCCGGGGCAGCCTCCCTGTTCTACCATCCGGTCGCTGCCATCTCCTTGCTGGTTCGTCTGCCAGGCTAGGCTGTGAACGCCAGTTCTGGTGCATAAAGGCTGAGGCACCTCTGAGGCCGTGAAGACACAGGCCCTCCTGCCCTCACCATGTCAGCCCCCTGTGCCCAGGGAGTTTCCAGCAGTGAGTCTTCTCTGATCCTTTGTTGCCCCTATCCTGCCTCCTCCGAGAAGCAGGAAGGGACGGGGCCCTGAGTCACCAGCCAGGGGCCCTTGGGTGGGTAGGAGCCACACTAGCGTGGGTGTCGCTACCATGTGGCTGCTGATGCCAAAGGTTCAGCAAGGCCAGGTGACCTGCTCAGAGCCCCGGATCAACTGACAGCTGAGAAGGGAGCCCGACAGCCCCCGCGGCACATCCCAGGGCTTCCTGCGACTCCCTCTCCCAGCTCTCAGACCCCTGCAGGCAGGAGTCGTGTGTGACCACGCTGTGCCCCCATCAAGAAGAGTGCCCCTGTGAACATTTCTCAAAGTGATAGACGCCCACTCAAGGGCAGGAAGCCCCTTTCTTGGTGGGTGTGGGGGTCTGTACCTTGAGACAGAGTTCCGACAGTCCCTTCAATTCTCCGACTGATAAGTCTTTTGAGGGGTCCTGCTTAAATCCCACCCCACCCTAGAGAGATATAGGGACAGAGGAGGGCTATGGGAAGGCTTCTTGAAACAGCAAATGCTTCCAGTACTAGGAGGAACCTCGCAGCTGACCCTTGCAGCTGGGAATGGCGAAGGGAAGAGGAAATGGCTTTCTCAAGGTCACCCAGCAAAGCGGTGGCCCCTCACTCGGCATGGGCCCCCGGTGCTGCTGGAATCCGGCCACTTCCTCTCCTGAGATCTTAATCAGGAATTTTCCACAGCTGCTCAGGGACACAGTGTGAGGGGGTGTTGGGCAGCTGTGATTTTCACCAGTGAAGTGGCAGTTTAATCAGCCTCTCTTGATGGAGAGGCTGATAAGATCTGTAAGCTCTGCCCTGAGGCCCCATGGGAGGGAAGGAGGAATTGGCAGGTGGGGTGGGCACTGCAGGGAAGGTGGAAAACTGACCTGGAGTTCTGGCCCTGGAGTCCTCCCCACGGAGCCCTCACCCCTGGCCCTGGAGTCCTCCCCACGGAGCCCTCACCCCGCTGGCAGCTGGCGTGGAGAGGAGAGAGGCGGCAGGACAGAAACAAAGGGAGGCACGGGCTGCTGTGGAGACAAAGCCTCAGCTGAGCCCAGGCACCTCTGGAGCTGGGGTGGGCCTTTGCAGCCGGGGGCAGGACACCAGGCCTATGCATCCCACACCCATCATTGGACGAGAGCTCCACAGGGGAGCTCGGCCATAGGCAAGGCCATTCCCATAAGGGCAGACGCCGAGACTCCTCCCAGCAGCTGGAGGATGTCCTTTTCAGGCAGAGCATCAGGCATCCACCATACTAACTAATCTCTTCAAACCCTGAGCTACTTCTGTGTCACCCCCTACGATTCAGAGTTCAGCTCCCCACCCCGCCTTGGCTTCGGTGTCTCTGGTGACCAGAATGACGCCCTCATGGCCACTGTGCATTCAAAGGCTGACCTCAGGGATGCTGGCAAAACTGGAGGCTGGCTCAATACTAGGATGGCGCCTGGCCCGCTGCCTGCCGCGGGAGCTGGTTGCTCTTGGGCTGGATCCTTGGGCTCCACACCCCAGTGGCCCTGTAAGTGGTGTGCGTGGGGTCAGTGTCCACTAGTCTTGCGGCCACAAGCCCCAGGGGCTCATTGGTCCCCTGGTGACTGCAGATCACACCTGGTACCTTCTGAACTCTGCTTGGGGCTGCTGGTACCTAAGGGCATAAACATTCTGAGATACCTCTGGGAGGACATATAAGACTAGACTCGGGTCTCAGTAAGAGAGACTAACCTTTTATATATGTGTGTGTGTATTGTTTTAGGAGAAGGCAATGGCACCCCACTCCAGTACTCTTGCCTGGAAAATCCCATGGACGGAGGAGCCTGGTGGGCTACAGCCCATGGGGTCACACTGAGTCGGACACGACTGAGCGACTTCACTTTCACCTTTCACTTTCATGCTTTGGAGAAGGAAATGACACCCCACTCCAGTGTTCTTGCCTGGAGAATCCCAGGGACGGAGGAGCCTGGTGGGCTTCCGTCTATGGGATTGCACAGTCGGACACGACTGAAGCGACTTAGCAGCAGCAGTATTGTTTCAAATGGGGCTTCCCAGGTGGCACAGCAGTAAAGACTCTGCCTGCCAATGCAGATTCAGGAGATGGAGGTTTGATCCCTGGGTTGGGAAGATCCCCTCGAGCAGGAAATGGCGACCCATTCTAGTATTCTTGCCTGGAAACTCCCATAAAGAGAGGAGCCTAGTGGGCTGTAGCCCAAGGGGTCACAAAGAGTCGGACACGACTGAGTGAGCACACGCACGTTGTTTTAAATGTCATACCACTCAGCTATTCAAAATGCTAAGTAAATAAAGCTGACACAAAACGTTTCTGAGAGGGTCACCAGGCTGTCTCTGGGGTCCCTCATAGTGTCCCTATGGGTCCACTCCTTCCTGGGGTTCAGTTGCAGATAGTCTGCTGCGCCCAAACTCAGAAGAGCCTCCCTAGGACCCAGGGCCTGGGCCAGCCCAGGCTCCCAGTCCAAGGCCAGTTGCTATCTCTGCGATCAGATGGTGGGCAGGACAGCAGTGGGCAGGTGCTCTGCCTCCCACCCTGTCCAGGGACCTTGCTAACCAGCTGTGGGCGGTTTGGGCCAACCTCCCCGTCTCCTCCCCGCTGTGGGCCCAGCCTATAAAGCCACCCTGCGTGTCCCCGCCGACCCTGGCCCCCTCCCCTGACGCCCAGAGCCCACGATGGCAGAGCTGCCAGTGCCCGAGACGCCCAGGGACCCTGCTCTGTGCAGTGGGCGCTTCACCATCAGCACGTTGCTGGGGGGCGAAGAACCCCCGCCACCGGCCGCCTATGACAGCAGCCACCCCAGCCACCTGACCCACGGCAATACCTTCTACAATCGCACCTTTGGCTACAACACTGTCGATGTGGTGCCCGCCTACGAGCACTATGCCAACAGCGCCCTGCCCGGCGAGCCCCGAAAGGCCCGGCCCACGCTGGCCGACCTGCACTACTTCCTTAAGGTAAACACCGCCCCAGAGGAGCAGACCTTCCTGCTGTGTGACCGCGGCCAGTTACCTGACCTCTCTAAGCCTCAGCTCTGTCGTCTGTGTCGTGGGGACACAGAGGGGTCTCCATGGAAAACAGCGGTCTTCCTCATGGGCTGAGAGGCCCGTGTGAAATGTGGGCATGGGAGCTGTAAGCCTCTGGGCACCTGTTATGTTTATGGCCCAGTCTTTGGCAACCCAGTCAAGCAATCTTGACTTCCCAGAGAAGTAATGAGTTCCCAGTAGTTGAGAGAGGTTTCACACACTTACAGGAGATGAGGAAAGAAGGGTAGGGGAGGTCTGCAGCAGAGAGGGGGTTACTAGGTTTGCTGCCTTGGAGGCTGAATGGTAGAGGAGCTAGGAGAGCTGGATTGTCCTCACCCCGGCCTGCCTGACCCGTGGTCTCTGGGCTCCCAGCAGGAAGGCAGCCACCTGCATGCCCTCGCCTTTGACAGCCGGCCCAGCCATGAGATGACTGATGGGCTGGTGGAGGATGAGGCAGGTATCAATGGCGAGAAGAACCCCGAGGAGCCCGTGCGCTTTGGCTGGGTCAAAGGGGTGATGGTGAGTGGATGGGATGTCCAGGGATGGGGGTTGGGGAGACAGAGCTCCATTCAAGCTCAGCTCTGACTCTCATTAGGCAGTGGTCAAAGCAGACCCACGACCCAGTTTCCCCATCTGCAAAGCGATCTCAGATTTTCTCTCCCTTTTTGCTTCCTGACCTCCATTTACCCCCCGCCCCAGAGGCCTGGCCCTGGGGTGGATCTCTGTTTGACCGCTCCGTTCATCATGTGGCCTGTCCATGCCTCACTTTCTTCATCTATGAAATGATAGCATTAAACAAGTTAATAGGTATAAACTGCGTGAATCAATGCCTGCCTTGGAGTTATTGGGAGAAACTGCGTTTCCCCCTAATAGCCACGAGAGGGCAGCACCTAACACACAGCTCCACAACTGTGCTCTCATTCTCCACGATGAGGAGCTGGTTTGCCGTGTTAGGTCCCACCGAGACGGCAAACAGCCTAATGAACTTGGCTTTGAAAGACTTTATGGGACTTTACAGAGGGGGTCACAGCCTAATGAACTTGGCTTTGAAAGACTTTATGGGACTTTATAGAGGGGGTCACATGAGGTCTAGGAGAAAGCTTTAGTCCCACTCTGGGAGGCAGGAGGCCTGGATTCTGACCTTAACTCTTTCAACTCCCTGAGGGCCGTGCCACTTTCTCCATCTGAATGGTCACCCCTCCCTCTAGATCCAGTGTCTGACCTCCTTCCCTCCCTTGGGGCCCAGAGCCTTGTGTGGGCCCCATTCAGTGCCTCAGCACATATGCAGGCCTTCGCCATCTCCTGGCCTAAAATTTTGGATCACTCTGTTGTACACCTGAAACTAATATAATATTGTAAATCAACTATACCTCAATTTTTTAAAATTAAATTTAAAAATTTTAAAGACTAAAAGAAAAAAGAAAGAAATCTCCAGGACTTGTAATTGCCACCTGTCCTACTCCAAAGACCACCACATCCCTCCCATGTGGGAATTCCAGCCTCAGCTGTGGTCTCCAGGTTGGCTTTCAGTTTGGAAGCTGACGTCACAGCAACCTGAGCCCTGACTTCTGCTTGTATGTGGGGCATCAGCTCAGCTGGCATTTGCTGAGTTCTCCCTAAATGCCAGGCTGTGGGCCAACGGCTGGCCACTGGGCCATGACTGGGGCCGGCAGACACAGGACCCTGGGCTTGGAGCCGGGTGAGGGGTGATAGACTTGCTGCCCATCCTCAGGCCTCGATGGAAGGAGGGCAGGAGAGTGGTGGGAGGGACAGGTGGGTCTCTGGGTACCCCTCCCCTCCCTGCCCCATAGAACCAGAGAGGCACTGAAGAGGGCACCCACTCACGTGGATGAAGCAAAGAAAGAGCCCAGGTGTCCCCTAGGTGCTTGATGTCAGGCCATGACTGGGGACAGGGATGTATGTGTTTGATCTTGGTGTACCCGGCCCCCAGGTGGCCTCTGACCCCCCTCTCCTCCCAGATCCGCTGCATGCTCAATATCTGGGGTGTGATTCTCTACCTGCGGCTCCCCTGGATTACCGCCCAAGCGGGCATTGGTGAGTGTTGCCTCTGGGGTGCATGGGAAGGGGCCTGGTCCTCCCAGTCTTGAACTCGGGTTATGGAGCCCACGGGGCCCTGCAGTGGCCGAGGTCAGGGCAGTGTGGTCAAGGACAGTGTGGTCGAGGAGCACAGCAGGTCGGCAGGCCTGGGGGCTCTCCCTGGCTCAGTTTGCCCTCAGGAAGTCAACCTCTTGGAGCCAAATTTCTCCCACAGAGCTTCTGGGTTAGGATCTCTCACTGAGGACAGAACAGCTGCTGGTTCCGTAGCATGCTGTGTGACCTTGGACAAGCGTTTAACCTCTCTGAGCCTTCGTTTCCTCATTAGCAAAATGTGGCAATAATTTTTCCTCTGATGTGCATAAAACTGCAGAGGGTTTGGCACCAGAGGTGCTCAGCAAGAGGTAACTATTACTATATTTCTTATAAAAAAAAAAAAAACACCTCCCTATCCATATGTAAAGATCCTTTACACGTTGCCTTATCAGCTCCCTGGCTCTTCAGAGTATACCATGAGGTAGACAGAGACCCATTTTTCAGATGAGAACCCTGAGACTCAGAGAAGGAAAGTAACTTAACTCCCATGGTGAATCAGTTGGCTGACTCAGGTTTCTCATTCTGGAAATGTTCTGATTGAGTTTTGGGTCAATCATTCCCCCACCCCCACAGTCCTGACCTGGATCATCATCCTGCTCTCGGTCACCGTGACCTCCATCACGGGCCTCTCCATCTCCGCCATCTCTACCAATGGCAAGGTCAAGTCAGGTGGGCCCCACCCCAGCCTCCAGATCCTCCTCTGGTAGGACCCGGAGTCTTCACCCTGGGGGCAGATCTCTGAACCACTCCCTACCCTCCACCCCGGCCCAAATAGGGGATGCTTCTTCTGGTTGCAGATGTAGGCTTTGGGCAGTCTCTCCATACCCACGGGGTGGCCCTGGGTCTCTCCTCCCCCATGGGCCACTGGGTCCCATGCACACCTCCTCCCAGCCTCAGCTCTGCCCATCCAAGTCCATCCCAGCCAGACAATTCCTCTCGTGCCATGACTCCTGGCTCTGTCCGCTACAGGTGGCACCTACTTCCTCATCTCCCGGAGTCTTGGCCCAGAGCTAGGCGGCTCCATTGGCCTCATTTTTGCTTTCGCCAATGCCGTGGGCGTGGCCATGCACACTGTGGGCTTCGCCGAGACTGTGCGGGACCTGCTCCAGGTGAGGCAGGGGTGGGACCCTGGGCAGAGGGAGCCCAGGTGGCCTGCCGCATCCTCCCCCACCCCACCTGTGCCAGGCCTTCCTGCCCCTCTCTCTGTCCAGCTTTCCCATCAGGGGCCAAAGCCACAGTCTGACCACCGTGGGTGACTATGATGATCTCAGCAAATAAAGACTATTCCCAGAAACCACCTTCCAGGGTGCGTGTTGCCTTTAGGGCCAAATTGTCCAGGCCTGTGCAGTAGTTGCTATGGAGGACCTGTTGGCAGGGAAGGGGGTTGAGTGTGTGTGTTCCTGCGAGCAGACACCCATAAATGAGGTAAATCAAGGGGGAGGAGCCTGGAGGGGTGGGGTGTGCGGAGACAGCACGCAGCCTGGTCTGTGCCCTCCCCAGGAGTATGGCTCGCCCATCGTGGACCCCACCAATGACATCCGCATCATCGGCGTGGTCACCGTCACTGTTCTTCTGGCCATCTCCCTTGCTGGCATGGAGTGGGAGTCCAAGGTGAGGGCAGGAGGTTGGAGAGGGGCCTGGGCAAGGTCAAGTGCAGAAGCTGGAGTCCTGGGACCTGCTCCTGGTTCCGCCTCTTGTGTGTATCAACTGGGTCCTGAGCTCTGCTGCTGTGACAGAGACCCCAGGGAAGGGAGCCTCAAGCCAGAGTCATTTGTTTCTCTCTAGTGTGTGTGGCCCCGGGGTGTGGGGTTGGGGGGTACCCAGGCTCCTTCCACCTGCGGCCTACATCTGCCTGGCCCGTGACGGCCCCCACTTCCATGGCCACAGCCCAGCCAGCAGCCATTTCCTCCTCCAGGGGATCTTCCCAACCCAGGGATGGAATCTTGTGTCTCCTGCATTGGCAGGCAGATTTGTTCCCACTGCGCCACCAGGGAAGCCCCAGGAAGGGGAAAGGGGGTNCCATTTCCTCCTCCAGGGGATCTTCCCAACCCAGGGATGGAATCTTGTGTCTCCTGCATTGGCAGGCAGATTTGTTCCCACTGCGCCACCAGGGAAGCCCCAGGAAGGGGAAAGGGGGTGAAAAGGAGAAAATCCCTGTCCCCCTTTACTTTTCCGGCCCAGCCTGGAAGTTATACATATTCCTTCTGCTCATATCCCATTGGCCAGAATGCGGTCCATAGCCACACCTTACTGCAAGGGGACCTAGGGAAATATGAGCATCATCTGAACCTGTGCCCAGCCCCAGATCAGAGGTTCAGCATGAAACGAGGGGAGAGAAGTCGGGCCTCAGCGGCAGGCTTGGCGAGCATGGCCCTGTATCCCCTCCTCACCTTCACCCTCTGACCTCCTACTCCACGTCTCCTCCCAGTTCCTTGAACACAGCAAGCTAATACCCCTGTCACGCTGCTGCTCCCTTCTCCTCCGCTGCTGCTGCTGCTAAGTCTCTTCAGTCGTGTCCGACTCTGTGCAACCCCACAGACGGCAGCCCATTGGACTCCGTCATCCCTGGGATTCTCCAGGCAAGAACACTGGAGTGGGTTGCCATTTCCTTCTCCAGTGCATGAAAGTGAAAAGTGAAAGTGAAGTCGCTCAGTCGTGTCTGACTCAGCGACTTCATGGACTGCAGCCTACCAGGCTCCTCCATCCATGGGAGTTTCCAGGCAAGAGTACTGGAGTGGGATGCCATTGCCTTCTCCGTCTCCTCCTCTAGGAACCTGAAGACATCTTCCCAGGCCACCCTGCTAAAGGAGCCCCAACCCAGCCCCCGTGACACCCCCATTCACTCGCTAGATTCGTCTTCCTTATTTGTCTGCAAGACAGGACCTTGGCTGCAGCATAATAGGTGTTGAATGAATGAATGAGAGAGAGAGGGAGGCACCTGGGCAAGCTCTTCCCCGCCGGGGCTCCCGGAACAGGCAGGGCCAGACAGTCTGACCTCCAGGTTCCTCTTCCCCAGGCCCAGGTGCTCTTCTTCCTCGTCATCATGGTCTCGTTTGCCAACTATCTGGTGGGGACGCTGATCCCCCCATCCGAGGAGAAGGCCTCCAAAGGCTTCTTCAGCTACCGAGGTACGTGTGGGTTGGGGCCCCGCCTGTGGCTCCGGAGACAGAGAGAGTCTGCCCAGCAATCTGGCCCCTTCTGAGGGCTCCGTTACCTAGCCAAACTCGTGTCCACCTGCCTGTGTGCAGTAAACCCCGTCTACTGATGCCAGGTTGTGGTGATGGGAAGTGCCATGTTCATTGCAGAGCACCAAGCAAAGAGTTCAGGGCAGCTAATGCTTAAAATTTGGAGGAGGCAGTGGCAACCCACTCCAGTGTTCTTGCCTGGAGAATCCCAGGGACGGGGGAGCCTCATGGGCTGCCCTCTATGGGGTCGCACAGAGTCGGACACGACTGAAGCGACTTAGCAGCAGCAGCAATGCTTAAAAGACCCAAACTCCCTGAAGGCTTTCAGGGAAAGGTTTATAAAGACAGGGAGAGGGAGGGGGCTGTGAGTGTGTAACTAGCTCGAGGACCTTCTCCTGACTGGCTGGTGGTGAGGTGGGTCAGGAGTCAGCATCATCAACCTTCTGGCTCCAGCTGGTCTGGGGTCTGCGNTCAGGGAAAGGTTTATAAAGACAGGGAGAGGGAGGGGGCTGTGAGTGTGTAACTAGCTCGAGGACCTTCTCCTGACTGGCTGGTGGTGAGGTGGGTCAGGAGTCAGCATCATCAACCTTCTGGCTCCAGCTGGTCTGGGGTCTGCGTACTTCTGGGCAGCACGTAGTTAACTTCTCCCACCTGCTGGGGGTGTCAGTGGCTGCAGAACAGTTGAAAGGATTTGGCTCAGAATATTATCTACAGCCCTTGTGGCAAAAGAGGAGATACTTTGTTTAATGGCTACATTATTATTATTTTGTCTTGCTTGACTGTTTTCCGTTCTCTCTGCATCTTCTCACTTCTCTGATTAAATTTCTTCTTTGACTAAGGTTTTTTTCCCTACCAGACAAAAGGCAGACAGAGCACGTGGGCAGGGGTCTATCCCGGGAAGGCCTCGTAGGATCCTGCTCCGTTACACGGGGAGGCGCGAGCTGCCATGGGAGCCCCCTGCCTGCCTGGCTGGGCCCAGCAAGGGGTGCCAGACCTTCCAGGAGGCCCTGACTCAGGCCTCATTCTTCCAGCGGACATTTTTGTCCAAAACTTGGTGCCTGATTGGAGAGGCATGGATGGCAGCTTCTTCGGGATGTTTTCCATCTTCTTCCCCTCGGCCACAGGTATCCTGGCAGGAGCCAACATCTCTGGGGACCTCAAGGTGAGCAGGACGTCCACCCCTCCCACTTCCTGCTCCTTCCTCCTAGGATGTCCTACTGGGCTGGGCACTGAGCCCCCAGTTTAAAGGGCCAGAGCTTTTAAACTTCAGCTCAACTCAATCCAGAGCAGCCCAAATCCATCCTGTTCAGCCCATTCAGTTCCAAGGGCGTTTACTGGCACCACCGCGCTCGAGGCCTTGAATGCCACCCCCAAAATGGGTTAGTCTCCTCCACTGGCCCTGGCACTCCCAGCCTAAGGGGAAGACTGAGCCAGCTTCACTTCCAACACTCAGACGGGATGAGGCACAGCCTCCCCCTGCCCTCCGCCCTCCTGATCGGGCAGGCTCCTTGTCCTGGCCTGGGAGACCCCAGCCCCACAGGAACTTTTGCTGTTTCCATGACCCCTGCCCAGCCCTCAGGATCTACCGCTTTGCCCCCGGCCCCCTGTTCTTCCTCCCCACCGCTGCCTCTGCTGTGCTCTCCACCTGGGGCTCCCCCTCTTCGTTTCTTCACCTTGCAAAGACCTGTCCCTCCTGCAGATTAACAGCTCCGTCCTGACATCTCTCCCTGCCCTCTTGTCAGCGTCACAGTTCCCCTAGGGTGGGGGTCTGGCCGCTTGCGTCTCTGTCCCCCGCATCTGGAGAGCTGCGGCTCACTCTGCGTCCCCATTCCCAGCTTCGAGTCTGATGAGCACTAGGTGCCTGGTGCCGGTTTGTCGAGTGGATAGTGGTGGGATATGGCAAACGGGAAGTGTAAGAGCAGAAGCTGAGTGTGTAATAAAGTGGGGGAGACGTGCAGGCTGAGGTGGCAGGAGCTCCAGCAACACTTCTGGGTGGAGGTGAAGCTAGTGCTGGCGGAGGCCTCTCCAGCAGGGGTTAACCAAGGAGCTGGTACACACGTGGGGGAGGACAGAGAGGAGCCTGGCTCTGTGCCGGGAACCCTCACCCTCCACCACCGGCTCTGCTTGAATGCTCCCTGATCACATTCTTGAGTGAATTAAGAATCGTGCGTTGGCATTCTCGAACGCAGCCTGGCTCTGGAATTCAGAGGGAGGCTGGGTTTGCTGTTCCCCTCTCTTCTCTGGGAAGCGGCCAGCAGGGGCTTGGTCTGCCTGTCCTGAGGTCCTGGCAGAGCCCAGGCATGTGCTCAGTGGCTTGGTGCCCCCTCCCAGCCCTGTCGTGGAAAATCATCGCCTGGGGATTTATCTAGATGCTTCATCACGCTTCTTAGATTGCTGACCAGCCCAGTGTGCAGTCATCAGGGCCCAGCAGCTGTTTCAGAGCTGGGAGTGGTAGGGGTACCTTCTTCTGTCTTAAATGCCTTTGAGCCCTAAAGGGGCCCTTTCCCCCTGGCTCTGGCCCCTTGCCCATTCCTTGGGACAGCACGTCCTCAGCAAAGAGTAGTCCTGTTCGTGGGGACTTTATGCAAGTCCCTTAAAACCTCTCTGGGCCTCAGCTTCCCCAGCTATAAAATGGGACTCATGCAGCCATGTCTTCTCAGGGCAGGAAGGGTTCAGTGTGCTAGTTTACATAAACTGCTAGCACAGCACCCAGCCCAGAGGAAGTGCCAAGGGCCAGTTGTCAAGGTCAATGTCATTTTGTGGCCAGCACAATGCCTCCTTCTTTTTTTAAAAATTTATTTCTTTATTTGGCTGTTCCAGGCCTTAGTCAAGGCATGTGGGATCTAGATCCCTGACCAGGGATCAATTCCAGGCCCCCTGCATTAGGAGCTCGGAGTCTTAGCCACTGGATCACCAGGGAAGTCCGGGTGCCTCCTTCTTTACAAATAATATCCTTGGTGCCACCATAGTCTTCTAGCATCACGTCCCCACATTACAAAGGAGCAGACCCAGTTCTGAGAGGGTCAGGGGCTTGCCCAGGGCCCTGCACAAAGCGGGCAGAGAGCTGGAATGCCAAGTTGCTAGAATACCGAAGGCTCAACTTCATCACAACTTCATCATTCAACCAGTATTTTTTGAGTACCTGCTTTGATGCCAGCGTCTTGTTGACAGTAAGTAACCAGCAGTAAACAAAACACAGATTCCTACCCACATGGAGCTCACATGCCTCGTGGGGGAGACAATTGGCAAATACATGAGTAAAACGTGTGGTTTGCCTGATGGTGGCTGAGTGAGGGGGAGAGAGATCAAGCAGAGAAGCAGGGAGGGAATCCCTGGGGCGGCGGTGGGGCTAAGGTGGCCAGAGCCCCTGAGAAGGGGACATGTAAGCCGAGCCCTAAAGGGGTGATGACAAAGTTGGCATTGTCTCCGTTCACCCCGTATGTCCCCCAACCCTTTGGTACTCACAGAGCAGTCTCATGACCGCAATGTCAGGGAGGTCTCCTTTTCACAACCACCCTGTGCTAAGGCCAAGGAAAGCATTATTACGAAGTCAATTTTCTGATGGGGAGATGCGGGCGGAGACGAGGGACTTCCTAGTGACTGCCGTGGGATCTGCGCCAGGCTGTGTGACCACACAGCTCACACCTAACTGCTCGGTGAGCTTGCTTGTGTACTTGCTATGTGCCAGCCTACTCTCTCATTTCACAGGTGAGGAGGGAGGGCTGCTGAGGCCCAGAGAGGATAAGGGACTGGTCTCAAGGCACACAGCCAGCGAGAGCTAGGCAGGATGTGGACCCAGATATCCCTAATCTGTGAGCTGNAACTCTGGGAGTTGGTGATGGATAGGGAGGCCTGGCGTGCTGTGATTCATGGGGTCACAAAGAGTCGGAAACGACTGAACAACTGAACTAAACTGAACTGAACGGAAGATCTTAAGACAGTTTGAATAACTTAATACTTTGTGAGTCTATTTCACATTTTCAAAATGTGAATTCTATACTTTTGATGGAAGAATGCATGGTAGTCATTAAATAACTTCATTGAAATGATTTTATACTTTAATTCCAAAGAATTCAGTTATGAGAGAACAGGCATCATAGCACAGCATTGGCAAAGAACCTGGGTTTTGGGATCAGACGATTCTAGATTGAGATCCAGCCAGCTGTCTGGATAATATGTTTACTATTTCTGTGCTTTAGGTGTTCTCATTTGTAAAATAAGAATGATGAGTGCTCTAAGATCATAGGTATAATTGAAACAATGAATGAGATAAGAAACAGTACTTAACATGGCATGTTTCTTGTATGTTAGCACACCATCTTTTTATTCTAGTCAACGAGGAAATAAAACCTAACACTACTTATGTGTATATTTATTTTTTTGAAATATATATTTGCTGGCAGAAATAATTCACTTGTTTTTATAGAAAGATTTCAAATTCTGAAAATGTTGGCCAGAGCAAAATTTTGCCCATGTTCCGCTGCCACTGGTCTAGAAGTTGGGCAGTTCTCTTCTAGTCACTTAGTGGCTACTCAGTGGGATTTACCATGAATACAGGTAGCAGACACAATTTATTAGACTTTTCCCTTTTTTAGGGTTAAAGCATTTTTAGTCAATTTTGTGCTTAAGAGCTGAGAAAACATTACTCAGTACTTCCTAAGTGAGTTCAGTGCACTCAGGGAACTGGTCAGGATGGCCATAATAGTTTTTCCTCACAGAGATCATTGATTATCACATCCCCACAAGTGATAAATGGCAGTGGAAGTGAAAGAAGGGAATAAAAATATTAATATCTCAAAAGAATCATGCAATTCCTTTTCTAGAGGCAGGTGACTTTTTACACACCTCCTGTTGGTGAAGCAAATACGAACCGAATTCTTGTGTTAAATGTGTTTACTTCTGCACCAAAAACAGTAATACAGACAGTGTGTTTCAATTAAAAGGAACCCTGGAGCAAAAATGTGTTACAGTCAGGGGTAGAAGCAGAGTGTATCATTATCTAGTAGGTATAGCAGTCAAGATAATGAACAGCTAAGAAGACTGGACAATGGTAGGTGAAGGATGACTTGTCATGGAACTGTCAATAGATTCTGAGCTCCTATTCCATTAGAAGGTGCCATCCAATTGCGGGGATGTGCTGAGCTACTGGAGGAAAAAAAAGCTAAAATAAAAGTGGCCTGATAGCACTCAGTAATTTTAAGACTGATTTAATATTTTGCCACTATTACCAAAAACCTTAAATTAGTGATTTCAGTGTTTAATTCCTGTGATTCTGAGTTGATGGTCTGTTACCATCCTCNTGCCATCCAATTGCGGGGATGTGCTGAGCTACTGGAGGAAAAAAAAGCTAAAATAAAAGTGGCCTGATAGCACTCAGTAATTTTAAGACTGATTTAATATTTTGCCACTATTACCAAAAACCTTAAATTAGTGATTTCAGTGTTTAATTCCTGTGATTCTGAGTTGATGGTCTGTTACCATCCTCTGTTGCCTTGACCTGTAAATAAAGTCCTCAAGAATTTTTCTTTTTAGGGCTTTTGTTGTTCATCTTCATTAGTGTAATATTTGAATAAGGTTTGGAATTCTGTCTTTGCTAAGGGGCATTAGGATACTTTCTAAGTTATAATGAGAGATGGGTTGAAGATGTACTGGGTTTGCATAAACATGGATTGCTACTGAACTGAATCCAAGTGTCAACATCCCTAGTCGGTAAAAGCTAGGTAACAGATAGGCCAAAAGAATCGGGAAAAAAAAAAAGAATAAGGTTGGGTTTCAAATGAAGAATTCGTTAATGCTGTAAATCCAGGAAGACATACTTAAAAAAAAAATCTAGTCAGGTGATAGAAGGAAATAGGGAACAGTAAATGTAAGTATTTTGGATTCATTCATTCATTCATTCAACATGTACTGGATACCCATTTCATGCCAGGGTTGTTTTAGGTCCTGGGNTTATAACGCATTACCACCCACTTAGTGACTGACAACAGCGGAAATTTATTCTCACACAGTTCTAGGAGCCAGAAGTCCAAACAAAGGTGTCTGTAGAGTCCGTGCCCCTCTGAAGGCTCTAGGGAAGAGTGCTTCCCTGCCTCTTCCAGCTTATTCTGCTGTTGTTCAGTCGTTCAGTTGTGTCCGACTCTTTGGGACCCCATGGACGGCAGCACACCAGGCTTCCCTGTTCTCCACCATCTCCTGGACTTTGCTCAAACTCATGTCCATTGAGTCGGGCATGCCATCCAACAGTCTCGTCCTCTGTTGACCCCTTCTCTTCCTGCCTTTAATCTTTCCCAGCTTCTAGAGGCTTCCAACAATCCCGGGGCTCCTCAGCATGTAGCTGCCTCCCTCCAGTCTCAGCCTCTGTCCTCACATGGCCTTCTTTCCCCTGCTTGTCTCTGTGGTCTCACCTCCTCTTATAAGGACCAGGTCATTGGACGAAGGACCCACCTCAGCCCGTATGACCTCATCTTAACTAATTGCATTTGCAAAGATGTTATTTCCACAGAAGGCCCTATTCTAAGGTTCTAGATAAATGTGAATTTTTGGAGACACTACTCNGTGGTCTCACCTCCTCTTATAAGGACCAGGTCATTGGACGAAGGACCCACCTCAGCCCGTATGACCTCATCTTAACTAATTGCATTTGCAAAGATGTTATTTCCACAGAAGGCCCTATTCTAAGGTTCTAGATAAATGTGAATTTTTGGAGACACTACTCATCCCATCATAGGTGAGATGGGACGTTGATCTGGTCTGTTGGCCTTGGACCCAGGGATCCTGTGTGCTTGACCTAGCGAGCCTCCTGGTTCTCAGGGCAGGGCTGGCTGGACCGCGGCTGCAGAGCAGAGACCTCAGAGCTAGGATGCTCCAGAGACTCCGGCCTCCCTCAGCTCGGCACCTCTGCTCCCACTTCTCTCTGGCNTGAATTTTTGGAGACACTACTCATCCCATCATAGGTGAGATGGGACGTTGATCTGGTCTGTTGGCCTTGGGCCCAGGGATCCTGTGTGCTTGACCTAGCGAGCCTCCTGGTTCTCAGGGCAGGGCTGGCTGGACCGCAGCTGCAGAGCAGAGACCTCAGAGCTAGGATGCTCCAGAGACTCTGGCCTCCCTCAGCTCGGCACCTCTGCTCCCACTTCTCTCTGGCCCTTCTTCCTCACCCAGCACCTTCAGAGTCACCTCAGTCGTCCCTCCACCATGAGGCCTTCCGGGGTTCTGGCAGCGTCTCCCCCACCTTGCTCCCCAGTGCACTGCAGTCCTCCCTGTGGCGGCCACACCATCTGCCCTGTGTGGGCAGGATCCCACCTGTACCTCCTCCCTTGGGCCAGGCCTCAGGGCTTCGTCATCACACAGTGACCCCGGGTTCCACCTCAGGCCCCCGGTGTTAGAGGCAGAGAGCTGGACCAAGGCCAGCTTTGACTTGTCCATGAACTTGAACAATGTCACGGTTCCTCCAAGTTATGTCACCTCTGATGCTTTCCGCATCCGCCAGCTGACTGGCAAGCAGAATGGCCCAGGGAAGGCGGGCAGGTTTACCAGTTGACCTCCCATGTCTGGCGTGGCCTTGCCCTCTGGGCTGGGGTCCGTACCTGTAAAACCCCCAGCCTATATCCTTCCACCCAGGATCAGTGCCCCCCGGGGCTGGGCCTGAGCCTATGGACCGTGGCATGTCAGGGCCGAGCTGCTGAAGGCTCTGTAAACTGGGCCCTCCTCCCGGCTCCCTGGCCTCAGTTTCCCCACCAGCCACCTCTCAGGAAGCTATGCTTGAAGAAGCGCCTGGAAGAATGAAGCACAGACTGTGGGTGTGAAGGTCTGCTCTTACTGCCAGGAAAGCACCAGCAGAGTTCTTTGTCTTGAGAGGAAGGAGGAAGCTGGGGACTGGTCTATGTATTCCTGGCTATGTAATCAAACAAATCACTTGATGTGTAATGGGGATTACATGCAGGAAACCCAACTGATGAACTGGGCCCTGGTCTAGGAGCTTAACAAGGATGGATTTGTTTCGCCAGCATCCCTGTGAGGCTGGAGGGGCCAAAGTGCGGGAGGACGGGCAGGCTCCCCGGTGATCACCTGAATCTGACCACAGGCAGGATGACTCGCGGGGCTTCCCAGGTTGCTCAGTCATAAGAAATCTGCCTGCCAATGAGGAGACGAGGGAGCCATGAGCACAATCCCTGGCTCGGAAGATTTCCTGGAGAAGGAAATGGCAACCCACTCCAATATCCTTGCCTGGAGAATTCCACGGGGTCGCACAGAGTCAAACAGAGCTGAGCACTCATGCACGCACACAGGCCGATTCAGGAGCCCTCCCCCTCGCCGCCCCCAGGGCAAGCACTGGCCAGGTGTCCTCAGGGGCCAGAGGGATTGCTAGGAGTTCCTCTCCCTGCCTCTGGCTCCCAGGGCCCTGGGTGTGGTCTCAGCCACCACCTTCATTCTGTCCTTCCTCCTCTGTGGATGCTGAATCTCTAGGTGCCCCTTAGGAAGGGGCTCTGAGGAGCCAAGGTCGGGGTGCGCCCCCCGCCCCTCAGCCTGACCAGGCCAGGGCCTGGGAGGGGCTGCCTGACGCCCCTCTCCCTCCCTCTCTCCTCCAGGACCCTGCAGTAGCCATCCCCAAGGGGACACTCATGGCCATTTTCTGGACCACCATCTCCTACCTGGCCATCTCAGCCACCATCGGTAAGCCGCCAGCCCAGAGCGCTAAGGGGCCACAGGGCACAGTCGGCTCTAACAGGGAGGGCTGGACCGGGAGGGCATGGCAACACCAGAAAGTGGAGCCGTGGGTTTTATTTTGTGTCGGGCACCGTGGTGGCAACCAGAACATCCTTATGGTGGGAGGTAGTTTGTGGTGGAGATGTGAGGTCAGACAAGGCTCCTCTGATCCCTTCAAACCTCAGGTTACAGATTCAAGGGTGTAAAATCCTGTAGGAAAAATCAAGCTCCAACTCTAGGAAGAATAATAAAAATAGTGATGCTGAGGACGAGGAAGATGATTCTAGCAGCTGACTTATTATCACATGCTCAGTCCTTTACATGCCTTATTACATTTAATCCAGGCACTGGTCGTTTCTGCCTTTTGATGGAGGAGAAAGCAAGGGCTCAGAGAGGTCCAGTGACCTGCCCAAGGTCACACAGCCTGAGTGGTAGAGGTGGGCTTTGGACCCAGGCCTGGGCTGTTGGCACTCCCCTCTCACTGAGACCCTCACACATGCTCTTGCTCTCAGTAACCACCGTGTGAGGTGAGCTGCTCACAGATGGCCCAGGGGCACGACCCAGTCACAGCCACTCGGGGCCTAGGGATCAGGTCTCCATCGGAAGGAGGACACCGTGACCTGGGGTCACTTAGGTTCCTTGTGCCTCTACAGAGTAGCAACAACAACAAAAATAATAGAAATACCTGCTTCCCAGGAGTGTTTAACGTGCTTAACACAGGGCCTGGCACGTCAAAAGTGCGCCTGCATAGAGCTAAAATGATTACCATTATTGCAAAGCAAAGGAAGAGCTGGCCCAGCAGCAGCCTCTCGCCCTCTGCAGAAGTGACCAGCGTTTTCCGGGTGTCAGGGGAGGAGGGAGGAAGGGAGGGAGACCTCCCCACACCCTCCTTCCTCCCCAGGCTCCTGTGTGGTTCGAGATGCCTCGGGGGGGCTGAATGACACGGTGACCCCCGGCTCAGGCGCCTGCGAGGGGCTGGCCTGTGGCTACGGCTGGAACTTCACCGAGTGCGCCCAGCAGCACAGCTGCCGCTACGGCCTCATCAACTACTACCAGGCACGCGCGGCCCGTCAGACGCCGGGAGGGCCGGGTGGAGGCTGGAACGGGCTGGAGAAGACAAGACTTGGGGGATGGCTCTAGGCTAAGGAAAGAGCTTCAGATAGGGGCCCCACTGAGGGTTGCAGGCTCAGGTGGAAGCTTCCAGACAGAGCCCCTGCTTGCCATGGGGACTGGGGTGACCCAGGTGGGGGCTCTGGGCCCACCCCTCACCTCGAGGGTCTGAACCCCATGTCCCTGCAGACTATGAGCATGGTGTCGGGCTTCGCACCCCTGATCACAGCCGGCATCTTTGGGGCCACCCTCTCCTCTGCCCTGGCCTGTCTCGTCTCTGCTGCCAAAGTCTTCCAGGTGAGGCTGCAGGAGGGGGCGGGAGGGTCTGGGAGGCCAGATGGCCTCCAGAGGCCGGAGGAGTCATGTGACCTGGTGTCTAGATGGGAGGGAAAAGAGCTGGGAAAGCAAAGGCTTGCAGGAAGCAGTCCCCTGGCTGTGCTGAGCTTTGACGAGCACCCACCTTTCCCATCCCGCACCCTCCCTCACAGTCTGGCACCCCGTCTGCAGCCCACCCTCCAGTCTCCCTCTGATGTGATCAGCCCCCTTTCAGCCTTCATGGTGAAGTGGGGAGGACAGGATATCCCCCACTTTCACAGAGACAGAAGCCAGGTGGGATATCCCCCACTTTCACAGAAACAGAAGCCAGGTGGGATATCCCCCACTTTCACAGAGACAGAAGCCAGGAAGTGCCCTNCTTCATGGTGAAGTGGGGAGGACAGGATATCCCCCACTTTCACAGAGACAGAAGCCAGGTGGGATATCCCCCACTTTCACAGAAACAGAAGCCAGGTGGGATATCCCCCACTTTCACAGAGACAGAAGCCAGGAAGTGCCCTGCTGAGGTCACCGAGAGAGCAAGCAGGGGCTGGGGTCCAGGTGGCCACAGGGGAGGGGACGGGCAGGTCCCTGCCAGGGGGTGAGCGTGTCACCCTCTGCCCACAGTGCCTGTGCCTAGACCAGCTGTACCCACTGATCGGCTTCTTTGGCAAAGGCTACGGCAAGAACAATGAGCCGGTGCGCGGCTACCTGCTGGCCTATGCCATCGCCGTGGCCTTCATCATCATCGGTGAGTGGCTGAGGGCACACAGGGCCGCCACCTCTCCGGCCAGCCACCAGGCAGGGCCTGACCTGCTTTCCCTGGTTCTGCCCTCCTGTGTGCTAGCATCTGGGCCCTCCCTCCCCAGGTCTGAACCAGCCCCCAGGAAACACTGGGAGCACAGGGCAAGCGACCGATTGCTCCTCGGGAGTTGATACAAGCAGCTGGGTCACTATCTCTGTAGATGCAGAAGCTACACCAACCTCATTTCTCAGACCTTGAGCTACTGGGTCCCTTGGGATCCGAGACAGGGGATGCCCTTGGAGAAAGATCCCAGTTAATCAGTTAGCTAGACTGACCTCTATCCTGGCTTTGCCATGTGCCAGGTGAGTGACCTTGAAGTTACTTCACCTCCCAGAGCCTCGGTTTCTTTGTCTGCAAAATGGGAGCAACAAGGCGTAGAGTGTGTGTCGCTGATGGGCAGTAAGAGATCACACACATGCATTCATATATGCACACACTCATGTGTGCCCACTCACGAGTACTTTCTGAAGTTTAGCCAACAAGGCAGAACCTGCTAGGAGAGAGTGTTAGGAGAGAGGTGACCCGACCGAGCAAGAGCAGTGGCCATGAAGACCCCTGACCCTCCTCCCAATGCAGGAATGGGGCCAGGGTCAGTGACTGGTGAACCTCCCCTGGATGGGGGGCACTTTCCTGCCACAGCTGAATCTCTGCGACTTGGGCCGGCACCGCCAACCCCGGAGACGTAGCCTAGTGGTCTAGCCCCACTTCCACTCGAGGGAAACTTTCCAGACTGGGTCCTACACCAGAGGAAGAGGCAGGAGGGCCACACCCGGGGCTGGAAGCACCTGGCCAGGCCCGGCGTCCCGGATGTTGGCACTTGTTTCCTGATCACCCTCAGTCCACCCCCTCCTCCAATCTGATGTCCTTTCATCTAGGTGGTTCTGATTGGACCTCAGACTAAGGACAGTGATCTCAGATGTTCTTGGGCAGGTTCTTGTGCTGATTCAATGGACTTGTGTACAGAAGACTCAGCACACAGAGGCACTCATCTTGTTTGGAGATCGTGCAGAAGCAGGCCCCGAGACAGATTTACGTGCAAAAGTGTGCTGGGGTGCCAGGGCAGGGGGCTTGCAAGACAAGGAAGGGCAGGAGTCAGTTCTTGAGCAGGCTTCCACTGTGGATGGAAATGTGATATGGTCTCAAGGTTTCAGATAACAGATGGCATGGGTTTGGGGTCGCATTGTAAGATGTATTTCTTATTACAATTTGTGGTCACAAAAGAAGTGACGGTCACTGTCCTGGGTCATCCTGTAGCCTGACAGGATCCACCCTCGCGTTCCTCTCCATCCTCCATAGAGCTGACACTTTACAGCTTACGAAACAATGGGCTTTGAGATTCACAAAATGATGGGCCCTTTTCACAGATGAGAAAGCTGAGACTCACTGAGCCTCGGTGGCCTGTCTGGCATCACCTTACCCGGAGAGGGAGGGTTCTGGGGACTCTGATGGAGCTGCCCAACAGACTGTCTCCTCTCTCCCTTGGGTCCCTGAAGCTGAGCTCAACACCATCGCCCCCATCATCTCCAACTTCTTCCTGTGCTCCTATGCCCTCATCAACTTCAGCTGCTTCCATGCCTCCATCACCAACTCGCCTGGTAAGCAAGGCCCTCATCTCTCCATGGAAGTGACACTTGGGGCTGGGGTATGGAGAGGGGGCATGGAAGACATGGATGCAGGTGGGAAGACCAAGGTCACCTGTCAAACTGAAGTCGATTAAAGGTAACTTTCCAATAATAATAATAACAATAGCTATCCTTTATCAGACACTTACAATGTATACTCTGCATGGATTCATACACTGTTTACAGTGTGCAGAGACCTTTCTCGTGCCTTCCTCCCCCAGATTTAGGGGAGTCAGGAACCTGGTTCCCAAGAGAGGGAAGAAAATCACCAGTGACAGAGTGGCTGCAGGTTGCACTTGCCCAACTCCAGGGGGCGCCACTCATGACGTCATAGATTTATATGTTTATTGTGAATACTTTCTGGCAGATGGCAGCAAAGAGTCTTCCAGGAAGACTTTTTCCCATTGGCCTGAAACCGCTGATAAGCTGGCCCCCGAGCCACCTTTTCCCTAGACTGTGGACCACGGTGCCTTGGAGTTGTGCCGTGGGGTGGCCCTGGCACAGCTGCAGACGTGGGCCGTGCAGAACCATCTCCTTCCCCTCCATTCACCCCCTCGGCTCTGCGCGAGCCCCGGAAGCCAGCACTGTTGCTGACGCTGGATGTCCTGTGGCCGTATTTGGCCAGAGCCGGATGCCTGTCCTTTGGTACAGCCTGTTCACATAGGAGAGGGTGCCAACCAAGGCAGGCATGTGGCCCTATCAGTGCTTCCAAGCCCAATGCCAGGAAGCAAGATGGGTGGGCAAAGGCTGGGACCCCAGCTCTGGGCACTATGGGCATTACCACCCCGACCCTGCCCAGCTGTGCTGGCTCAGAGGGAGACTCCAGAGTGTTGAGGGTACCCCCGTGCCCTGCGCCCTTCACCAGGGTGGAGACCCTCGTTCCGATACTACAGCAAGTGGGCAGCGCTGTTTGGGGCGATCATCTCCGTGGTCATCATGTTCCTTCTCACCTGGTGGGCGGCCCTCATTGCCATCGGCGTGGTCCTCTTCCTCCTACTGTACGTGATCTACAAGAAGCCAGGTGTGTGTCTCAGGCGGCCCCTGGGGGTCAGGCAGCCCCTGGGGGTCAGGTGTCCCCTTCTCGCCCTGAGGATGCTGAGCCAGCCTGCCCGTCAGCTCAGCCAGAGGGCCTGTCTCAGAGTCTGTGCTCCCAAGGGCTCCCTCTGGTCCTCCAGCCTCATCCCTCTCCACGGGTGAGGAGCCCCCGGGGAGTGTGCCCACTCAGAGCCCACACCACCCCCTGCCAGACACCCAGGGCTTGGAATTGCCTGCTCAGGTCCAACCTCTGGAGAGTGGCCGGCCTGCTGGTGTGCATATCAGAGCAGGGGCTGCCTGATAGAAAGGCAGGCAGGCAGAGCCTGGATGCGGGGGCAGGTGTGTCTACACGCAGGCAGGCAAGGATCCCAGGAGACAGCACTTTCGGGGTGAGATAAAGAACTCCAGCAAAGCCTAGAACTCTCAAGTTGAACTTGGCCTTCCAGGTCATTGTGAAGGTCTGTTTGTCCAAGGAGGAGACTAGTTTGTAGAGTTCAGTAGCTTGATGTAATGTATAATGTTTGAGTGTGTAGCCATATTGTAAGTGCAAAGGTGAGGAACAGAACTACAGGCTGTCAGCTGCTCCCATGAGTGTTTGCTTCCTAAAGGTCAGCGTTCCCTCCCTTGTACTTAATGTCTGGTTTCTCCCATGACTTCTAACCTCAGAGGTGAACTGGGGCTCCTCGGTACAGGCGGGCTCCTACAACCTGGCCCTGAGCTACTCTGTGGGTCTCAACGAGGTGGAGGACCACATCAAAAACTACCGGTGAGCACAGCCTTGGGGTGCCTGGGGTGCAGGGCTGGCCCTGACCCTGCTCTGGAGATCCCCAGCCAAGACCTGACACCTAACCAGCAGACCCAGGATGGGCACGGCCCCTTCTCAGAGAGGGAGCAGGGTCGGGGAGCATCGCCCAGCAGTCAGGAGACCAGAGTAGACACTGCCCAGTGGGGCCCAAGCAAGTCTAGTGGCCTCTCTGTACCCAAGTTTCCACAGTGGAATATGCTCTGGGCGATACAAACNCATGGAGAAAATGCATCAAAATGTTAATAGTGATTAACTGTGATTCTATAAGTGATTTTCTTCTTTATGAGCTTATATTTCATCCAAAATTATAAAAATACAGAGATGAGTTTTCCATTTTCACTCCCTACCCCATCCTCTCTGAGCAGAGGGCGCCCCCGCTCAGGGTGTTACGTGATGAGTAAACAAATGCTATGTGTGCACATAGAGGTGTGTGTTGCATGCACGGGTGTCCATATGTGTGTCTGAATGTGCATGTACACAGGTGTGTCTCGTGAACCAGTGTGCACCTTTATTGAGTTCTGGAGCCAGGTGGGCGCTTGAGCAGACTCATTTCAACAAACATTCCTTGAACGCCTGCAACGACCAATGGCTGTGGCAGCTGTGAAGAGGGGTATTACGTTTCTCCAGATGCAAAAAGCTTATACGCTGGTAGGAAAGGTAGATATGTCAGCAGCCATTCATAGCACAAGATCAAAGATGCTAAATGCAGCAACAGCACAAAATCAAGGCGCACTCCTCTCCTCTGCAGGATGGCAGGGATACTTGGGGTCAGCTCAGAGGAGATGGGACGTGCTTGGGGGCACCCCAGGCAGAGGCGTGGCAGGAGCTCAGGCCACAGGTGGCCACACAGGGCAGGACGGAGCCACGAGTCACCTGCCGTGCCAGAAACCCATACGCGAGTTGCTGCACCGGATCTGGCCAGTGCAGCGGAGTGTGTGAGCGTATATAAAGCACAAGTTGAGCAGGGCTGTAACCGCTGTAAGCGTGGGTAAGATGATTGTGTTGCCTGTGTCATTTCTTGAATAATTATTCATTTTGGTATAAATCCTGAGAGTGGGGGAAGTCCTCCTGTTGACAGGAGGGTGATGGGAACTAGGGCGGTCATAACGGGTGCTTCATTTCACGTGTGTGACAGGGATAGGGCGGTGGTGCCTGTGCTGGCTATACGCAGTGTGGATACGGCAGAGGCTATGATCGTGTAGATGACTAAGGTCAGTAGTATCTAGTGGGATTATATAGTAGGACTGCTGCTATCAGCCTAGATGGGCGATTGATGAGTAATAATTTTTCGTAACTGGGTTTGATTTAGTCCTCCTCAGCCTCCAATTATAACTGATAGAATGGATAGGGTTAGGATTAGGTTCAGGTTGATGGATGGGGAGAGTTGATAACACTGATACGGGTGCTAGTTTTTGTCATGTAAGTGAGATTAGGCCAGATGATAAGGAGAAGCCTTGTGTTACTTCTGGGACTCAGAGTGGAATGAGGCTCTTCCTAGTCTTGTGGTGAGAGCTATTGTTATGAGTATGGATGCTGTTGGGTTAGATAATTTTATTATGGTCCATTGGCCTGAGAATGTTAAGTTAATGATAATGGCTATTAGTAATATTGAGGCTATTGATTGGGTTAGGAAATACTTGGTTGGTGCTTCTGTGGCTCATGGATTATATTTTTTATTATAATGGGGATAATAGAGAGTATGTTTATTTCAAATCCAGTTCAGATGAGTAGTCAGTGGGAGCTGATTATGACAATAATAGTTCCTAGTACAATGGTTGATAGAATAGTGATAAAGATGATTGGGTTTATTAGTACAGGGAGAATATAAGCCCACATTTTTGGGGCCTGGGCCCAATAGCTTAATTAGCTGGCCTTACTATTAGCATTTGGTGTAATTGGGAGCACGAAGAATTTGGGGCTCTTGGGAGTAGGTTCAGTCCCTATAGTTCTAGAAATAAGATGGTTTAAACCTCTATTATTTACTCTATCAAAGTAACTCTTTTATCAGACATATTTCTTATGTTTGTGGGGGGATGCTTGATAGGGGAATGGGTAGTGATGCGTGCCACATGCATAGGGCTAGTGTTAGGGGTAGAAAGATTTTTCATAGTAGGTGTATTAGTTGATCGTAATGGAATCAGGGATAGGATGCTCGAATTCATAAGAAAGAGATTGTGGGCAGCAGTGATTTGATGGTGAAGCTAACTGTGTAGAGTTCTGCTATATATGGATTATGAGATGCCCCTAGGAATAGGATTGCTGTAAAAATATTTACTATAATGATGTTTGCATATTCTGCTATGAAAAATAGGGCAAATGGTCCTGCAGCGCATTCTGTGTTAAAGCCTGAGACTACTTCTGATTCTCCTTCAGTAGGTCAAATGGACCTCGGTTTGCTTCCGCTGGTGTTGAGATGAGTCATGTTATTGCTGGGGTCCTGCAGGAAGATTAGTCACGCTTGTTCTTGTGTGACGGTTTGGGTGGGGAGGGTAAAGGATCCACTCATTAGGAGGACTGATATCAGCGTGATTGCTGGCGTGACTCCGTAGGAGACTATTTGTGCAACTCCTCGTGAGGTTCCGATGAGTGCATGTTTTGAATTGGAGGCTCAGCCTGATCAGAGGATGGAATATACGGCTGAGCTGGATATGGCTCGTATAAACAGGACTCCTAGTTTATGTTGATTAGGGGGTAGGGTATGGGTAAAGGAATTCACATAGTCAGGGCTAGGCTTAGGGCTAGGGTAGGTGCCAGGATAAATACTGAGACTGTGGATGTGGCAGGCCGTAGTGGTTCTTTGATGAAAAGCTTAATTGCATCAGCAATGGGTTGGAGTAGGCCACATGGGCCTACAACATTTGGGCCTTTTCGGAATTGCATATACCCTAGAACTCTTCGCTCCACTAGCATAAGAAATGCCACAGCTAGGAGAAGGGGGATAGTTAGCATCAGAATATTTAATTATAAACATTTTGTTAAGGAGAGGATTTGAGTTTCTGATTCTAAAGGTTTAAGGTTTACACAATTACCGAGCTCTACCACCTTAACTGAGCCCTTTCCCAGGGGAGGGTCTGTTTGTGGAATTAACTGAGATGAAATCATTAATTGATTTAAGGCGCTTGTTTGAAGTTGGCCTTATTTCTCTTGTCCTTTTGTACTGGGAGAAATACATACTAGACAGAAACCGCCCTGGATTACTCCGGTCACGTAGGACTTTAACATCTGGCCTTTTTTTCCTGGGAACATGGTACTTGATGATGCAGCTGTGCTGTATTGAGAAATGGGGACTTCCTTTTTTAAGGCGAAAGGAAACCACTATGTTCAAGTGGAGAAAGGCAAGGGCGAGAGTGGGGCTGGGAATTCCAGGGCGAAGAGGTGACTGCGTTGACTTTGGGGAGAGAAAATGAGGGCCCAGAGGTGACTCCTACAGACACGNAAGTTAGGGGTACTGGTTGACCAGTTGGTTACATAAGCCTCGCAGGAGGACAGCCTCTTAACTGCTGCTCCACACTTCTGCAAAGGCTTTGATTTTTCTAGGTTCTCTCTTTTTCTTCCCCTGGCAGCAGTGACTGCTTCAGCAAACTGAAGCTGCTGCTGTTTCAGCATCATTGTTGAGAAGGGCATCGGAGCATCTTGATGTCTGGCTGAGCTCACTCAACCAGATTAATTCCTTAGATGTTCAGCAGGATTTCAGGGAAAGTCACCTTTCGGTCAGAACAAAAGGCAGATAACTCACTTTATCCATGAGTCTCTTATCTTGTTGACAAACTCCAACTCGCATCCATTCCAATTTTCATTGCAATTCAAGAAATTGCTAGAAGGAATGTGGACTTGGGAAAGACACAGCTTGCTCTCATCATCACGTACAGTCCCCATAGTCCCTGCAGTTTCTGAGCCAGTTAGGAGGGGATTATAGAAACAGAGTGATTATTGTCTCCCCTAAGCCTCTCACTGGTTTTAAAGACATAGCTGGTTTCTACTTTATTTATGGAAACTTTAAGAATTATCTCCAAAGGCCAGGAGTCCAAGAGGACATGCAGCCTCTTAGAGTTTGACAGGACACCTGGGGGTCACCTAACCCACTCCTGTGTCAGAGGGGTGAGCTGAACGCAGAGAAAGACCCTAAGGTCCAATGAACTGTAACGTCGGTGACTGGACCTGAGCATCCCATGTTCCAAATAACACGACTTCTCATTGACAGACATACTTGCAGTGGGTCCAGATATTTTTAAAATGAATGCAAAAAAAAAAAAAGATGAAAAATGTAATAAGAAGTAATCAAAACAAAAAAAAAAGGAGAAAAATACAAAACAAAGAAAAGCATTTGCTGCCTAGACCAGGTAATCATTCCGCTGAACATTTTCGCATCCATAACACAAAGCACTCTCAAGTTGTCTATACATGTGGATCTCAAAAGGTACTTCATGTTCTTTATTCTCTGCAAAAGTGACAAAGGTACAATCTTTTTCTGAGCAAGGAAGGACCTTCCCTGGCATCCATCTTTTGAAAACTCAGTATGTAAGCTTCGCCCTTCACCTTTCTGGGGTTTTATCCCGAGAACAAAGGAAACTTATAAAGCGTTGCGCTGACAATGGAAATGTAACCCTTTAAAACGACCTGGCTTGTTGTTGCTGTTGCTAGGGTAGAAGCCTGCGTGTGCCATGAAACTCTCTCCCATCTGGCTGGTTTTTCAAACTTCTCTGAGACTCTGCTTTTACAGTTGAGCAATTAATTCTCTCTAACGGGAGCTGCTGAAATAAAGATTTCAGAGAGAGCAGTTCATGACCTTATGCCTTTGTGAGTTGTACCGAACGCTGAACTTCCTGCATTACTGGGAGAGAAAAATCTATTAAAATCTCTTGGGTGAATACCTCAACAGCCTGATTTCATTTTGAAACTAATCATTTGTTATAGTTTAGAAGGCATGATGAATGATGTCACTTCAAATATTAATGCTGTTGTAACCCTGGATGACATGCTTTTTCCTCAGATTCAGAGCTTTTTTTAAACAACATTTCAACAATTCCATAAAGCTCCTCCTATATCATTTGCAGTCCGGTAAAACACAGGAAAACAAAAAAAACCCCATTGTTTGATATCATTGAAAAAATATAAAAAACTTAATTATCCATAAACCAACCCCCCCCCCCAATCACATGAAGTTATGGGAAAAAATTAAAACTCTAACAAAGGATATAAAAGACCACCTAAATAAACCAACATATGTACCATATTTCTGAGTAGGCCAACTTGGCACAGAATAGATGTTGATTTTCCCTAAACTAATCTCTAAATTAATGCAATTTAAGTCAAAATCTCAAGATGCTTTTTTCCAGTTTTACCGAGATACAGTGGACACACAATGGTATTTTAGCTTAAGGCGTGTAGTGAGATGGTTTGACCCTCCTAAGTATACATTATGAAACGATTTCACAATAAGATGGTTAGCACACTCTTCGCCTGACATGACTGCTGTTTTGTTGTCGTTTTGGCGAGAACACTAAAGGTCTGTTCTCATAGCAGCTTTGGGGCATACAACACAGTCTCGTTGACGCTAGTCACCATGATGTGCCTTAAAACCCTGGAACTTGAAGAATTCAGGACGATTCTTCAACTGAAAAGATTAATTCTAGATTTTATAAAGAAGAGTAAAAGTCCACAGATAGCCAAGGGAATTCTGAGAACAAAAGGCAAAGAAGGGCTAGCTCTGACACTAACCCGGATTACAAGACATAAATACAGGGGAGACAGAGCAGAAACAGGAAGTTCTGAAATGGAACAACATATACACGAGGAATTGGTATATGATGGAGCTGCCAGTATAGGCCAGAGGGAAAAGTGAGAGATTATATAATAACTGATCTTGGAAAAATGTGGTTCACTCTATGGAGAAAACTGATTTAAATTAAAACTTTTACATCTAAATTTATTTTAATAATTATACAATATATAATAACATAGTTTATTAAGTTTAACAAATATAAATTATAAATGAAATACTTTATATTTTAAATAATTATTTATTTTAAAATCTTTAGATTTTAAAAATCAATACAAAAAAAGAAATCCCAAATAGTTTAAAGACTATAAAACTCTTAATAGGAAACATCGGAGAATATCTTTCTAAGCCTGGAGGATTGAAAAGAGTGGGAAGAACAACAGGGGAGCCGAGAGGATTTTCAGGGCCGTGAGACTGCTCTCTCTGATACTATAGCGAAGGGTACGCGCCGTCGTACATCGGCCCAAACCCACACGACAAAGCCCAGGAACGACACCGTGTGGACTCTGGGTGGTGTGCTCTGCCCACGGATGGTAACATTTCTGTGGGGCTGTGGATGGGGGTCTTGCGCGTGTGAGGGCTGGGTGTGGAAGCGTGGACGTGTCGGTGTGGAAGGGCGGGGGGCAAATCGGCAACTCTGTGCCTTCTGCTGAGTTTTGCTGCGAACCTAAACCTGCTCTAAAACACGGAGTGCAGCAAAGCGGACGCACAGGCCACAGCCGCTCCTGCTCTCACTCCCTGAGTCCGGGCTAGGTCGAGGGCCCTGCTTTGGTCCGCTGGGTCCTCGCGACGCGGAGAAGCAGAGGCTTGAGAAGAACGTGCACCCAGGGTTTGTCCTCCCCACCGCGAGAACCCGCGAGGTCCCTGTGGAGAGGCCTGGGCTAGCCTCCCGGAGGGTGAGCGGCCGGCCCTCCCAGCTGAGGCCCCCGTGACTGGGACCGCCCTCGACCGCCCAGTCCCAGGAGGCAGTCCCGGACCAGAGGAACCCTGCCAGGCCACCGCGGCCCTGCTGGCTTACGCCGTTATGCTCTGCAGGCTTTGTCACATGTCCAAAGGCAGCTGATTCAAGCATGGACCCCAGTAGTACAAACTTCAAAGGAAGAAAAATGTGATGAATTTAATGACACCAAAAGTAAAACTTTCTCTCCAAAATAAGACACCCTTGACAAGAGTGACAGATANGCTCTGCGGGCTTTGTCACATGTCCAAAGGCAGCTGATTCAAGCATGGACCCCAGTAGTACAAACTTCAAAGGAAGAAAAATGTGATGAATTTAATGACACCAAAAGTAAAACTTTCTCTCCAAAATAAGACACCCTTGACAAGAGTGACAGATAAGAAATGTGCTGGAAGAAGATATTTTTCAAAACTAGGACAAAGCATTAAAATCAGAACATCCCAGGAACTCTCATAAATTAGCAAGGAAAAAAAAAAAAGAAAAGTTGGCAAAAATATGAAAAAAGAATTCACAGAAGAATGCAGAATGGCCAGTAAATAGATGAGGAGATTCTCAAATTAACTAGTAGTCAGAGGAGTGCAGGCTATGTTAAAGATGAGATGCTACATGGAGGTTTCTCAAAAATACCATATGACCCAACAATGCTACTGGGTATCTATCCAGAAAAAAAAACAGAAACACTAATTCAAAAAGATATATGAACCCAATGTTCATAGCAGCATTACTTACAATAGCCAAGATACAGGAGTAACCTGTATCAACAGGTAAATGGATAAAGAAGATGGGGTATATATCACAATGGAATACTGCTCAGCCATTAAACAGAGTGAAATTTTGCCTTCTGCAACAACATGGATGGACTTGGAAGATATTATGCTAAGTGAAATAAGTCAGACAGAGAAAGACAGATGCTGCATGATATGGCTTGTAAGTGGAATCTAAAAAATACAACATACTATATTTTATGAATATAGCAAAAAAAGAAGCAGATTCATGGATACAGAGGACAAACTTATAGTTACCAGTGGGGAAAGGGAAGAGGGAGGGGATGTCATAGGGGGAGGGGATTAAGAGGTACGAACTACTAGGTATGAAATAAGCTATGAGAATATATTGTGCAACATAGGGAAAATAGCCAATAGATGATAACAGCCATAAACAGAGTACAACCTTTACAAGCTGTGAATCATTATATCGTATACCTGTGACTTATATAATGCTGTGCATTAACTAAACTTCAGTACAAGCGAGATCCTACCTTATTGCACGTGGACTGGTAATAAAAAGGCTTCGTATGACAGCAGTGAGGACAGGATTGTGGGGAAATGGAGGTCCTTACTGCGCCACAGACAGGCACCTGATGCCACTTTCGGAGGGCAGTTTGGCAGGACAAGTGGAAACAGGTGTATGTGCATTCTTCGTGTGACTTGGAAACATCGTTCCCAGGTGGCAGCTCTGAGGACCCGGCAGGCGCCAGAGAGACAGTGTGTTTGCACAAGGGTGCACACAGCTGTGAGCAGCCTGTCCTCCAGGGCAAGAGGGAGTATGTCAGCTGCGGAACATCACAGGTGGAAAGACTAGACAACGGTCAGAAGCAGTAAATAAGACTGACTTTTAACAACATGGTTACATCTCTGAAACGGTATGACAAGTGAAAAAATAAGTCGAGTAAGATTATAGCACAAAACTGGTTATGTGAATGCAAGTCTGCTTTATGTATATGAAGGTATGGACGGTGAGTTACAAGAACACGTATTAAAACCCAGACTGGATGTTTTTAAGAGGCGAATACATGAACAATTAAGACACTATAGTAAAATAAAATCAGAAATTTAGTTTTATATGGGCACCTACAACTTATGACAACGTGAGCTCAGCTGACAAAGCTGTGATTTGGAAGACCAAGTGAAAATGTATTTCTAGGACTTCCCTGGTGATCAACGGCTGAGACTCTGTGCTTCCAGTGAAGGGGCCTGGGTTAGATCCCGGCCAGGGAACTGGATTCCCACGGGCCACAGCTAAGCGTGCGAACGCCTCAACCAAGAGCCAGCAAGCCAAACAAGTAACTAAACATTTCACAAGAACAAGCCAAAAAAGATCCCCTTGTATAAACAGGAAAAAATGCAGAGTGCTTTCTCGCTGGCAGTACTTGGCTAGTACCACTAGCTTCACTGCTGCCGCTGAGTCGCTTCAGTCGTGTCCGACTCTGGGCGACCCCACAGACGGCAGCCCACCGGGCTCCCCCGTCCCTGGGATTCTCCAGGCAAGAGCACTGGAGTGGGCTGCCATTTCCTTCTCCAATGCACGAAAGTGAAAAGTCAAAGTGAAGCCGCTCAGTCGTGTCTGACTCAGCGACCCCATGGACTGCAGNGGCTCCCCCGTCCCTGGGATTCTCCAGGCAAGAGCACTGGAGTGGGCTGCCATTTCCTTCTCCAATGCACGAAAGTGAAAAGTCAAAGTGAAGCCGCTCAGTCGTGTCTGACTCAGCGACCCCATGGACTGCAGCCCACCATCTCTACTACCTGTAACTCTGAACGGAGGCCCAGCGGAAGACAAAACAGGACAGAAGGCATCTTTCCTCTTGTTAAAGGAGGAATTCGCGCAGGGAACCCCCAGGCTTGTTGCTGAAATCAGGGCTTAAAAGGCTGGTGGTCCCCTTCCCTCTTATCCACAGACTGGCCTCCACAGTGCATTCTGCTGCATGGCTGTGCTTTGTAACTGCTGGCTCTTAAATATGAATTCAATACCTATGCAGGGCGTCCTCTCTACAGTTCCCTTGAGCGAAATTTATTTCGCCGAATTTATATCCAAAGGTGAAGCCAAAACTATTTCAAATACTCATCTGAAAACAGCCAATCATGTAAAAGAATTTAGGTGTTATTTCTTGCGTTAGAAATTTGCCCTGGCGCTGGTCTTATTACCCTGGTTATATCAGGTTGAGATTTTCTTAGCCAGAATTTGTGGACCAGACCCGCCTTTGCTTTGTTCCCCAGAGAGAAACCCATGACAGGATTATAGGCATGTGTGTGCGTGGCGGGGGCAGCGTCAGGGTGGGAATGACACAGTCAGCGCCGTGCGTCCACTTGCCTGAGCCACGGCGTCTAGATATGAGGTCAAACATCTCTCTTGATGCTTGCTCGGTGTTTTTAGAAGTGACCAATATTTACGTTGGGAGCCTCCAAGCAGAGAAGAGTGCCCTCCAAGCGGTGGGTGGGCCTCATCCGGTCAGCTGAAGGCCGGGACATCACGGGGACGGCTCTTCCTCCAGCCCGACAGCCTTTGGGACAGGAGCCTGGCAGCTCGCCCTGCGGATTTGGGACTTGGCCAGCCAACCCTTCAGTCTCGCTCTCTTTTCACAAGTATACATCCTACGCGTTTCCCCAGAGAACCCTGATGAATGGTACACCAAGAAACACCTGGAAGGAGCGGTTAAGAAGCTGACGAAGAGTGGATGCCATCAGCTTCTGGGCTCAGGGCTGGTGGGTTGGGATCAGTGAGAAGGAACAATTTCAGCCTAGATTAATGGAAAGATGCTCAGATTTGCCGTTGGTGGGGCTCAATTTCCAACACACAGAACGGTTCACATTAGAGGGACAAACACTCCTAAAACAAGAGGCACCGCCCAGAAAGCCCCATCCGTTTCAGCCACAGCACTCCCCCAGACGGCTCCGCGCTCCCCCCGACGGCTNTCCCACCCCATCCCCTGCACCCCCACGTCTTTGCTTATTTGGACTTTCCTCCTGGGGTGCTCGCTCCCCACCGGCCACTGCTGGGGCGTCACCAACGCTATGTCCTGCCCAGGGATTCTGATGCAATGGGAGGGCTAGGGCCGAGGCACAAGTACTGTTTAGAAGCCTCCTTGTGTGGTTCCAGTGTGAACACCCTTATCCACCCTCTTCAGTGTATAACAGTCTTACCCACCGTTCACCATCCAGCCAGATCGCCACCTCCTCTGTGGAGCCTTCCCTGACTGCTTCAAACCACAGTTGCTGCTTCCTCCTTGTGGATGCAAAGTCAGGGTTACCTGGCTTGCCACTCCTGGTTCTATACTCAGCTCATATGTGCTACCTGCTCCCTCAGCCGCCCTGAGAAATTTCCTGCCGTTCACCTCCCATTCCTTACACCCTCATTTCTCAAAGTGTGGCCAGTGAACCAGCAGTCTCACATCACCTGGGAGCTTCTTAGAAATGCAGAATCCCAGGCTTCCCTGGTGGTTCAGTGGTTAGGAATCCACTTGCCAATGCAGGGGCCACGGGTTCGATCCCTGGTCCGGAAAGATCCCACGTGCATCAACAAAGACCCAGCTCAGCCAAAAGTAAATAAATAAATCTTAAAGATTAAAAAAAAGGAAATGCAAAATCCCAGGTCCCAACCCAGGCCAGCTGGATCAGAACCTACGTCATAACAAGCTCCCCAGCAGGTACGGAGACATTAGAATGTGAGGTGCTCTAGCCCAGAGATGGCCACCAGAGACTTAGGACAATTCCTTTCTCCTGTCACTTGCCATCATCTGACCCGCTTTATCAATATTCACTTATTGTCTGCCTCCCTCGCAGGTTAGAATGTGAAATCCCTGAGGGCAGAGTTTGTTTTGTTCGCTGCTGTATCTTCCCTAGTGGCTCACATGGTAAAGCATCCACCTGCAATGCAGGAGAGCCAGGTTCGATCCTGGGGTTGGGAAGATGCCCTAGAGAAGGGAATGGCTACCCACTCCAGTATGCTTGCTGGGGGAATCCCATGGAGCCTGGTGGGCTACAATCATGTGGTCACAGAGTCAAACATGACTGAGCAACTAACATACATATCCTCCACAGGTACTCAGTGAAAACTCACTGAAGGAATGAATGCATTAAAAAAACAAACAAACAAACAAAAAAAAAACCTCTGTCTTCCAGGATCATTTCTTTGCTGAGCAAGTTCCGGTTGGGATTCCACGAAGTTCACGTCCTTCCCGACATCAACCAGAAGCCACGGGCCGAGCAGTGAGTTTTCTGTGTTGGGGGTTCCAGGGAGAAGGGTTGGCCCTTTCTCTTTGGTGAACCAAGGGTAACCTGGTTCACCTGACCCCGCCTACACTGGGCTCATGGAAAGAAAGAATTTACAGCCGTTAATTTTTGTTTGAGTTTTTTCCCCTTGCCCCGTGGTCCTTTGCATATCAGGGCTGTGGTCTTTGCCAACAACACACCTGGGCTGAAGGTCAATGAAAGTTCCCATTCATGCTTTTCACAGACCCAGTGTTTTTGAAGCTCTTCATGGCCGTTCCGCCCCTAGAGCAGAGCTGCTGTTTCATCTGCCAGGGACCTCCCACCCACCCCGCACACCCTGGCGCTGAGAAAGTCTCCAGCTTCACACCTCTCGAGCTCAGGCTGCTGGTTACTCATGAAAGGCTGATTTATCTACTCTGATTTTCTAAATTTTCTCCAACCCCTGTATCGTTTTCATAAAAGACTGGTTCTCAAACAACAGCATCACCTGGAGGGTTTGTGAACACACAACTTTGGGGGCCCATCCCCAAGATTCTGAGTCACCAGGTCTGGGGTGAGGCCTGAAAATGTGCACTTCTAACAAGCTCTCCTGTGCTGATGCAGGCACCTCACTTTGAGAACCACAGTCTCAGATGATCCATGTAACATGCTTAACAGGGCGCCCTGCCCAGAGTCAATGATCAGTCAAGGCTGGATTTGTGGCTTCTGCCCGCTTGTAGCCTCTGAGCTCTTTCTGTATCTCAACCTTTCCCTATAGTCCTAACTCTGCTACAGACTGCTTCCTTCCTTCTCCGGACATTGCTTAAATTAAGTGTGTGAAAAAGGGACTGTGACCAGCCCAGCTCATTGCTTTCTGCCAAGCCGAGGTAAAGGTCACTGGAAGGTCTATTCCTTGGCCACCTTTAGTTCAGTTGGCCATGGCCAGGAGTGGCAGGATCATATGCCCCGAAATACACCACTGGAAGGATGCTCCTTCTGCAGAGGCCACGGCAGAGGCACGTCCCCTCCATGGGGCTGAGGGGCACTGGAGCAAACAGAACGGAAGTTCCCCAGGCCCTGAGGCAGAAGCATGGCAGCTGCAGCCCCTGATGTCATATTAACTCACTGGCACTTGGGGAGTTGAAGATGTTGACCCCCTCCCCTGCTCACCCATGCAGTGGCAAGTGGGCAGACTTGAAGCAAACCCCTGTGTGAATTTGTAGCAGGGCTCAATTGTGGGGCCAGAAGGAATAAGTTACTTTCCTAGATTCAGTTGCATATTCTTAAAAGAAGACATTTACAATAGGATTGCCTTGTAAATCTGTCCAAGTGAGATTTTCCAGGACTCTGTCTGCTCAGTAAAGTAAGGTCCATCCTGACCTCTTTAGCCCTTGTTTACCTGGAGAAGGAAGGACATCAAGAAGAGCAAAGGGACTTCCCTAGTGGGCCAGTGGCTAAGACTCCGAGCTCTCAGTGCAGGGGGTCTGGGATCAATCCCCAGTCAGGGCACTAGATCCTACATGCTGCAAATAAGAGCCCCCAGGCCATAACTAAAAATCCCTTATTCTGCCACTAAGATCCAGTGTTGCCAAATAAATATTTTTTTGAAGGAAGGAACTAGTTAATAGGGATGGATATACTGACTCCCCCATTCTCTCAGGGCTGTGCTTGAGCTGCAGGGACAGAGATGAGTAAATTGCAGCCCTGCCCTGCGTGGTTTACCTTGGCTGAGGTACAGGGAGGATGTCAAGAGGCATCAGAATGGTGCAGAGATGGACGCGAATGCAAAGGAGAACAGGGCCATCTCTGCTAGTGGAGGAACAGAGCCTTGAGAAAGACTGCAAACAGAGATGGGAGGGGGAGACCTTCCCCCGTGGAGAGGACAGTGGGAACCACATGCAGAACCCCCCAGCCCATCTTGTCTTTAAACCCCATCTTTGCTCTTGCATCTGCCTCCACCTCCTGGACCATTTCTCTCCTCCCTTGCACAGCCAACCTTCTCCAAAGTGATGCTACCCTCTTTGTGGCTGCTTCCTCCCACCCCTCCCTCATTCTCTAGCTCACTCCAGTCTGGCTGCCTTCCTGCAGCTCCACTGAAATCCCTCTCGCCAGCCTGGGCCTCTGCACCACCGGATCTGCAGATCCTGCTGCTGTCCTCCTCGTTCTCTGCCTCACAGCTGTATTTGACACAGCGGTCCTTCTTGAAACAGCCCCTTTGGATCCAAGATGCTGCCCTCTGCTGGATCCCTCCCACTTCAGGGATCCTTCTTACAGTTTCCTTTGCTGGTGCTTCCTCCCTTCCCTGACTTACCTAATGGCATCCCATTCACGCCTGGCCTGCATTCACCTTGCTTCATCCACACAGGCTTCTCTGTTGCTCCTCAAGCAGCCCAAATACACTTCTGCCTCGGGGCCTTTGCACCTTCCATTCTGTTTGCTCCAACACCCCCTGCCTTGTGCATAGCTAGCTTCAGAAAGACGGGCATCCTTGGGTCCAGAGAGAACTTTTTGCCCAATTATTTCCCATCCCAGGACTCAGTGTATGCTTTCATAAGATTTCTGATCTATATTGACCTGCTTATTTGTCACCCAGCAGACCATGAGCTCTGTGCGGACTGAGGATGTTGTCTGGTTTGTTCACTGTTGTGTAGCACAGACTAGTGCTCAGTAAAAACCCTGGGGCGGGAGTGGTCAGGAGGTGGAGATGGACCCCAGTCAGGCTTCATGGACCACTGGTGGAAGTCCTGTTCAAAGTCAGACGCAGCTGTCAGGGCTGAATTCAACACAGAGGCTGCTTTTATGTAAACAGCAGCATCAGAAAGGGTTTCAGCCTGAAATGTGTGTCCCCACGGCCCCCACCTCCATCTCCCTCTGAGGACCCCATTCCCCTGGACATGGGCACCTCGCCCGGTCTCACTGGCTCTCTCTGCCCCCAGCATCAAGCGCTTTGAGGACATGATTGCACCCTTCCGCCTGAATGATGGCTTCAAGGACGAGGCCACAGTCACTGAGATGAGGCGGGACTGCCCCTGGAAGATCTCGGATGAGGAGATTAACAAGAATAGAATCAAGGTGCGGGAGAAAGAAGGGCCTTGCTGGGGTGGGGGTGGGGGCCTGGGTGCTCCCCTGGGTGAAGGCCTGTGCCCTCATCTGTCCTGGGCTTCCTGAACCCCTTTCCCTGACCCTCAGCTCTAGTCTCCCCGCACCAAGCCTCTGAGGTATCCCCAAGCCACACACCTCAGGCTGATGAGTGACCCAGGGGTTGACCTCAGAGCCATCCTTGGTGTGGGAGCCTGGCCCCTCGGTCCATTTTGAGTCTCCCAGGCCATGGCAATGGACTGCCTGCGGTCCTTCTCCCTCTCCTCCCCTGTTCCTCCATGCCTGCAGGAAGGAATTCATAAGGCAGGTGGTGAAAGTAGAGGTGGAGTTTGTCCTTTGTGGGCCCACAAAGCTGCCTGAGTTTCTCCCCTTCACTATGGATCCCACGCCCTTCCCAGGCACCATCCTCAGGACTCTGCTCAGGACTAGAGGAGAGTGGGGGCTGCCGTGCCCATTTTAAGGTGGGGAGAGCAGTTCTGCTCCCTGTGAGTTCCATGGTGGTAGTTCTGAGGACTCAGGGGACATTTGGTGATTTCTGGGGACAGTTTTGGCTGTCACCTGCCAGCAGGAACGGCTGCTGTCACTTAGCGAGTAGCGGCCCCAGATGCTGCTAAACATCCTGCAACCCGCAATGGACAGTTTCCACAACGCAGTGATTCCACCCAAATGCTGCCCATGTGAGATCTGGGTGAACTCACTTGCCCTCAGTTTTCCTTTCTCTCCAATGGGGTATCCGTCCACAATCAGACCCTGAGTGTCCACCACTTCCGAACAATTCAGAGACAAGCCTCGGAGAGGGGGAGGGAGTCCGCCCCACAGCTCAGCCCCACCTGAGCTTTGGGGAGTTCCCTGACCCGGCCCCTGAGCCTTCCAGAGTCACCCAGTCCTGAGAAAAGGCTGAGTAATGTGTCGTGTCCACAGAAGGCTCCTGCCTACTCTGTCACAGAGGAGATCGAGCCATCGCCATTGCTGAGTGCACCTTAGCAAGGGCTTCCCCTGGAGCTTTTGCATACATTGTCTCACTCAGGCTTCCCAGACTCCCCGGGGAGGGCGCTGTTGCACCCATTTCACAGCTGAGGACAACGAAGCTCAGGGAGGCGAGGTGCCTGCTCAATGTCGGAAACTCTTAGAGCTGAGATGTGAACCCAGCCCTCCCCACCCATGGGAGGTGCTCTTTCCCGCCTCAATCCCGCAATAATAAGGCCAGGAAGAAAGCTTGGCACTCAGTCACCTTCTCGGAGGTGGGAGAACCTATCATAATTTAGGGGGACAATTCACACACCCAGTTTGAGATATTCAAGGATGCAGACTTGGGCTTGGCGGGGATCGCTCAGAGGACGTGGGAAATGACCACATGGCTTTTCCTTGCCCAGTCCCTGCGGCAGGTGAGGCTGAACGAGATTCTGCTGGATTATTCCCGAGATGCTGCGCTGGTTGTCATGTAAGTAGTGACCTGTGTGCTGGAGAAGCCTGATGCCCAGGCCAGAGTGTCAGCTTTAGAGGGGTGGTCACTGGCTGAGGACCCGAGCCTTCCTCTGTGAGGATGAAGGGCCCCAGGCCCATAGACACACAGGCTGGGTGGCTTCTCACTCCGTGACCGGGCCTGCATCCACCCCATGCCCCACGCCCCAGCCTGCGCACCAGCTGGCCGAGGTCTTGGGTCCCTGTGTCCCAGGCCTCGCTGACTCCCCCCACCCCTGCTTTCCCCTGTCCATGCTTTTTCTTGCCAAACTCAGCTTGGCAAAAGGGACCCAGTTTGTTTTGGAAGAAAATCGATTCCTAGTTGTTTGGCCAGCCCTCTTTGGTCACCAGCCACCCTCAGCTGATATTGGTGTCAGGTCTGGGCAGTGGAATCAGAACCCTGCCCTGCCCTCTGGGCCCATCAGACACTCCAGGTTCTCTTGCTGCTGGCCCTGTCTGGTTAGGAGCCGCCTCTGCTGGCTGTTGACCCAGGCTGGGTAAGTGGAAGAAGAGGGGAAGGTGAGAGTGGCGCGGAGAGTCCCATGGAGGCCAAGAGGCAGAACACGGTCAGCCAGGCCCCCCAGCCCCCTCTCCCAGGGACAGGCCAGCTCAGAGGGAATGCGGCCATCAGAGGAGCCCCTGACATCTCCTGGGGCGAGCCACCCGCCGACTCCACAGGACAGCGGGAAAGCCGGCCGAACCTGTTTGTTCACACCCTGAGACCAGGATGGAGCACACAATTTGTGGGGCTGTGTGCAGTGAGAATGTGGGGCCCTTTGTTCACAGGCGATTAAGAATGTCAGATGCTGACAGCAGAGCGTGAAGTCCAGCCTGGGACCCGTCTCACTGGGGGCTTCATGGCCGCACAGGCAGCTGCCCACGAAGCTGGCTCTGCCTGAAGCCGGTCTTTCTGGGGCTCATGGGGAGATAATCTTTTCTACAAAGAAAGTGCTCCATGTTTCCTTTGGTGTGGGGACCGTGGTGTAAGGGAAGCAGGTTGATCTCTGAGCCGCTGGCCAGCATCTTGCAGAGAATGTTTCTAGGGCCAGGTTAGCCCGGTTGTGGGCCGGATCAGCGGGTAAGACGGCGACAGCGGCTTCATCCGGGGATGGCTCCCCAACTTTCCCTGGGTGTGGTACTTGGGATGTGCCATCTGGGGCGTGGGTGTGCACCTCTTCCTGAGTGCCACCTCTGTTCAGGGAAGCAGATTTGCATTTTGTCTCTGCCATCCGCCCACTGTGTGGCCTTGGGCAAGTAACTCTCCTTCTCTGAGCCTCAGCTTCCCTGTTATACATTTTTTTGAATGTTTACTTTGGGGCTGCGCCGGGTCTCCCTTGCAGCACCCCGGGTCTTCACCGAAGTGTGCGGGCTTCTCTCTGGTTGTGGCGTGTGGCCTCTGTAGTTTCTCTTCCAGTTAAGACCCCCAGACTTGTAGCTGTGGCTCTTGGGCTTAGTTGCCCAGAGATATGTGGGCTCTTATTTCCCTGGCCAGGGATAGAACCCATGGCCTCTGCACTGCAGGGCGGATTCTTAACCCCTGAACCATCAAGGAAGTCCCTCCCTGATTATAGAGAAGAGGTAAATCAATTATTTCCAAAATTCTCTTTCACTCTAACATGCTATGACCCTAAGTTTACCACTAAAATGAGTCAGTCTCTCAAGCTGGAAGAGGAGGAATTTCCTCTGGGGAGGGACCCCCTGCTGTCACCTCTCTGCTCCCACTCCCCCACCTTCTGGATCTCACGGTGGGAGAGCCATCCCCACCCACCAGCCTTTCTGGGATTAGCTGACACAAATAAACGGGGAGTCAGCCACCATAGAGGCGAGGCCTGCGCACAGGGTCCACCCCACGGCGTCTCCACAGCGGTGGCCTGGAAGGGCGTCCAGCCAGCACCACAGGGAGCAGCTGCTCTGCTGTCTCCACCCCGGAGACAGGCCTTTAAAAGTTCGCCCTGAGGGTCCCCTGCCTCAGAACCACTGAGGGCGCGGCGAGGTGTGGAAAACAGCAAATTCCTCAGTTCCTTCTAGATCAGGGTCTGGGGTTGAGCCCGGGAGCCCACATTTCCCAGAAATCCCAAGAATGAGAATCCTCCCAAGCCTCCAGGAAATGACAAAAATCGCATTTTCTAGCACATCAGAGAGCACACATGGGCTGTTTTCTAGAGCAGCTTTGAGGCAGAACTGGCTTGTTTGCTGCTACTAATCAATGGTTTATCTGATTTGCAGTCCTTTGAGCTCAGCTTAAACTGCACACTAGTAAAGCAGCCTTGTAACTAGCCCAACAACCTTTACCACACTAAGCACACATTTCTGGTGTAACTTTTGGGTCTAGGCCCCTCTTCTTTCTGGTAAAGACTCCCTCCTCAAAGCTAAATGCGTGTGTGCTAAATGCACTTGCTTCAGTTGTGTCCGACTCTTTGCAACCCTATGAACTGTAGCCCACTGGCTCCTCTGTCCATGGAATTTTCCAGGCAAAAATACTGGAGTAGGTTGCCATTTCCTCCTCCAGGGGATCTTCCTGACCCAGGGATCAAGCCCGTGTTTCCTGTGTCTCCTGTTTTGGGAGGCAAGTTCTTTTCCACTAGTGGCACCTGGAAGTCACCAAAGACAAATAGTAATAGTCAGAATAATAGTAATCAAATTGCATTTTATTGACTGAGCCTCTGTGACACTCAAGGCATTGGGCTTTATTAATTTAAAAAAATTTTTTTTTCATTTATTTTTTGGCTATACCGAGTAGCATGTGAAATCTTAGTTTACCACCAGGGATTCAATCTGTGCCCCTTGCATTGGGAGCATGGAGTCTTAACCACTGGACCACAAGGGAAGTCCTAATTTTAAAAAAAAATTTATTTTATTAAAGTGTAGTTGATTTATAATGCTATGTTAATTTCTGCTGTATAGCAAGGTGATTCAGTTATGCATATATATATACATTGTTTTTCATCTTCTTTTCCATTATGGTTTATTTGAGGATATCACGTATAGTTCCCTGTGCTACACAGTAAGGCCTTGTTGTTTATCCACCCTATACATAATGGTCTGCATCTGCTAATCCCAAACTCCTAAATCCACTAGGCCTTATTAATTTTCAGAATTCTATGAAGTGACTCTGTTTTACCCCCATCCCCACCGCAGCACACACCCTTGGGAGACAAGGAAGCCGAGTCTCAGAGAAATTCAGAATCTGCCAGGTGGTGACTAGGGTTTGAAACCCGAGATGCTGGTTCTGAAGCTCGGTTATCTTTCCATATCTAGGTTAGATCCAAGGCTGCCTTTCCTTGTGGCTAAGCAATGCAGTTCTGAGCAAAAAGCTCCTTTGTTCTGGAGCAGCTTGATTTCAAAAGATTCGTAGCTTACACCACACACATCCTGTGGGCAGAAACAGAGCGTGTCGTTCCCTGGCACTGGGGGAGAATGCCAAGGGAGTCTGTCCTTTGGACAGGCAGACAGATGGACAGGCTCTGCTCTGAGAGGGAACTTCATGTTGGGGCTTGAAAAGCCACAGCAGGAATGATGGGTGTCCCCTGACCTGGATAGTGCAGTTACTAAGCCCCCAAGCCTTTGACATTTTTAATTGCAGTCCCTGAAAAGGATGTATAATACCAGTAGTTCAGTTCAGTCGCTCAGTCATGTCCGACTCTTTGTGACCCTATGGACTGCAGCACGCCAGGCCTCCCTGTCCATCACCAACTCCCGGAGTCTACTCAAACTCATGTCCATCGAGTCGATGATGCCATCCAGCTATCTCATTCTCTGTCGTCCCCTTCTCCTCCCACCTTCAATCTTTCCCAGCATCAGGGTCTTTTCCAATGAGTAGTTACCAGTGGGCATTTCCAGCCTTTAGTGTAACTGTCAAATCAGGAAAGTTTGGTTTCAATATTCCCACTTCCCTTTTCCTGGGAAAGGCAGCAGAAAAACACACTCTCGGTGTATTAACCAAGGTGACACTGGCTTAATGGAATGTCCTTGTTCCCTTGGGGTTCCGCAATCCTGGGGACCTTGCTTTATAAGGGAGGATATTGTTTATCCCAAATGAAGCTTTGAGAAGGGAATTGTTTAGAAAGGGACAGCTGTTTGGGGACGCCGATCCTCAGCAGAGGAGGGGTTGGCAGTGAGCTGGGATCATGGGGATGGAAAGATCCCAAGACTCAGTGTCAAGTCCCAGCTCCGCCACTCACCGGCTGGGTCGTCTCGAGCTGGTAAATAGTAATAAGTGGTGACAATACTGCTGACGTTACGCAGTGCTCACTCCCTGCCAGTGTTTCTGTGCAGTACTCTTCATGAGCTGGGACTTCTTCGGAACTCACAAGCCTGTGACGGAATCATGTGTGTTCACTTTGGGGAAACAAAAACTGAAGCTTAGGGTCAGTGAGCCTTTTGTCACAGCCACATGGCTGAGGAAGCGGCAAGCCACAACTCTAGCAGCTTCTCTGACCCAGAGCCGGCCTCTGAAACCCAGCATTGCACAGTCCTCCTGTCTGGGCGGTTCCCTCAGCTTTTCCCCCAGGGTAGTTTTGAGGTTCAGATGAAACAGTACCTGTGGGTGTACTTTGGGAAAACAAACAAGGGTCAGGCCCATGTAGCATCCTGATTCCCCAGCTTTGTGCAACACCAGCGGGGTTGGTATGATGCCGCCGTCCCGCAAGAGCCGCAAGCAAGGCGGTGGCAGTCATCACCAGGCGTCTGTGGAATCTCAAGATGGTGGAAGCATCGCTTCCTGAAATAGCCATGAAAATGTGGCTGAAGAGCCTTCCCAGGGTATGTGGTTATTTGCTCAGCATAGCAGTTTGGACAAGACAGTTCAGGGAGACAGCAAAGTCCTGCTCCCAAAGCCTTACATGCGTGCCAGGAGCCAGGACGAGGCCACTCAGCTGAAACGCATGAACATATCACTCTGCTCTGGCTGCAGGCAGGGGTGTGGCTGGAGAGGTGAGGCTGGCGTGATCTGAGTGGCTGCAGGAGTGGGATCCGTGAGCCTCGCCACGAGTCTGACTGTGTTCTCCATACAGGCGAATCAGACAGACCCCACCTGCCCATGCGTGAACAAACATTCTAGTTGGGGGAGACAAACGACAAACAAATGAAAAGAGGATTTGAGAGTGTGAAGTGTTACAAAGATAATGAAACAGGGTGACATGATAAAGAGGGGGAGATGGGATTGAAGAGGGTGATCCGAGAAGGAGGTGCACTTGGGCCAAGACCCGAGGGAGGCAAGGTGAAGAGCTAGGGGCTGGCTCTGCCATCTGGGTGGAAAGAATGTCATGGGCCGAGGCCCCGGGGCAGGAGCAATCTGGCTGTTCATTTCAGGAGTGGAAAGGAAGCCTCTGTGACTGTAGGGGTGTGAGGGAGCCTGAGGGCGGTGGGAGGGGAGGTTGTGGAGGCTGGTGGGGCCAGGATCACGGGGGCCTCACAAGCCATGGCTTTGTTTAGAAATGCTTTGTGGGTGAACTTAGGTTTCAAGTCACGCTTTCAAGAAGAGCCACAAGTCATTCTTAGGGTGGCTGAGAAGAAGGAGAGCTGAAGGGGCCAACAAACAGAGACACTGTTCAGGAAGCAGATCAGGAGCTGGGCCACATGGGGAAGGCCCTTGCTTAATTTCCCATCTGCTGCTTCTTCCTGCCCCACAGCACCCTGCCCATAGGGAGGAAGGGGAAGTGCCCGAGCTCGCTCTACATGGCCTGGCTGGAGACGCTGTCCCAGGACCTCAGACCTCCAGTCATCCTGATCCGAGGAAACCAGGAGAACGTGCTCACCTTTTACTGCCAGTAACTTCGGGCTTGGCTGCACCTGCCCAAAGCCTGAGCGCAGGGGACGCCCACCTGTCCACGGGCACAGAAAGCATACCCTGTCACGTGTAGTATCTGATGATCTGATGGAAGAAGCTGGTAGATTTTCAAACATCGGCTAGACCCCACTCCCATTGGACATGTGCTCTGGGTTTTGTTTTTATGGGCTAAAGAAGTAGCAGATAGNCGTTGCCCCCCTGGGCCCAGGGTCGGCTGACAGTTGTCACGGCATCAACTGTGCCTTCAGAGGACGAGTCACTGGGAGACCAGTGACTCCGCACAAAGGCCTGAAGTGCTCGTGTGAAAGGTCAGTAAGGCGCGTCATCTGGGCCCCGGAGGGGACTGAGAAGGCGGTGACCGTGACAACCACAGGCCAGGGGCAGGATCTCCACCTCGGCCTGTGGCCTGGGGGAGGAGCCGGAGGGCCCTGGGAGGGAGGGCAGCCCATGGGGTGTGGGGCGCCTGCCAGATCCTCAGGTCTCAGAGACCCTGCTGGCATCGCTTCACTCATTCCCCGGCCGGGCAGGTGGCAGGGTGGCCTGCGAGGCGACAGGAAGCCAGACGATCAGCCCCAGGGACACTCAGAGCTCTGCCATGAGGCCCCATCCTTCCTCCGGGTGGGGGGGGCAGAACCTGGGCAATCAGGGTGTTCTTTGCTGGTGACTCAGTAAAGAACCCATCTGCAATGCAGGAGGCCTGGGTTCGATCCCTGGGTTGGGGAGATCCCCTGGAGAAGGGAATGGCTACCCACTCCAGGATTCTTGCCTAGAGAATTCCACGGACAGAGGAGCCTGGCGGGCTGCAGCTCATGGGGCTGCAAAGCGTCAGACACGACTGGGTGACTAACACTCATTCACACGAAACACAGTTTCATGAAACCTGGAACTATTAATATTAATAGTTATTTAATACTATTAATATTCACTGAACAGTATCTCCAATTCAATACATTTTAATGCCACATTCATTTGAGTATATAAATGAGGCAAAGAATTAAGAAAAAAACCCAGAAGTTGGAAACATAAAACAGTACAAGGAGAAAAGGCTGCTGATTTACCCAATCGTCTCAGTGGGTTGGGGACAAGGACCACTGCCTGCCATTTCCTCTGTGACGCTACGGTGTACCCCACCTCACTGAAAGCTGGAGATCTTTCCTTTCACAAACCTAGGCTTTGCCTGTCTTTCCCCATCTCTAGATGGAACCACCACCCAACTGGCTACACAGCAGCAGTCTTCCTCCAGCCAACCTGGAACAAATTCAAAGGAATCTTTTTGTTGCACTGAAGTTTCATTAGCCTTTCCTTTGTTTTTGAAGGGTAGAAAGAATGCAGTTTGTATCTCAAGGCTTAAGAAAATTTCAGAGCTAACTGCATAGGATACCATTTGAATTTTTAACCAAATCTTTTGCATTTTCATGATAAGAATTCTGTAAGAGCCATTATCTAAGGACCTATCTTGCTTTTCCATAGTGACCCAGGATTTATGACATTTCTTGGATCTTGATTTCACAGGAGGAGATAATTTATGGAAAACCCTTAAATCGTCATCAGTCCCAGATTGCCTTGTCATCCTTTCAAGGTACAACCAACTGACCATTATAATCTCTGTAAATATTAAATCATAATTACTGAATTTAAAAAATAAATTTTTTTGAGGTAGAAAATGACAGAGATACATGAAATAGCATTCCTAGGGAGGAATNCAAGGTACAACCAACTGACCATTATAATCTCTGTAAATATTAAATCATAATTACTGAATTTAAAAAATAAATTTTTTTGAGGTAGAAAATGACAGAGATACATGAAATAGCATTCCTAGGGAGGAATAAAGTAAGAAATTTGTAGCGTGCACCTTCTGAGGTCGCAAGGATTTTACGTAATCCCCTGCTGGCTTGACAGTTGAGTAAACCGAGGCATGAAGTCACATATAAAGGTTCACAGTCATTAACAATAAAGCAGCTGAGAGATCCAGGGAGCCAAACTCTTTTGCCAAAACATCAGAACCACCAGCTGTTGCAATATAAAGCCAGGCTGAACCAGCAAAAGTCAAGTGAATGCAAGGATGGCCTTGTTTTAAGTGATAAAGCTGGTCTATCATTATCATTTGACCAATATTTATCACAGTCCTACGATGGCTCTTGCCTGGAGAACCCCGTGGAGGGAGGAGCCTGGTGGGCTACAGTCCATGGGGTCGCAAACAGTCGGACACGACTGAGCAACTTCACTTTCACTTTCACAATGCTTCTAGAACCACAGCAAGGAATAACACATGCTCTGTGTCTCATGGAGCTGACATCTTAGCAGGTGAGATAGACATTAAGCAACTAGCTAGACAGCTTTTACTGAATGTCTATGTGATAACTGCCAAGACAGTAAGCACACATAACAGGGAGATTTCATATGGTCTGGGAGGTCTGGGATGTGCTCCAGTGTAGCAGTATCTGATGCAAACAATGAAGAAAGAATAGGTTTTAACTAGATAAAGTGTATATGCTGTCAGGGTGTTGGGGTGTTCCATGAAGAGTGTGGCAGCTGTGGAAAGCTTGGAGGTAGGACGAAGCACTGAGAATTTCATGCGGTCTAAGAGGAGGCTGGTGAGGGAGTCGTGTGTCACAGTCCTGCTTAAGAGTGTACGTCTCTGGGACTTCCCTGTGGTCCAGTGGCTAAGACTCTGAGCTCCCAATGCAGGGGGCCTGGGGTTCGATTCCTTGTCAGGGAACTAGATCCCATATGCTGCAACTAAAAAGGTCTCACATGCTGTTGTGAAGACTGAAGATCCTGTGTGCTGCAACTAAGACCGAATGCAACCAAATAAATAAACATTAAAAAAAAAAAAAAGCAGAATGTGCCTCTTTAACCCAAAAGCAACGGGGCCATGGTGAAGCCAGAGCATGTTGGGGCATCTGAGTACATTGGTCATTGGGAACTGGAGCTCATTCCTCACCCAAATACTACGTATTGGTTGAAGTGAAGTGAAGTGAAGTCGCTCAGTCGTGTCTGACTGTTTGCAACCCCATGGACTGTAGCATACTACGCGCCTCCGTCCCTGAGATTTTCCAGGCAAGAGTACTGGAGTGGGTTGCCATTTCCTTCTCCAGAGGTTCTTCCTGACCCAGGGATCGAACCCAGGTCTCCCACACCGTAGGCAGACACTATACCATCTGAGCCACCAAGGAAGTCCTCACCAGGGAGGTTGGTTAGCTCAATTTTATTTTAGTAAATGGTTGCCCAGCTTAGATGGGTCACTAGTCAAACATTATTCCATCTGTGACAACAGGGATGGAACTTGAGGGCATTATGCTTAGTGGAAGCAATCAGAGAAAGACACATACCTTACAACCTCACTTATAGGTGGAATCTAAAAACAAAAACAAACAACAGAACTCACAGATACAGAGAAAAGGTCGGTAGCTGCCAGACATTGGGGGAAGTGGTGGGCAAAGTGGGTAAGGGTGATCAAAAGGTACAAAGTTCTAGTTATAAAATAATTAAGTCCTGGGGATGCAATGTACAGCATGTTGACTATAGTTAATGGTAAATACTGTATTGCATCTTTGAAAGTTGCTGAGATCTTAAAAGCTCTCGTCACAAGGAAAAAAATATGTAACTGTGTGGTAATGGATGTTAATTAGACAATGTAATCATGTTGTAATATATGTAGATATCAAGTCATTATGTTCTACACCTGAAACTAATACATCAATTATATCTCAATTTAAACATTATGCTATTTACTACCTGCCACTCTCCCCCAGTAAGTAATCTTTTTTTCTTTTCCTTCTCATCTTCAAATCTGTATGTGTAAGTCTGAAAAAGTGAGAGCGTTAGTCACTCAGTTGTGTTCGACTCTTTGCAGCCCCCATGGACTGAGGCCCGCCAGGCTCCTCTGTCCATGGGATTCTCCAGAGAAGAGTACTGGAGTGGGTTGCCATGCCCTTCTCCAGGGAACGTCTGAGGTCAAGTCCATTTTTCAGGCTCTCACTGCTGAGTAGCTGAGACCCTAAGCGTCAGGCAGGGCTGACAGAGAGCTGAGTCCATGGGCCTCAGGAGCAGCGGGGCTCTGAAAACCGAGACACCCAGGCCGGTGAAACCAGCCTCTCTGCGAGGTGGGACCCTTGCACCAGTTTTTGTTGTTATGTGTGTAGAAGGTGATTCCACCGTGCAGCCCAGTTTGAGAAGCTGCGAACCAAGAGTCTCAACTTCAGGAGTCTGTCCTTCCTTCCCCTAACTAGGAGGAAAAATCAGTAGCAATGACAATGCCCTGAAAGCAGTCAGGACTTGTCTTCTAGCTAAAGACAAAGCCAATACAAGGACCGATAAGCCGCAACCAAAGTCTCTCCCAGGCTCAGCAATTCTTCACTTGCGCTGACGGCACTGGCTGGCCTGGGGGTGGGGGGCATCTCCAGATAACACATAAGCTGGGCTCAGGCAGGTCCCTACCCCTGCCCAGGCTCGGGTCCATCCGCGAGGCCCCTCGGGCCGCCGACGGTCACTTAGGAGTGGGGGAGACGTGGGCTTTGCACATATCAGCCGGCGGCTCGCAGCCCCCTGCACAGAGCCGGGTTCCTGGGGAGCCCTGGTCCCCGCNGCTCTGCCATGAGGCCCCATCCTTCCTCCGGGTGGGGGGGGCAGAACCTGGGCAATCAGGGTGTTCTTTGCTGGTGACTCAGTAAAGAACCCATCTGCAATGCAGGAGGCCTGGGTTCGATCCCTGGGTTGGGGAGATCCCCTGGAGAAGGGAATGGCTACCCACTCCAGGATTCTTGCCTAGAGAATTCCACGGACAGAGGAGCCTGGCGGGCTGCAGCTCATGGGGCTGCAAAGCGTCAGACACGACTGGGTGACTAACACTCATTCACACGAAACACAGTTTCATGAAACCTGGAACTATTAATATTAATAGTTATTTAATACTATTAATATTCACTGAACAGTATCTCCAATTCAATACATTTTAATGCCACATTCATTTGAGTATATAAATGAGGCAAAGAATTAAGAAAAAAACCCAGAAGTTGGAAACATAAAACAGTACAAGGAGAAAAGGCTGCTGATTTACCCAATCGTCTCAGTGGGTTGGGGACAAGGACCACTGCCTGCCATTTCCTCTGTGACGCTACGGTGTACCCCACCTCACTGAAAGCTGGAGATCTTTCCTTTCACAAACCTAGGCTTTGCCTGTCTTTCCCCATCTCTAGATGGAACCACCACCCAACTGGCTACACAGCAGCAGTCTTCCTCCAGCCAACCTGGAACAAATTCAAAGGAATCTTTTTGTTGCACTGAAGTTTCATTAGCCTTTCCTTTGTTTTTGAAGGGTAGAAAGAATGCAGTTTGTATCTCAAGGCTTAAGAAAATTTCAGAGCTAACTGCATAGGATACCATTTGAATTTTTAACCAAATCTTTTGCATTTTCATGATAAGAATTCTGTAAGAGCCATTATCTAAGGACCTATCTTGCTTTTCCATAGTGACCCAGGATTTATGACATTTCTTGGATCTTGATTTCACAGGAGGAGATAATTTATGGAAAACCCTTAAATCGTCATCAGTCCCAGATTGCCTTGTCATCCTTTCAAGGTACAACCAACTGACCATTATAATCTCTGTAAATATTAAATCATAATTACTGAATTTAAAAAATAAATTTTTTTGAGGTAGAAAATGACAGAGATACATGAAATAGCATTCCTAGGGAGGAATAAAGTAAGAAATTTGTAGCGTGCACCTTCTGAGGTCGCAAGGATTTTACGTAATCCCCTGCTGGCTTGACAGTTGAGTAAACCGAGGCATGAAGTCACATATAAAGGTTCACAGTCATTAACAATAAAGCAGCTGAGAGATCCAGGGAGCCAAACTCTTTTGCCAAAACATCAGAACCACCAGCTGTTGCAATATAAAGCCAGGCTGAACCAGCAAAAGTCAAGTGAATGCAAGGATGGCCTTGTTTTAAGTGATAAAGCTGGTCTATCATTATCATTTGACCAATATTTATCACAGTCCTACGATGGCTCTTGCCTGGAGAACCCCGTGGAGGGAGGAGCCTGGTGGGCTACAGTCCATGGGGTCGCAAACAGTCGGACACGACTGAGCAACTTCACTTTCACTTTCACAATGCTTCTAGAACCACAGCAAGGAATAACACATGCTCTGTGTCTCATGGAGCTGACATCTTAGCAGGTGAGATAGACATTAAGCAACTAGCTAGACAGCTTTTACTGAATGTCTATGTGATAACTGCCAAGACAGTAAGCACACATAACAGGGAGATTTCATATGGTCTGGGAGGTCTGGGGTGTGCTCCAGTGTAGCAGTATCTGATGCAAACAATGAAGAAAGAATAGGTTTTAACTAGATAAAGTGTATATGCTGTCAGGGTGTTGGGGTGTTCCATGAAGAGTGTGGCAGCTGTGGAAAGCTTGGAGGTAGGACGAAGCACTGAGAATTTCATGCGGTCTAAGAGGAGGCTGGTGAGGGAGTCGTGTGTCACAGTCCTGCTTAAGAGTGTACGTCTCTGGGACTTCCCTGTGGTCCAGTGGCTAAGACTCTGAGCTCCCAATGCAGGGGGCCTGGGGTTCGATTCCTGGTCAGGGAACTAGATCCCATGTGCTGCAACTAAAAAGGTCTCACATGCTGTTGTGAAGACTGAAGATCCTGTGTGCTGCAACTAAGACCGAATGCAACCAAATAAATAAACATTAAAAAAAAAAAAAAGCAGAATGTGCCTCTTTAACCCAAAAGCAACGGGGCCATGGTGAAGCCAGAGCATGTTGGGGCATCTGAGTACATTGGTCATTGGGAACTGGAGCTCATTCCTCACCCAAATACTACGTATTGGTTGAAGTGAAGTGAAGTGAAGTCGCTCAGTCGTGTCTGACTGTTTGCAACCCCATGGACTGTAGCATACTACGCGCCTCCGTCCCTGAGATTTTCCAGGCAAGAGTACTGGAGTGGGTTGCCATTTCCTTCTCCAGAGGTTCTTCCTGACCCAGGGATCGAACCCAGGTCTCCCACACCGTAGGCAGACACTATACCATCTGAGCCACCAAGGAAGTCCTCACCAGGGAGGTTGGTTAGCTCAATTTTATTTTAGTAAATGGTTGCCCAGCTTAGATGGGTCACTAGTCAAACATTATTCCATCTGTGACAACAGGGATGGAACTTGAGGGCATTATGCTTAGTGGAAGCAATCAGAGAAAGACACATACCTTACAACCTCACTTATAGGTGGAATCTAAAAACAAAAACAAACAACAGAACTCACAGATACAGAGAAAAGGTCGGTAGCTGCCAGACATTGGGGGAAGTGGTGGGCAAAGTGGGTAAGGGTGATCAAAAGGTACAAAGTTCTAGTTATAAAATAATTAAGTCCTGGGGATGCAATGTACAGCATGTTGACTATAGTTAATGGTAAATACTGTATTGCATCTTTGAAAGTTGCTGAGATCTTAAAAGCTCTCGTCACAAGGAAAAAAATATGTAACTGTGTGGTAATGGATGTTAATTAGACAATGTAATCATGTTGTAATATATGTAGATATCAAGTCATTATGTTCTACACCTGAAACTAATACATCAATTATATCTCAATTTAAACATTATGCTATTTACTACCTGCCACTCTCCCCCAGTAAGTAATCTTTTTTTCTTTTCCTTCTCATCTTCAAATCTGTATGTGTAAGTCTGAAAAAGTGAGAGCGTTAGTCACTCAGTTGTGTTCGACTCTTTGCAGCCCCCATGGACTGAGGCCCGCCAGGCTCCTCTGTCCATGGGATTCTCCAGAGAAGAGTACTGGAGTGGGTTGCCATGCCCTTCTCCAGGGAACGTCTGAGGTCAAGTCCATTTTTCAGGCTCTCACTGCTGAGTAGCTGAGACCCTAAGCGTCAGGCAGGGCTGATAGAGAGCTGAGTCCATGGGCCTCAGGAGCAGCGGGGCTCTGAAAACCGAGACACCCAGGCCGGTGAAACCAGCCTCTCTGCGAGGTGGGACCCTTGCACCAGTTTTTGTTGTTATGTGTGTAGAAGGTGATTCCACCGTGCAGCCCAGTTTGAGAAGCTGCGAACCAAGAGTCTCAACTTCAGGAGTCTGTCCTTCCTTCCCCTAACTAGGAGGAAAAATCAGTAGCAATGACAATGCCCTGAAAGCAGTCAGGACTTGTCTTCTAGCTAAAGACAAAGCCAATACAAGGACCGATAAGCCGCAACCAAAGTCTCTCCCAGGCTCAGCAATTCTTCACTTGCGCTGACGGCACTGGCTGGCCTGGGGGTGGGGGGCATCTCCAGATAACACATAAGCTGGGCTCAGGCAGGTCCCTACCCCTGCCCAGGCTCGGGTCCATCCGCGAGGCCCCTCGGGCCGCCGACGGTCACTTAGGAGTGGGGGAGACGTGGGCTTTGCACATATCAGCCGGCGGCTCGCAGCCCNGGGAAAAGAGAGACTTACTAGTAAATAAAGTCTCACAGTGCGTTTCTGTAGTCAGACTGGGCCTTCAAATGTAATCTGAATCTGCTCAATTTTATGAAAATCTGCTATTCCCTGACACAGTGCCTCCTTTAATCTGGACAGGATCTAAACCTTGGAAAGATGAACCTTATATCTGTGTTAGATAATTCTTAGGAGATGCAACCTTTAGTTGAATTCAAATTTTGTATGAATTGCATACATTTTAAAATCTTTTCTTAAAATGAACATGAACATGCCCATAAATGTTCATATTTTCACTTTAAAAAAATTTTTACTTTACAATACTATATTGGTTTTGCCATACATCAATATGAATCTGCCACAGGTGTACAGGTATTCCCAATCCTGAACCCCCTCCCACTTCCCTCCCCATAGCATCTCTATGGGTCATCCCAGTGCACCAGCCCCAAGCATCCTGTATCCTGCATCAAACCTAGATTGACGATTCATTTCTTATATGATATTATACATATTTCAATGCCATTCTCCCAAATCATCCCACCCTCTCCTTCTCCCACAGAGTCCAAAAGACTGTTCTATACATCTGTGTCTCTTTTGCTGTCTCGCATATAGGGTTATCATTATAATCTTTCTAAATTCCATATATATATGTGTTAGTATAGTGTATTGGTGTTTTTCTTTCTGGCTTACTTCACTCTGTATAATCGGCTCCAGTTTCATCCACCTCATTAGAATGGATTCAAATGTATTCTTTTTAATGGCTGAGTAATACTCCATTGTGTATATGTACCACAGCTCTTTTACCCATTCATCTGTTGATGGATATCTAGGTTGCTTCCATGTCCTGGCTATTATAAACAGTGCTGCGATGAACATTGGGGTCCATGTGTCTCTTTCATATTTTCATTTTTTATATTAACATCTTCAATATATTGGCTTCCAAGGTGGCACTAGTGGTAAAGAACCTGCTAATGCAGGTCTGCTAATGCAGGAGATGCAAAAGATTTGGGTTTGATCCCTGGGTTGGGAAGATCCCCTGGAGAAGGGCATGGCAACCCACTCCAGTATTCTTGTCTGGAGAATCCTATGGACAGAGGAGCCTGGTGGGCTACAGTTCAAAAGGTTGAACATGAATGAGCGACTAAACACACAAACGTATAATACTCAAGATACATGTTTAACACATTTACTAAAATTAAATACTCCTTGATTGCTGCCCAAGATTAAAGTGAAAGTGAAGTCGCTCAGTCGTGTCTGACTCTTTGCGACCCGATGGCCTGTAACCTACCAGGCTCCTCTGTCCATGGGATTTTCCAGGATTTACAGGAAACCCAAAGCCTGTCCTCAGTACAGCTATAAATTATCCTCAGTGAGCATTACAGGAACAAACAGAGCTGGAGGGGAGGCTGGGCTTAGATGTGGCTCAGAACTACTGTGTCCCCAGAGAAGGGCCCTTCCGCAGTGTCCCCACACTTGGAAGTAAAAACAGTCATAATAATAACAAGACGTCTAGGATTTGAAATGACATAAATGAACTAAATATCTATGCAAGTTCTGTCCTGTGGAGGCTTTGTTTTACCCTTCTATAAGCCCCATAGTTCATATGTTCTCTGAAATAAAAAAATAGAGCTATTGATACAAAAAGGTACAATATTAGCAAGTGTTTGATATTTTCTAGTACATCCTTATATTCTTAATATGTATGTTAAAAAGTTCTTTAGAAGTCATTCTAAATATGAATATAGCTATGTAATGCTTGGATTTATACCTTAACTAGAATTGGCATAAATATTTATGCTACTTTTGTCTCTTTGTATTTCAATGTATGAAATATGATCACAACATTTGCCTTTAAAATACTTCATAGAACATGAAAAAAACAGAAATAACAGGCAATGGGATATTTGATCTTATTCCATATTTACAAAATTACATGAAGAAATAATTCCCCAAATATCTATTTTACCTCTTTAAAGTATTTTGGGCATTATGCAAAGGCTTCTTAGAATCCTAAAATGATTACTGGAAAAAATAAGCTAATTCATTATTTCATTTAAAAAACTTAATAGCCCATATAAACAATTAAACCAAGAAACAACAATATAGTGATTTTTTTTTAAAGTTTTGACNGCAAGATTTGAGAACACTTGAGGGGCTGGTAGCAGGAGGACAAAAAAGACGCTCAGGGGGAGTGGGAGAGAGAGATGGAGAAGACTACAGGGGAGTTTGTGGTCAGTGTGTGTGCATTTCAATGTGCATTCTGCGGGAGGTGTTGGAGCAAAACCTAGGATGTCATTTGATTGTGAGCTCTGTGAAGGTGGCAATTGACATGGACCTTTTAGTCACTGGGTGGCAGGAAGACCTTGAGGACCAGAGCAGCCAGAAGGTATTCATGGCATGTTTACCAGCTGGCATGGGGGTATTTGAATATCTTAACTGCTGAGATGGCTGAGTGAGTGCTCTTCAGCCCTGATGGTGACCACATCTGACTCATCTTTGCTTCCCAGCACCCAACACAGAGCTTAGCACAGAGAGGGCACTCAATAAATGCTTGGCAAGTGAATGAATGGATGGATGGATCGTGTACAATGGGCAGTGGGAACAGAGTAGAGCAGAGATAGAAGTAAGTGGAAATGAATGAAAGGGAGTATGATCGAGAAGCTAGAACCATCATGATGGGCAAAGGATGGGACTTCCCTGTCAGTCCAGTGGTTACGACTCCACCCTCCCAATGCAGGAGACCTGGGTTCAATCCCTGGTCAGGGAACTAAGATCTCACATGCCATGCAGCCAAAAAAAAAAAAAAAAGAGAGAGAGAGAGAGAGATGAGCAAAGGATGTAAAGGAAGTTTGTAACCTTGGAAGAGACTTCTAGACGTCAAAAGACTGTAATTGCAGTCAGGTAAGCCTTCTCACGAGAAGAGAGAAGCTGCTAAGATGCACACCAGCTTAGAAGAAGCACTGGAGAGGGGGAGATGGGAGAAGAGCTGCCTTTAATAGGAAATGTTCAAAAGTCTTGTCTTAGAGAAACGTAGGGTTGGTTAACGTGAGGAGGTTTTGGGAATTGGGGCAAGGTGCTGGGGAGAGAGCCAGAGCTTGTTTATAACTGGACGCATGGGTAAAATTTTGCTGACCTGAGTGATTGACTTAGGCCTGGGGCAGGAAAAGCTGACCAGACCAGGGGAGAGAGAAGCAGTTAGAGGAATGAACAGAGATGTTTGTTATGGGCTGGGAAAGGAGAAGCCCAGAGTTCAATGGGAGGGCCGAGAAAGAAAATTCATGGAGGAGAGTAGTTAAGTCCCACCATTATAACAAGAACATTGCTATCTCTGTGATCTTACACATCTTTGCTTAAGTGCTAGATATAGTCTGAAACCAGCTTGGGGAAGCTGGAGGTTTTGCTAGAGAAAAAAGAAAGAAACTAACACCCAGTCGAATATAGGAATATATAGGAATACTTGGAATATAGGAAAGATTTTTTTATTTATGAAAAGGCACTATAAAACTTAAGATGAATAAACACTGTTTTTTCATTTTCTTTTTAAAGCAAAATGCTGAACTACAATCAGAATATTTAGAAGAGGGCTGAACTGGTGGCTGTGATGAGGAACCGTGGGCTTCTGACATTGCCTGGACCCCAGAGTTCAGCCATGATCCTGCCCGGGGTGCAGGCCTGGAGGACAGGGCCTACCTGAGTGCTGTTTGCCCAGAAGCCAAACCCAAGCAGCCAAGAGAGTCATGAACCTGAAGCTACTATGAATATTCCTGGACAAGTTTTTGTTTAAATTCCTGATTTCAACTACTTTGGATATATCCCTAGGAATGGAATTGCTGGGTCATATGAAAATTCTCTGTTTAGCTTATCGAGTGAATTAACCCCAGGTACATTTTTAAACCTTGTGAAATCTCAGATTAGCTTCCCTGATACCTCAGTTGGTAAAGAATTCACCTGCAACTCAGGAGACCCTGGTTCATTCCTGGGTCAGGAAGATCCGCTGGAGAAGGGAAAGGCTACCCACTCCAGCACTCTTGGAATTCCCTTGTGGCTCAGCTGGTAAGAATCTGCCTGCCATGCGGGAGACCTGGGTTTTATTCTAGTCTAGAGAATTCCATGGACTGTAGAGTCCATGGAGTCGGACTCGACTGGGCAACTTTCACTTTCATGCAGTTAGCCGGGCATCTCAAGTGGCACTAGTGGTAAAGAACCCGCCTGCCAACGCAGGAGAGAGGAGACTCGGGTTCCAGCCCTAGGTTGGGAAGATTGCCCTGGAGGAGGGCATAGCAAGTCACTCCAGTATTTGTCTGGAGAATCTCACGGACAGAGGAGCCTGGCAGGCTAGAGTCAGTCCCATAGCGTCACAGAGAGACAGACACAGCTGAAGCAACTTAGCAGGCATGCACGCAACCAAGTTATTTAAACTCCCCGTGCCTGAGTCCCTAGCTGTGAGACAGCAATAACAAAAGCATTCTACTTCATAACGTTGCTGTGAGGACCAGATGCAAAGTTCTGGAAGCCGTGTGTCCGGCACCTGGTAGGCACTCCCCTGTGTTAGCTATTAGCTCTATTCATGAACCCATCTTCGTTCCCAAGCCTCTTTCCCTCCTGCCTTATTTCTGCTATGTCTTTTTTCCCCCATCTTTTTTCACATTTCCTTTTTAACTCTATCCTAGCGCTGATCTACGTTTTCTCTTGAATGAAACACTCAGGCCTCCAGACCGCAAGTCTCTTCTCAAACCCAGCCTTCCTCGTGATGCAGATCCATATGTGATTCTGGTCATGTGCCTTGTACTTCTCAAAAACCTTGCTGCCCACAAAATAAAACCAACTCTCAAGGATGAGCATACAGTCTTCCCTGAGCTGGTCCCAAGAATTCTTTCCAGTCTTACCTCTTGCTGACATCATCATCATCATTATTTTAAAATAAACTCTGGGGAAATTCCCTGGTGGTTGCCACTGATTTTCACAAAGACTGTATAATTTTATACTCCTACCAGCCATGTATGAGAGTTCTGATTGCTCTGTATTTTTTTCAATACTTGGTGTTGTAAGAGTCTTCAGTTAAAAAAAAAAAGAGTTTTTTGGATGACTCAGTTTCACAATCAGGCTTAGAAACCTGTAGACTGGACTTGTTGCAGTTCCCTGAATATTATTAGCTAATATTAACTGAACACTTGCTAAGTGTCTGGCTCTTTTCCAAGATCTTTATCAAAGTTATATCATTTAAATATCACAACGACTTTGTGAAAGAGACACTATTGTTCTTTCTATTTTACAGATGAGGACAGTTAGGTACAGGGAAGTTGAATAACTTGCCTAAAGTCACATAGCTCATAAGCAATGTAAGTTGGGTTTGAAATAGGCACTTTGACTCTTCATCCATCAGTTGAACCACTGACTTTTACTTGCCCATACAAATTGTGTATAAATCCCCTATTGGGCTTAATCAATAATTGCTGACATTATATTTTAAAAATCTTTATTTATTATTTTGCTGTGTCAGGTCTTAATTGCATCATGTAGAATCTGTCCTTGAGCATGAATTCTCTAGTGTGTCATGCAGACTCAATAGTCACAGGAACCTAACAGGTTCCTAAGGCTTACTTGCTCCACAGCATGTGGGATCTTAGTTCTCCTACCTGTGATCTAACCCACGTCCCATACATCGCAAGACGGATTCTTAACTACTGGACCACGAAGGCAGTCCCTGTCATGATTATTTTTACTCAGATCCCACTCATCCTTCAAAATTCAGGTCAAATTCCTCCTCTTCTATCCAGGTTTCTGTCTCTCCCCTCCTTCTTCCTCTGTGTAATCCCTCAGTGTAACCCCTTCAGCAATGTATGAGACTTTGGGGTTGACTTTTATTCTGTTTTTGCACTGCCTTATCATGCTCATTATATTTGTAAGGTCACTGAGATTAGGGCCACTTCATGTTTATCTTTCTATTCCCAGCATGTTGACCTGCATTTACTGTTTTTATAAATATGGTTGCCCCTCTGTATCCACGGGTTCCACATCCACCAATTCAACCAACCACGGATGGAAAATATTCTGAAGGAAAAAGTTCCAAAAGGTTCCAAAAAGCAAAACTTAATTTGCTGCCACTCTGGCAACTATTTACATAGCATTTAAACTATATTTACAGTTATTTACATAGTATTTACATTGTATTTGGTATCATAAGTAATCTAGATATGATTCAAAGTATATTGAGAGAATGGGACTTCCCTGGTGGTCCAGTGGTTAAGACTCCAAATTTTGCAGGCTTGATCCCTGGTCAGGAACTATGTGCCTCTTGGCCAAAAGGTTTTAAAAAATATATATATGGGAGGATGTTGCATTGGTTATAGGCAAATACTACACCATTTTATAGAAGAGACTTGAGCAGCGAAGGATTTTTCTATGGGATGGGGGAAGTCCTAGACCCAATCCTCCATGCATATGAGGAACAATTCTGTGCTACAGGCAGAATCACAGAAGTCCTTTACAAGTTGTTGTCTTGGAGAGATAACTCAACAGAGAATCAAGAAATCCGCTTGCCTTTTCCCTAGGGAAAAACACACCCCTTTACTTTCTTACTACCGAGTGAAAATGGATGTGCCGTTTTAGGGGGACCTGCTTCTTGTCACTGTGGGCTACAGGAAACCATGTTGCGTGGCATCATTAATTACCCAATGAAACTGTTATCTTCTGCCTGGCTGCCTCCTCCAAGGCCTCTCCTTGTCTTATCTGGCCTGGCCTCCCTGGTCAGCTTCTCGATAGTTGCAAGACTACCAGATCATAATCAGTCATGGAAAAACATCCTGATGTATGAAAAACAGGGCCAGCTACATAATTTGTGAGACCGGGTAAAAAATGAAAATGCAGGACTCCTTGTTCAAAATTTATCCAGTATTTTCAGAAGGACATTAAACCAAAAGTAGGGCCCCACAGATGTCACACCAGTGAAGCCTGTCTGGACGAAAAAGGGACTGAGCCCTTCTCAGCTGACAAAAACCAATCACAGAAAGTTCAGCATAGGGCCAACAACCTCCAAAGTCTTCCACTTCCCTTCTTGGTACAAAGACTGCTAAAATGGAAACCACCCCTGTTCTATGTTACATTAAGGCTGATTGTTATGCACTGAACAACATCCTCTAATTTTAGCGCAGTTGGTAAAGAATCCACATGCAATGCAGGAGACCCCAGTTCGATTCCTGGGTCAGGAAGATCTGCTGGAAAAGCAATAGGCTACCCACTCCAGTACTCTTGGGCTTCCCTTGTGGCTCAGCTGGTAAAGAATCCACTTGCAGTGTGGGAGACCTGGGTTCGATCCCTGGATTAGGAAGATCCCCTGGAGAAGAGAAAGGCTACCCACTTCAGTATTCTGACCTGGAGAATAGTCCATGGGGTCGCAAAGAGTCAGACACAACTGAGTAACTTTCACTTTCATCACCACCCCCCCACCCCATGTATGTGACTATTTGGAAATGGGGTCTTTGCTGATGATCAATTAAGATGAGGTCATGAGGGTAAAACCCTAATCCCATATGGTTGGTGTCCTTATAAAAAAGAGGGGGAAACTGGGACACAGAGACAAGCATAAAGAAAATGATGTGAGGGCATGAACACTGGGGCCGAGGGGAGGAACGACACCCAGTGACCATGCAGGCAGAAATGGCATGATGCAGCATCACCCAACAAATGCCAGAGATGCCGGCAGGGAAGAGAGTCTTCCACGGTGCCTTCAGAGGGTGAACCCTGCCCAACACCTTGATCTCAGACTTCGAGCCTCTAGAGCTGTGAGATGCTAATACATTTCTGTCCTTTAAGCCACCCCCGTTTGTGGCACTACATCCGCCAACCAGACCAGGTTCCTCCTGTTCCTCTCTTGCCCTTACCAAACTTCTGACACCTGACAAAACAGGCATCCCAACAAGATTGAAACAAGGATGGGCTAAGCACAATGGCAGTTTTATTTTTTCAAGACCTTTTTTCCTACAGAGAGAGGGAGTGTCTACAGCAGCAAGGTCTTTGAGGTCACTTTTTAGGATAACAGAATCCTGCCTTCCCTTCTCATCCCGTTTCAAGGAAGCATGTTAGTATCCTATAGACTGAGGACTTTTTCGAACAGCCCCCAGCTTAACTCATTAGTATGATGTCCCACACTTGGGGGTGTAACTTTCAAGACTGAGGTCACAGATGAACAGGCCACATTGGCTCAGATTCCTGCATCCTTAACCCAGGAAGGATCCGCCCTTCTTCTGGCCCTCCTAGGGCGCCGCAAACTGGGTCGCCCAGCGGTTCTTTGCGCCGCGGCAAGGGTCGGGGTGGCGCGGCCTGCCCTGGGGGCCTGACGTCTCGGGCCAACCCTGGGAAGGGAAAGAGTAAGTGGGACTGGGGGCAAAGGGGCGGGGGTGCTGCTTTGTGAGGAAACAATTTGCAGAGGCTGCCAAACCGGGAGGCTGCAGGGACGGCCCTCCCTAAACGGCCTTGAGCAACCCGACCAAGGAGCACGCCGGTGTCCTCAGGGCTGAGGCGCCCCACACGGGGCGCACGCACCCCAGCATGATCACCGAACCCGGGCTCCCCAGCAGCAGCCGCGACTCCGGGTGACGCCACAGCGCCGGGTTGCATCAGCCCGAGCCCACGGGCCTTGGCCCGCCCTTCCGCCCACGGAGCTGGGCGCCGATTGGGCCACGTTAGGGCAGGGGCCTCCGCCTCAGCCAATGGGCGACAGCCACAAAGGGTTCTGTCCGCAGAGTCCGGGCGCGGGGTGTCTATAAAAGGTGCTGGAGGCGGGGGCGCGCGCCCGGGAGACTGGAACCGTCGTTGCGGGGGTTGCTGGCGGCTGGGACGCTTCCTCCTTGCTGTCTGGGGGCGCCGCCGACATGGAGCCCGAGCCCGAGCCCGTCACGCTCCTGGTGAAGAGCCCCAACCAGCGCCACCGAGACTTGGAGCTGAGCGCCCACCGCAGCTGGAGCGTGGGCCGCCTCAAGGCCCATCTGAGCCGCGTCTACCCCGAGCGCCCGGTGAGAGGGGGGCCCCGACTCCCGCTGCCAGCATCCCTCAACCCCGGCTGTCATCCTCGCAGCGCTCTTCGCGCCCCTTCCCACTAGAGAGGCCATGTCCACCGCCCCTCTCCCGCACCCTTTCCCTTCGCCGGCCGGCCTTCAGTGGCTGCTCCCCGCAAGTCCATTCCCAGGCCTGTGGCCTCCCGCTTTAGTGCCCGGCCGCCGTAGGCGCCCCTTGACCTGGCCCCGTGACTGTCTCTCCCTTCTAGGCCGCCATCGCCCCGCCTTCCTGACGGGGCCGCCTTCCCCTGTCACGTCGCCCTCTAGGCCGCCAAACTCTGCCATATACCTCTCCAGACTCCTTCTCGTCCCCTAGATCTGGCTTCAGCCTTAGCCAAGCCGCTGAAACAGCAGTTTGACCTTGGGTGAATCATTTCATCCTCCAAACCTCAGTTTTCCCCAAACGTCAGAGCGACGTGTTCCTGGTTAGGATAGTACCCGATTAAGTTAGAAAGAAGGAAATGAGAAAACCTGAAGGCTGCAAAATGAGTTTTCTGGTGTGGCCTCTCATTGCGGAGAGGAGAGTGCAGGGGCTAAGCCCAGGCCAGTGGCTGTAGAGAAGCATGGTGAGCGCCCGGCCGAGTGTACCTAAGGCCCCACACCCAGGAGCAAGGACGAGGCTGTTCCTCTCCCGCTCCACCTTCCGCCACGGGGCCCCTCCCTGTGAGCTGGACTCCACAGCCTCTGCCTAGTCCCAGGGAGGAGCCTCGTGCGCTTTCTGGTGAAGAGTGACTTAGAACGCAAATAGGTGGAGGAAACCTCCCCGAGTCTTTTTAAAGCCTTTGGTCCCACAATTACAGAGATTTCCTTGCTTTGTTTTGGTTGACACATCTGTCAACATCACCCTTAGCGATAGCCCTCCCTCCCCACCACGTGATGGAAGCCATGAACTGGACCTTCCTGTATTTACTTTCTACTCTAATATTATGTAAGTGTCAGCAGTGTTCTTTGCTGCCCACGGCTGTAATTCCCCTCCATCAAACAGGAGAGGGCATCAAGTCAGGAGATTGTGAAATTGTTCCTCCTTATCTGAAGCATTAGAACGTGCCATGGCTAATGGGTCAGGTTATTTTTGTTCTGTGTTGTCAAGAAGGTGGAAGTGTGAGTGTCCCTCCTGAGCCATTCTTTTGAAATTTACTTATTTGTTTAAGAAGCTCCCATTCTGTTAGCATTTATCTTGGCACTGTTTGCAAGGTCACCATAGTTGCTTCCAAGAAACCAGGTGTTAAGCTGCTATGAGAATGGCTATTAGCTACACAAATTGGCGAGGCAGGTGTAGGCTCTTGTTGCATCATTTGATGAAAGGCAGTGTTTTGGAAGAGAGCTTTCCTTTAGGGCTTCCCTGGGTGAGGAGCATCACTCTTATTAAATCTGAGGACCTAAAGTTGTAAGTAAAAGGTGTCTGGGGTATGTAAATTTGTGTTTAAAAATTATGGCTGAAGCACACTGGTTGTTTGCTTTGTAATGTGAGAACCCTTACTTTTGGTATTGGTTTGCTTAATATGTTTTTCTTCAAATCAGCATTCTTGGTAAAGACACCAGTATTAGTTCAGGCCTTTAACAGGCCTCAAATCACAGGCACTGGTGGTTTTCAAACCTTTCCTAGTGTGGAACTCTTTAATAATGCAGGATCCCACCTACGCAATAACATTTACAAATCCAAGCGTATAGCGTTTACTTAAAAAGTTCAGTTGGTGAGAATGATGGTGAACCCAACATTCAGTATATTTCTGTAGTTTGTTATACTTGCCCAGTGTCAAAAAAAATCTTGATTTACACAAATAAATAGATACTGTTATTGTTTTAAACAGCTTGCTTTGTATCTCTGGCTACTTCACAGGAATGGCTTTATTCCAATTTTGTATAGTTGGTTATTCTGACAAGAGTAGGTTAAGAAGTTGGTGGTACACTCCCGTGTACTGACTTTGGTGTACATCATTTGAAGCTTTTAAGTCCAGTTTTTAAGGGAATTAAAAATAGATTTAAAAAGTGAGATCTGCTTAAAAGTGTGTGGCACCACTGTGGTTTTAAAATCACTAGAATGGAAAAGAGGGTTAGGAATCTTGACTTTAGCAGCAGGTGAAGGCAATGACACCCCACTCCAGCACTCTTGCCTGGAAAANGTCCCACAATTACAGAGATTTCCTTGCTTTGTTTTGGTTGACACATCTGTCAACATCACCCTTAGCGATAGCCCTCCCTCCCCACCACGTGATGGAAGCCATGAACTGGACCTTCCTGTATTTACTTTCTACTCTAATATTATGTAAGTGTCAGCAGTGTTCTTTGCTGCCCACGGCTGTAATTCCCCTCCATCAAACAGGAGAGGGCATCAAGTCAGGAGATTGTGAAATTGTTCCTCCTTATCTGAAGCATTAGAACGTGCCATGGCTAATGGGTCAGGTTATTTTTGTTCTGTGTTGTCAAGAAGGTGGAAGTGTGAGTGTCCCTCCTGAGCCATTCTTTTGAAATTTACTTATTTGTTTAAGAAGCTCCCATTCTGTTAGCATTTATCTTGGCACTGTTTGCAAGGTCACCATAGTTGCTTCCAAGAAACCAGGTGTTAAGCTGCTATGAGAATGGCTATTAGCTACACAAATTGGCGAGGCAGGTGTAGGCTCTTGTTGCATCATTTGATGAAAGGCAGTGTTTTGGAAGAGAGCTTTCCTTTAGGGCTTCCCTGGGTGAGGAGCATCACTCTTATTAAATCTGAGGACCTAAAGTTGTAAGTAAAAGGTGTCTGGGGTATGTAAATTTGTGTTTAAAAATTATGGCTGAAGCACACTGGTTGTTTGCTTTGTAATGTGAGAACCCTTACTTTTGGTATTGGTTTGCTTAATATGTTTTTCTTCAAATCAGCATTCTTGGTAAAGACACCAGTATTAGTTCAGGCCTTTAACAGGCCTCAAATCACAGGCACTGGTGGTTTTCAAACCTTTCCTAGTGTGGAACTCTTTAATAATGCAGGATCCCACCTACGCAATAACATTTACAAATCCAAGCGTATAGCGTTTACTTAAAAAGTTCAGTTGGTGAGAATGATGGTGAACCCAACATTCAGTATATTTCTGTAGTTTGTTATACTTGCCCAGTGTCAAAAAAAATCTTGATTTACACAAATAAATAGATACTGTTATTGTTTTAAACAGCTTGCTTTGTATCTCTGGCTACTTCACAGGAATGGCTTTATTCCAATTTTGTATAGTTGGTTATTCTGACAAGAGTAGGTTAAGAAGTTGGTGGTACACTCCCGTGTACTGACTTTGGTGTACATCATTTGAAGCTTTTAAGTCCAGTTTTTAAGGGAATTAAAAATAGATTTAAAAAGTGAGATCTGCTTAAAAGTGTGTGGCACCACTGTGGTTTTAAAATCACTAGAATGGAAAAGAGGGTTAGGAATCTTGACTTTAGCAGCAGGTGAAGGCAATGACACCCCACTCCAGCACTCTTGCCTGGAAAATCCCATGAACGGAGGAGTCTGGTAGGCTGTAGTCCATGGGGTCGCTAAGAGTCGGATATGACTGAGCGACTTCACTTTCACTTTTCACTTTCATGCATTGGAGAAGGAAATGGCAACCCACTCCAGTGTTCTTGCCTGGAGAATCCCAGGGACGGGGGAGCCTCATGGGCTGCCGTCTGTGGGGTCGCACAGAGTCGGACACGACTGAAGCAACTTAGCAGCAGCAGCAGCAGACCTTGGACCAGTGAATTTTAGACTTTCCCCCTCACCCTTAGAATTGCTTGCTAAAGTGCTTCAGTTATGTCTGACTCTTTGCTACCCTATGGACTATAGCCTGCCAGGCTCTTCTTGTCCATGGAATTCTCCAGGCGAGAATACTGGAGTAGGCCTTCCTGACCCAGAGACCTAACCCATGTTAAAATAGGCATACTGAATATCTCACAGGGCTGTGTGGAATGTTGCCACACAGTATCCCCTCTCTAGCTGTGTTTGTATGCTGGGAAAAGTCTCTTGGAGGGCTTAAGTTTATAACTGCTTCGTGTTATCTTGGGACGGTGTTCTGTGGTTTTAGTGAAGGCTAACTTTGACTTCTCTGAGACCAAAGGAGATTTTGAAGTTGGTTACTGTAGGAACTCCAGATTGGTGCTTTTTGTGGCAGAAAGCGGTCTCCCTAGGAGTTAAGAAGTTAAGTAGGTTGCCCTAGGCTTTGTGGACTGGATGTGGTTTGCCATCCTAAATTTGTTTGCATGTAGAAATCGGTTTATTGAGAATGTTCTAAATAAAAGTATATGGGGTCTTTGGAAAAATGTTCTCCTATGATGCTGGGGGAAAATTTTTTTAATATTTGTATAAAACGGTGTCTTCTGTTTGGGAACTTGTAGGGCTAAGTGCTGACCTGTGCTACTCTTTCTTTCCATCAGCGTCCAGAGGACCAGAGGTTAATTTATTCTGGGAAGCTGTTGTTGGATCACCAGTGTCTCAGGGACTTGCTTCCAAAGGTATCACTTAATATTATTAACTTTTTGAATGTTTTTAAGCACTAACCGGGTTGAATTCAAGTCTAAAGTACTTCCTTATTACTTTCAGCAGGAAAAACGGCACGTCATGCATCTGGTGTGCAATGTGAAGAGTACTTCAAAAATGCCGGAAGCCGGTGCCCAGGTGTGTCTGCTTTTTCATGCCTGCATGGCAGTTTGTGCCATTCAGACTGTCAAGGCAGAAATAAAGGAAGTTGGGTTAAACTCCTAAGCAAGCCTTTTCATCATGTGATATTTTGTCTCTTCCCCAGTGAGAATCAGGAATAAACTGTTATCAATACAAATGAGAGTTTACTATACTAGAAGTAGTCTGTTCTATTAGTCTTGTAGTGGAAAAGTGGAGTTCTGCAGTATTCTCTTTTCTGGGACACAGTTTGACCTATAGTGGTTTGGTGTCCAGATCGCCAAACTAGCAAGGCAGTCATGAATTCAGCACATAATAAATTTCTTCTAAGGAACCATTCATTTTTTATAGAGTAAAACAGTGACTATTTCCTTTGGAAATTTTCATTTTTGGGGATAGGAAAAGACCAGTCTTTATAAAGACTCATGTTAAATGGTTAAAGTCCCTTGTTTTTCATTTCACAGTGTTAGTTCAAATATACTCTATTAATATTCTAATGTGGTGATACACACTAAATTTGCATTACAGCAGTACCTCCTGAAACATCTGAATATACTAAAAGAAATACTTCAGGCCTGTGTGGTATTTATAAGCCTTATCAGTGGAATTTAATTTCTTGATTTAGTAAATTTAACACTGTAAGATGAATCAAGCAGTAATAGGAAGCCATTGCTTTCTCAGCAATGATAACTTCATTGGAAGATTTTAGTGAAACTACAGCATAGCTACTCTAGGAAAAAAGTACAGATTTATTATCTCTGTATTGATACTGTGTTGAGAAAATTTCAGATTATCTTTATGTAACATTGTGTCTGTTTGATTTTGTCAAGTTCAGAGGTCAGGGTTGAGGCATCCATTCACAGCGAAAGAAGCCTTGAATCTTGATTTCAGACAGTTGCATCAGGCCTTTTGTTCTTGTGTTCATGTTGCACTTAGGTTGCTGAATCCACAGAGCAGCCCACTGGTCTTAATCAGGGACAGTCCCCTGGGGATTCCTCAAGTGATGGTTTAAGGCAGAGGGAGGTTCTTCGGAACCCTTCTCCCTCTGGATGGGAGAACATCTCAAGGTGAGTGTTGTCATAAAGAACATGAACATGCATCAGTTGCATCAACTTACGAATAAGTTGTGTTTGTACTATAGGTCATGGAACTTTAAAAGGGACACAGTTTTGCTTTATAAGGGCTTCACTTTAAAGATCTCTTATGTATTTAACTTAACACATGGCCTTTTAGGAACATCTAAAAAGTAGAGAGGCACATCGTGCAAATCTGGGCAGTCCTCCTCCGTGGGTGTGCCGGGCGCGGCGCTGACCTCACGGTGGGAGTCAGTGCTGCTGCCAGGAACAGCAGTTGTCAGCACTGTGCAGCCGCTTTGCTGAGCGGCTCTGTGCTTTGTTGTAACGGTGGGTGACAAAAGGTGAAGGTATCATTTGAGAAATGCTCTGCCAGGAACTGTGTTGGCGGAGCTAGGAGAAGGGGGTGCAATTAGAGCTTTTCTTTAGAGCCAAAGCCAGAAGTGTCTAAATGGTGTGCTGTTTGTATTTCACAGCCCTTAGAACACCTTTTTAGGANTGAGAAATGCTCTGCCAGGAACTGTGTTGGCGGAGCTAGGAGAAGGGGGTGCAATTAGAGCTTTTCTTTAGAGCCAAAGCCAGAAGTGTCTAAATGGTGTGCTGTTTGTATTTCACAGCCCTTAGAACACCTTTTTAGGAAAGATCCTATGGGAAAAAAGTTTATTAATTATGAGTTGAAATTCTCTTACTCTCTTGAGTCCTCTGCCTCCTGTTTCTTGGTTTTCAATACCTGATTATTGCTAGTCAGGCATTTGAGGAATGAAGAGTTGTTTTTTTTCTTAATGGAAATTTCAGATATACATGAAAGTAGAGGGAACTGTATAATGAATCTTCATATAATGATTAAAATTTTTTGCCATACTTGCCTTATCTATTCCTCCTTTCCTTTTATCCTAAGGTATTTAAAAATAATTCTCAGACATTGTCAGTTCACCCCCATATACTTCAGGATATAACTCTAAAAACCTTGTAGTTACCTTGTGTATCTGGAGTGTTGTCATCAGAGCTAACAAAAATAGTTTATTTTGTCATTTCTACACACACCCTGTATCATTTTGCAATTTTTGTTGACATGGGGCTTCCCAGGTGGCTCAGTGGTAGTGCAGGAGATCCAGGTTCAATCCCTGAGTTGGGAAGATCCCTTGGAGGAGAAAATGACAACCCACTCCAGTATTTTTGCCTGGAAAATCCCACGGACAGAGGAGCCCCAAGGGGTACAGTCCATAGCATAGCAAAGAGTTGGACGCGACTGAGCAGCTGAGCATGAACTCACAGTTGTCTTGCAGAGTTGTACCAATCTGTGTTGTATGGCAAAGTGATGCAGTTATACACATACATACATTCTTTTTAAATTTTTATTTTCCACTATGTTTTATCACAGGATATTGAGTATAGTTCCCTGCATCATACATTAGGACCTTGTATCTTTAAATAATCAAAAACAGTATCGTACCATGACATCCTTATATTAGAATACAATTTTAGAAGTACTCTGGGTGTAGAATTTGGTTAAAATACTGTTGTCAGTGTACAAGTCGGATAACTGAATCCATTATTGGATAGATGCTCTTAAAACTGCATCTCTTTTTGGCTGTATGATTTGAAAATTGAGGCNTTATATTAGAATACAATTTTAGAAGTACTCTGGGTGTAGAATTTGGTTAAAATACCGTTGTCAGTGTACAAGTCGGATAACTGAATCCATTATTGGATAGATGCTCTTAAAACTGCATCTCTTTTTGGCTGTATGATTTGAAAATTGAGGCTCATATCTCTGTGAATTTCACTGTCATAAAACTTGTTGATTTCATCCAACAAATATTTATTGGCCAGACAGTGCATGCACCTTTGTTTAAGGATATGAGTCGACCAGCACAGATGACCACACAACTACTCCTGGTCTTTCTGCAGGTCTGGTAGTTTGTATTTTGTGATGTGATGCCAAAGGAGTTCACTGTGTAGGGCTCACAGGCAGAAGATGACCCCCACACACACCCTGCCCCAGGCTGTGCTGGATGACAGAAGCATGAGTTTGGTGTCACATAAACAGGGCTTAGATCCAGCCCTACTACTTAGGAGTTCGGCAGCCTCGTCCAGATCCTTGGTCCTCCCTGAGCTGTTGTCAGGCTCCCCTCTGTAAATGGTGTGGCTGCAGAGCTCCACAGACCCCCTGGGGATCCAGTGAGATAGCAGCCTGGTGGCCCTCACAGGGCACACGTGATCAGCAAGCGTGGCTGGGTGATGCTGCACGTAACTCTGCGCCCTTTATATTTCAGATCTAGGGTTGGGAGAAAAATGGTGTTAGGAGAAGGGGAGTATTTCCTGCAGAAAAGGGTTTGGAGAGATGTGACTTTTTTGAACTGCTCCCTGAAGGATGAATAGTGGGGTTTAGACCTTCAGTGGGAGAAAGAAATGGCAACCCACTCCAGTATTCTTGCCTGGAGAATCTTGTGGACAGAGGAGCCTGGTGGGTTTGCCGTCCATGGGGTTGCACAGAGTCGGACACGACTGAAGCAACTTTGCATGCGTGCATGCATGGGAGAAGAAAATGGCAACCCACTCCAGTGTTCTTGTTTGGAGAATCCCAAGGACAGAGGAGCCCGGTGGGCTGCNAGAGGAGCCTGGTGGGTTTGCCGTCCATGGGGTTGCACAGAGTCGGACACGACTGAAGCAACTTTGCATGCGTGCATGCATGGGAGAAGAAAATGGCAACCCACTCCAGTGTTCTTGTTTGGAGAATCCCAAGGACAGAGGAGCCCGGTGGGCTGCCGTCTATGGGGTCGCACAGAGTCGGACACGACTGAAGCAACTTAGCAGCAGCAGCAGCAGCAGATCTTCAGTGGGATTCCACAAGCCTAAAATAAGGGTGGGGATCTGCTCAGACTGAAAAAGTTGGCCTGGTTGTGGGTCAGGGTGACAACATGAGGCCCTGGTGCTGGGCGAGGGCCCTTGTTCTCCCCTGGGACCCAGACCGTGGCAGGAGGGCTTCGTCAGTGCCTTCTTTGATTGCATTGCACTGTGCCTCACCCGGAAACTACATGTAACTGTCACAAAGCCCAGTCTTCTGTCTCCTTCTTCTGTTTTGAATTCCTGATTGTGACTTAAACTTGGTTTTCATTGATTCATACTAAGCCAACTCAAACCGAGCATTTTTTAACATCTTTCACAGGCCTGAAGCGGCCCAGCCGGCGTTCCAAGGCCTGGGGCCTGGTTTCTCGGGGTACACGACCTACGGGTGGCTGCAGCTCTCCTGGTTCCAGCAGATGTACGCGCGGCAGTACTACATGCAGTAGTGAGTGTTTCCCCGCCGTGCTGGGTGTGGCCAGGGCTCCCAGGAGCGGAAGAGCTCACGCCCATGTTTCCTGTAAAGCCAGAAGTGGAGGGCTGAGTGTATTTTCATTATTATCTGCAAAGTCCTGTTGTGTCTGGTTCTGTGGGTGAACAGTGTAAATGGTAACTACTAGCTTGTGTATTGACGCAGGTGTGCTTGTGTGTGATCCGTCGTTTGATGACTGTGTAGAATATGTTCCTTCCTTTTCGATTTGTGGAGTCTTCTATGGTTTAGGAAATTTTTAGTTTACTAGTGCACTGTACTTTGATGGTAGCCTTGGTGTTTAATTCCAGACGAAACTTACCAAGTGGCTTCCCTTAGGAGCAGAAAAGCTTTTAAAGATATGATTGTTAGTAAAGAAGTTCTTCGCTAAGTTAAAGAAAATCGGCATTTGTATATCCCTACTTATAATTCTTAGTAGTAAAAGATGTAAATGAGATGATGAGAACCAGCCTTCAGGATGCCTTGCTCTCAACAGTATCTGCCTCTGTTGTTTTTATCTTAGCTTAGCAGCCACTGCTGCATCAGGGGCTTTTGTCCCCACACCAAGTGCGCAAGAGATACCTGTGGTCACTGCACCTACTCCAGCCCCAATCCACAACCAATTTCCAGCTGAAAACCAGCCCGCCAATCAGAACGCTGCTCCACAAGTGGTGGTTAACCCTGGGGCCAATCAGAATCTGCGGATGAATGCTCAAGGAGGCCCCATTGTGGAAGAAGATGATGAGATAAATCGAGATTGGTTGGATTGGACCTACTCAGCCGCTACATTTTCCGTGTTTCTCAGTATCCTCTACTTCTACTCCTCCCTGAGCCGATTCCTCATGGTCATGGGGGCCACCGTGGTTATGTACCTGTAAGCAGATGATTTCACTTTTATTCCCTCTTTACTACAAATTACACTATGTGGTGACTCAAACCAAGTACAGACTTTCCTCTGAGCAGTTTCAGTCAATATTTAAGGAGGTATATTTAATAAGTCATTCTGGCATTTTCAGTGTAAAGAATCGACGGTTTGGTTGTGCATTGCTGACAATGCAATTACATCTGTGTTGATACAAGAACAACATTCTCTTCTTTTCCTCTAGTTAAGCTACCTGCCAGGCTTCTTTCCATACTGAGTCATGGAAAGAAAAATTGTGTTTGTGTTGAATAAGAACATATTTATCTTTTACCAGGCTACAGCTGCCTTCTAGGATGAAGGCCACTGGCTGTGGCATAGTCTTAAAGGGTCAGGGAACTGTTGCAGGCCTGGCATTTGGCTGTATCCATGGTGCTAGTAGTTCTCAACCAGAATGGTTTTACATCTCCCTCTAACCCTAACCCTTACCCTCAAGACATTTGGCAGTGTTTGGGGGCATTATTAACTCTCAGTAGGGATGATGGAGCGAGGTGGTGCTACTAGCATCTAGTTGATAGCTGCTAAACATCCTACAGTATGCAGTTCAGCCCCCCAGTAAACACCCAGCCTGGGACATCAGCATTGCCAAAGTGGGGAAACCCTGGCCTGGAGTGATACATCCTTAGTTGTGGTGAAAACTGACTGAACACATTTTTCCTCTATAGAAAAAATGGATTTTTTTAGTTTTAGAAAATCTTAAATATTTAGAAAAATGCATTCAGTACTCACACCCAGTATTAATCATGGTTAATATTTTGTCATGTTCGCTTCAATACTTGGATTTAAGTGGATTTTCCAGATAAAACTTTTAGGTAATTTTTTGAATTCTGTAGTCTGTAGAGTCAGTCATATATTTAGGTGACTAAATCTAGGTCTTATTAGTGTGTTATGACATATAGTCACAGCCGTGTGTGTATTTCCTCTTTTCCACTCTGTTCAAGTTTTCAAGTGTGAGGTTTCGTTCAGGTGAGCAAGAATGTATCAAGCGCATACTGTGTGCCAAGTGCTCTTTATGTTGCTGGGCGCATGGTGATGAATCAGGCATGGTTTCCATAGTGACCATCGAGAACCTCACATTCCACCTGGCCTGCTGGAATGTGTCTGCAGATGGGTCTGGCTTTAAGCTTCTAATCGGGTCCTGTTCTGATGAGAGGAGGGGAGCGAGGGGGACCTCATCGCATCAAGAGGGCCCTTACATTCTTGAGTACATCTCACTCTGTTCACTAAGATGGACTTAATGTGCTTCCTTCGAAGGCATCACGTCGGGTGGTTTCCGTTTCGGCAGAGGCCAGTTCAGAACTTCCCGAATGATGGTGGTCCTCAGGAAGCTGTGAATCAAGACCCCAACAATAACTTCCAGGTATGGAGCATCCATGGAGCCCGGTGTGAAGTGCCAGGCCCAGAAGTCCTTCATCTCTAAATACCTTGTGGGTTTTTCCATTTTATTAGACTAAATATTTCAAGATGTTTTCCAATTTATTCTTAGAGCAGTAGCTATTTTGAAAACACTGTCACAAAATCTGTCAGGTATTTTTGTTATGTGGCAATTTGCATTTTGGCACATGTAAATGGTTTTTGAAATTCACTATTTTGAGTGTTCATGCTCAGTAACAATGTATTATACCATGGAAACTGCTAATGGAGAGTTATTCTAATTAAGAGTTAGGAACATATGCCTGTCTCTCACAGAATAGATTTCTTGGAAAATAACTTACAGAAATAGGATTTCTATAAGGCAATTTAATGCACAATCCTAAAGGAGATTCTTTTTAATATAAAGTATCACTGTAGTATCTGTTTTTAGAATCCTGTGTTTCCAGTTTTAGTTGCTTTTTTTTTAAACTTAAACTCGAAACACTGCCAAAATTGGAAAAATATCCACGTTTAATGAAGTGTCAAGCTTAATTACTAAATAATAGTTGAAGATCTAGTTACTTCATTTGATACTGTGGCCAGGGATACTGAAAACCATGAGAGTGTTCAGCACAGTTGTGCTGTGGAGGCTGGAGGAGGAGCTCCGTCCAGCGTGGGACGTCATCCCCGGGGTCCTGCCTGCGTCGCTTGGCTTATGGGCGGGGACCCAGGGCGTCACTCTGCCCTTGCTTAATGTTACTGGGTGCTTGTCACAGTCCTAATTGTTTTCTCCTTGTGGTTTATTCCCTACAGGGGGGCCCTGATCCTGAAAGTGAAGATCCCAGCCACCTCCCTCCAGACAGGGATGTACGGGGTGGCGAGCAGACCAGCCCTTCATTTATGAGCACAGCCTGGCTTGTCTTCAAGACTTTCTTTGCCTCTCTCCTTCCAGAAGGCCCTCCAGCCATAGCAAACTGACGGTGTTTCCTCTCTGGCTGCTGGAGGATTTGACAGGCATGGACTGGATCATCTGATGCTGGCTCAATTTCCTTACCTGGACGTGGCGGTGGCACAGAAATAGTATAAGAATCTACAAAGAGGATGATATGCTTTTGTGATTAAGCAAAAGCAGCAAGTAAGACATGAAGCCATGATACAAATTGATGAACAAAAAATGCCTGCAGGCTTCTCATGTCTTTGTTCTGAAGAGCTTTAATATATACTGTTGTAGTTTAATAGGCATTGTAAGTAGAAGGCATTAGTTTCGCATGTTTATGCCTGAGGAACTTTTCCAGATGTGTGTGTCTGCATGAGTGTTTGTACATATATGTCATAGACGCAGAAATGGTTCTGCTGGTACGATTTGATTCCTGTTGGAATGTTTAAATTACACTAAGTGTACTACTTTATATAATCAATGAAATTGCTAGACATGTTTTAGCAGGACTTTTCTAGGAAAGACTTATGTATAATTGCTTTTTAAAATGCAGTGCTTTACTTTAAACCAAGAGGAGCTGTGCAGAGGTGAAAACCTTTGCTGGGTTTTCTGTTCAATAAAGTGTTACTATGAAGGACCCCGGCAGAGACTCTTGTCGTCTTAGTTGTTTACACCGTGTCTATCGTCACTGGGTGGTCAGCAGTTGAGTTGCCGATTTTTGCGTAACCTGAATATTTTGCTGCTTTTTACAAAAGGACCATTTGTAGTGATTAAGAAGATAAGGTAAAGCCACGGAAGTTTTAACTCACTGAGATTATGCTTGTGTTTGCCCTGCACTCCACGTTTCCTGATTTAAATAATATTGGCTTATGTTGTAACCCATCAGCTTTAAATTCCCCCGATTTAAAGTTAGTGGTGTCAAGTGCTTTTCACCTGCTCACATGTCATGCTGAGCTTTAATCTTGGACTTTAAGTATTATTTTTGAGACTAATCTGAAAAGTGAAGTGCTGTGTGTTTTTCACATGAATGATGCTGTAAGTTGAATGCTGAAGGCCTGGGACTTGTTTTCAGCAGTGAATCAGCTTGAGTCACGGTCATGGCCGTTTATTTTTGGCTGCACTGGGTCTTTGCTGCTTTTTTTTGCACAGGCTCTCTAGTTGTGGCGAGCAGGGCTGCTCTTCATTGTGGCGTGAGGGCTTCTTACTGAGGTGGCTTCTCTTGTTGTGGAGCACAGGCTCCAGGCTCGCGGGCNCATTGCTTTTAGTAAACTCTTTCCCGGGCCCTTGTGCCCCCTCAGTAACCATGTTCTCTGCTTCCAATAGCTTGAGTGCACTGATCTCATCAGCTCCAGCACCTCCTGTACACTGGGTCCTCTCTGGGGGCTTTGTTTTGAATCAGAAGCTAGGTGGCATCTGCCTCAGGCAGTACCCTAGGCAGAAAAGTTAACTTGTGCATTTTTGATCAGTGTTATTTATGCCTTTGCTTCTCCTGTCTAAAAGAATTGTGTAGCATATGTTCTAATGATGCTTTTGATACCATACTAAGACTGTGCTTCTTTGCGGTATAAACAAAAGGCTATTTGGTCTGGGATGTTTCCAAATGCCCACACATGCTCAGTCATGTCCTACTCTTTGTGACCCCATGGACAGTAGCCTGCCAGACTTCTCTATCCATGGAATTCTCCAGTAAAGAATACTGGCATGAGTTGCCATGCCTTCCTCCAGGGGATCTTCATGACTTAGCAAGTAACTTAGCAAGAATTATTTGTATATTTTTGGATAACAATTATTTATCAGACATGTCTTTTGCAAGTATTTTCTCTAAGACTGTGGCTTTTCTTCTCATTCTTTTGACAGTGTCTTTCACAGAGTAGACATTTATTTTTGAAGTTTCGCTTATCCATTATTTCTTTTATGGTTGTGTCTTAGGTGTTGTATCTAGAAAGTTATCAAGCCCAGGCTCATCTAGATTTGCTCCTAGGTCATCCTTTAAATTTTCTGAATAACCCCTCTGTCCCCATTTTACAAATTTAGAGAGATCGAGTTATTATCCAGAGCCACTCGATCAGTAAATGGTGGGACTGGATTCAAACACAGGTCTGTTTAACCTCAAAGCCCAGCCAGGAGGGTGTCTCCTTCCTTCCAGAGCTGCTGTCTCAAAAGCAACTCTGCAGGGGAATCTGACTGGCTGTCTTCCAGGGTTGGATGAGGTCTCTTTCAACATGGAGATTCTAGGTCACAGATCTGAGTAAACAGGTGAATGGGCATTCTCCTTCTTCTTTATGATTTTTCTTCATCCTGAGAAAGGCAGCTCCCTGCTCTTGGGGATGATGGACTGTAAAATTTTGACTGAACTAGGGGGTTTGAGTGCCTCATTTTTGTTGATGGGATATGAGAGAATCTGAGGGAGATGGTGCATGAGCAAATGCAAAATTAGTGAGGTTTTACAATGTTGTTATAAACTTTATGATGTGAGTTGATTGTTTCATGTAGCCTCGTAAAACAAGTTGGAGATGGCAGGGAGTGATTACATCACTCCCTCTGCCTGTGGGACAGAGATGAAGCTTTCCCTGGTGCTCAGGATTGTTTTCTGGTGCTCCATGCAGACCAGCCTAGTTTTCCAATCTTAATATATTCCTTTAAGTAAGTGTAGAGAAAAACAGAGGAAGCAGGAGGAACATATCAGCTTAACTTTTTGTACTGACATTCTTCCTGGAGAAGGAGATGGCAACCCACTTCAGTATTCTTGCCTAGAGAATCCCAGGGACAGTGGAGCCTGACTGGCTACACACAGTCCTTGCAAATTCTTGGCAAAGATAAAAGACCAGTGTCACAGCAGAGCACCAAGACTTACAGAACCAAACCTGTTTGGTTTGTACGGCAAGTAAATAAGCCAGTTACGCATTTCCTGGACAGCTGGCAAAAGTTTGGTCACCATAGCCACTTGCTGCCATTGAGCTGCTCTGCTTACACAAGTTGTCAGCCTCTGTCCCAACCCCAAACTCCCTGAAGGGGAGGAGCTGGGCCTTGTCCATTCCTTATTTATAACTGGCTGAGAGTGAGGGGGAGGGACAGGCAGGGTTGGTCCCTGTGCAGCCTGCTGGCCCGAGTTACATCCACAAATGCCTCGGAAGCAGCAGGCTGACAGCATCCTTCTTCTCACACTCCTGGGTCTGTCTGGGCTGGTTGGCGCAGTCACCAGAACATACCACATTGGGATTGTGGAAGAATACTGGAACTATGTGCCCCAAGGGAAGAATGTCATTACTGGGAAAAGCTTCGCAGAAGACAAGTGAGTGAACCTGGGGTCCTCAGAGACTCCAGTTTGTATTCCTTGGGCTGCTACAGTGGATGGTGGTGGTGTTGTTTAGTTACTCAGTGGGGTCCAACTCTTTGGGACTCCATGGACTGTAGCCTACCAGGCTGCTCTGTCCATGGGATTTTCTTGGCAAGAATAGTGGAGTGAGTTTCCATTTCCTTCTCCAGGGCATCTTCCCCACCCAGGAATCAAACCCCTGTCATCTACACTGGCAGGTGGGTTCTTTATCACTGAGCCACCTGGGAAGCCCATACAATGGGTATGAGTTGATCTAGATCAACAGGAAGGCTTTGTATTTGCTTAGAGAGCTCTTGCATGGGCAAGTGTGTAATTTAGGAGAGAGATTCTTAATTCAATCTGTTCACTTTGTCTGTAAAGAGTCATATACACAACCAGGTGTTCTGAATAATGACCTTTTTTTTTTTTTTAATATGGGCAATTTCCCCTAGATACCACTAAGAACTTCTAGGGACTCTGGACTCACTTTGCCAAAAAAAGTTAAACTTTGAGATAAAAATTTGAGAATTTTCAAGAATTCTTCATTGTTAAAATACAGTGTTTTCTTATTTTTAATTTTTAGAATGAAACATAATCATTAGAGGTAAATATGCCATTGGTAGTTAAACTTTGGTTTTGGTTTGCAGTGTTTAAAAGAGGGGGACAGTTGTAGTAGATTTGGCTGATATTTTAAGTTTCCTTGAGCCCACTTAAAAATGGCTTTATTTTGCTGGTGATAAATTTGTTCTAGCCCCAATCCATTCAGTCTGAGGGCAGTATTTATCCTCAGAGCCCAGGGCATAGCTGGATGAGATGGTGCTGCAACATTCTCTGTCCCTGACCTTTAAATTTTTGCACAAAACAGCCCTTGTTCCCCTTCATCCTCCCAGGGGGAAGAATAATCTTAATAATAATCTTAATTTATTAAGATCTTAATCTAAGATAGTAATTGTAATAATAATCATCTTAATTTATTCCCTTGGGCTCCCTCTGAAATCAGCTTCTGATTTCAGAAGTCCCATCATGCATATTTTCAACATTGTAGTTCTTAGAACATCTTTGGAGATATTTTGGAAATTGTTGTATATTTGCATACTTGTTCCTTTCCTTTTTTTTTTTAAGGACGTTTATTTTTTTAAGTTGTGCTGGTCTTCATTGAGGTGTTCAGGCTTATCTAGTTGTTGCACATGGGCTCCAGGGAACAGAGGCTCAGTAGTTGCCACTCGAGTTCTGTTGCAGTGTGTGGCATCTTAGTTCCCTGAACAGGGTTCGAACACTGGCTGCCTGCCTTGGAAGCTGAGAGTCTTAACCACTGGACCACCAGGGAAGTTCTGTTCTCTCTTTCCTGATAGGCAGTGCCCAGCACATTCAACATCCAGGTTTCATCTTCTAGCTGCTAAGATTCATGGGGTCTATCAAATCCATAACAGTCAGGTCCTCCTGCCCTGGGGGAAGACCAAAGATCCAGTTGGCTTGGACTCATGGCTTCCAGGATTTCTAACAACACAAAAGGGGCATAGTCATGTTTTGTTTATTCAAAAAGATGATGCTCATGTCAGGCTACTGAGAAAGACTTTTTCTTAAGCTTTGTACCAGGAAATTTCATGTCCAGGGGGCTACTTCCAGAAAAGACTTTTAAAAAATTTATTACTTTTTAAATTTTACTTTATTTTACAATACTGTATTGGTTTTGCCACACATCAACATGAATCTGCCACGGGTGTACACGTGTTCCCAATCCTGAACCCCCCTCCCGCCTCCCTCCTTATACCATCTCTCTGGGTCATCTCATTATACAGAGTGAAGTAAGCCAGAAAGAAAAATACAAATACAGTATACTAACACATATNGGCCCCAAGCTAAGCAGGAGCAGCCCAGATGCACTGGCAACTCTGGGAGAGTTGCGGGGGCTATGAAGGTGGCGTTTGTAAGGGGTACTGAGAGGGAGCTGAGGAAACCTCATGGAGTGTGCCAAGCCATGGGGTAAATCCTGAAAGATGGGATTTTTCCAAGGAGATAATATGGTGTTTCAGGTATCCCAGGAGAAGCACCCCACAAGTCTGGGGCACCCACTGAATCTGGGCAGGCCAGATCCTGGGGGGTGCCCCAGGCCCTGACCGAGAATGGTCAGGGCCCACCAGAACCCCTCAATCCCAGCCCAGGGTTTCTCGAGCTCCGGGATAAGTCGCAGGTGAGGCTGACCCCAGAGCCAGAGGGTCTTTTGTCTGAGTTTTAATATAGTAGACAAAACTGCTATTACTTTGGAATGGAAATAATAGAACCGAGCCCCTTGGTTCTATTTTCATTTTCTATATTCCCTTCTAGTCCTTGGTCCATGGCACATTTTTAATCACAGCACAACTACACTTTTGCTTACAGCTTTCTTCATTATACTGTAAACATTTTTCACTGTAGCTACAGAGTTTCCATAATTATCATTTCAATGGCTGCATAAATTGGCCATTAAGTTGATGTTCTTTAATTTGCTTAAACATTCCCCTTTGTTAGAGGTTGAGATGGTTTAGATTGTTTTCAGTTTCTAGATGTTATAAATCATGTAATGCTGACCATCTTCTTAAAGTAGGTTTTTCCTTCTCGTGAATTATTTTCTTGGGGAAAAAAGTGAGATTATTGTGTCAAAGAGTGTGGGCATTTTTGTGGTACTTGTAATGGTAATGTCAAAGTGAAAGTGAAGTTGCTCAGTCATGTCCAACTCTTTGCAACCCGTGGACTGTAGCCCACCAAGCTCCTCCGTCCATGGGATTCTCCAGGCAAGAGTACTGGAGTGGGTTGCCATTTCCTTCTCCAAATGGTAATGACAAGTTATTTTCAAAAAGGATCACTTCTCATCAATATGTGAAAAGATGAGTTTGACTACAACTCATGAAACATTTGGTGTTGCAAGACAAACCTCTGTTTTTCGTTGTTGCTACTTTAATACATGTGAAATGACTTCCCATTTGATTAACAGAGGTGTATGGAGTGTTTCTCTTCATGTGTACTTACAAAGGCACCCCTTTGTATGGGGCTTTTTCTGTTCAGCCCATTCGTCTGTTGTCATCTTGAAGTTTTCAGAACGATTTGTGTGAACTCTTTATATTATAGAGTTATCAACACTCTGCCTGACACCTTGCTACAAATGTTTTTCCTGGACTATTTCTATTTTAGTTATCTTGTTCCTTTCCTGCAAAGCTTTTGTACTTTTATATTTTTGAATCTGGTTTTGTGTGTGTGTGTGTGTGTGTGTGTGTGTGTGTGTGATTTGTACTTTTACCAGCATGAAACTTCAGAAGTTATCACTCCCTTCAAAGAACAGATAAATATTTCTTGCTAATTTTTTTGTTTGTTTGTTTTCATTTGACTTCTTCGCTTGATTCTTTAATCTCTCTAGAATTTATATTTTGGAGTATGTGGTAAAATGTGTTTCTGAGTTATTACTTTTCCTCAAAATTACTGGTTATCACAGCATAATTTATCAACCAAGAATTCCTTTCTCCATTGTTTAGTATTCTCTACTTTGTAATACATTAAATTCTCAGTGCAGTTAGGTCTGGGTTTTTAAATGCAGATTCACATTTCTGTATTTGTGCCAATTCCATAGTATGGGGTTGATCAAAAAGTTTGTTCGGGTTTTTCCACAACATCTTACCAAATATTTTAAGTTATTTTGCTTTATAATATGTTTTTATAGCTAATTACCTCTCTTTTTTTCCCATTTACAGATTTACTATTCTCATCTGTTTATATTCAAAATGATTTTAGAATAATTTAATTCCTTTAAGGAATCCTTTTGAGATTTTGACTGGAATCAAATTAAATTTATAAATTAACTTTGGGGAAAACTGATATCTTTATAACATAACGTCTTCCCATCTGGGAACAGTTATTTCTCTATTTATTCAAGTCATCTTTTATAACTCCAATAAAGTTTGGTAGTTTTCTTAAGTAGGTCATGCATATCTCTAGTTTAATTTATTCCCAAGTAGTTACACTCTTTGATGACTCTATGAATGAGATCTCCTTTTTAACTTTATTTTATATTTATACCTGGCTAGAATACAGTGGTAGAATAATCAATTTTAATAATTATGCATTTTATTTATTATATAACCAAGATGGTAATAACAACTGCAGAATTCAAAAAGGAATTAAAAAATGAAACAAGGGTGTCACCCACAATGTCACCGTTTTAGTAAGCAAATAGGTTAAATTTTTCCGTGGCTCCTTCTAGAACTTATCCTCAGACAGGTGTTGTGCATAGCTGTAACCTCAGTGATGATCTGTTTGGCATCTGTGGCTTCCCTTTTATTAGATCTTAAGCGTTTTCCCTTCTTGCTGTAGAGTTTTGCTAATGACTCCCTTTAAAGGTGAGCCATGTGGACTGAATGTTGGTTCTCGGACATCCTGAGGAGCATATGGGAGCAAGGGAGGCGCTATGGCTCTGGCCATGGTGCAGAAGATACTGTGATTAGCATGGACACAGTGGAGCATGCAGTACGGGGATCCCCCTTGTTCCCAGCAGGGCTTGCCAGGGCTGGGCTGGTCCCAGTTGCACGAACCTTCATGGAAACAGGAGGAGCAAAGAATCAGAAGCATCAGTCTCGGGAGAAACGAGGAGGTGAGTTTGGAATTAACTGATGGAAAAGGCCCTGTAGAGTCAGAGGGACACGATACTTTTCAGATCTCTCTGGCTTTGGTGCCAGTATGTCTCTCTCCCTCATCTTTTCACCTCTTTAACATTTACCAAGTACCTAGAGAATGTTGTTAGGTGCCAGAGATACAGATGAACAAGGCAAGCTCAGATGTGACACAATATCACCCCCACTTGCTGCTTCTGGTGGAGGAAAATGAGCAGGCATGCTGACCAGTCTCAGTTCAGTTCAGTCGCTCAGGCGTGTCCGACTCTGTGACCACGTGGACTGCAGCATGTCAGGCTTCCCTGTCCATCACCAACTCCCAGAGCTTGCTCAAACTCATGTCCATCAAATCGATGATGCCATCCAACCATCTCATCCTCTGTCGTCCCCTTCTCCTCATGTCCTCAGTCTTTCCCAGCATCAGGGTCTTTTCAAATGAGTCAGTTCTCATCAGGTGGCCAAAGTATTGGAGCTTGAACTTCAGCATCAGTCCTTCCAATGAACACCCAGGACTGATTTCTTTTAGGATGGACTGGTTTGATCTCCTTGCAGTCCAAGGGGTTCTCAAGGGTCTTCTCCAACACCACAGTTCAATAGCCTCAATTCTTCAGTGCTCAGCTTTCCTTATGGTCCAACTCTCACACCCATCGTGACTACTGGAAAAGCCATAGCTTTAACTATATAGACCTTTTTTGGCAAAATAATGTCTCTGGTTTTTAATATGCTGTCTAAGTTTGTCATAGCTTTTCTTCCAAGGAGCAAGCGTCTTTTAATTTCATGGCTGCAGTTACTACGTGCAGTGATTTTGGAGCCCAAGAAAAGAAAGTCTGTCACTGTTTCCATTGTTTCCGCATTTATTTGCAATGAAGTTATGGAACCGGATGCCATGATTTTAGTTTTTTGAATGTTGAGTTTTAAGCCAGCTTTTTCACTCTCCTCTTTCACTTTCATCAAGAGGCTCTTCAGTTCCTCTCCGATTTTTGCCATAAGGGTGGTGTCATCTGCATATCTGAGGTTATTGATATTTCTCCTGGCAATCTTGATTCCAGCTTGTGCTTCATCCAGCCTGGCATTTCACATGATATACTCTGCATATAAGTTCAATAAACAGAGTGACAATATACAGCCTTGATGAAAGGAATTAGGAATTCTTTTCCCAATTTGAAACCAGTCCGTTGGTCCATGTCCAGTGCTAACTGTTGCTTCTTGACTTGCATACATATTTCTCAGGAGGCATATTATTGTTATTATTTTTTCCCAGTGTCAAGATAGTTTTATTCTGGTTTTCTCGTGAAAGCTTGGAATGGAAATACAGGATTTTAGCAGACAAGGCCCTGAATCGATATGTAGTTCGTAAGCGCAGCAACAGCGCGGGGCTGTCCGGCCTTCCTTGCTCTGAATCCGTAATGTGAGGGGCTGCTTACTTGTGCTGGCTCCATCATTTTGTGTTTCTCCATTCCCTTTGCGTTTCCTTCTCTGTGCAGATCGCTGATGTCTTCTCTCATTGGTGCCGCCCATTCTCCGCTAGCAGAAAGCCCTCTTCCTCCATATTTCATTGATAAACAGAAGCCAGTGGAAGAGAACTCTCCCTTGCTCAGCACCAAGCTGGTTTGCCCAGCAGTCTGCACTCCAGATGATGCTCTGGGGTGCTTCTGACGTGCCCATGTGCTTTCCCCTCCTCTTGAGCTGTGCACTCGGTCCCTTCTTGTTCCCTCAAGGCCGCTGTCCTGGCAGAGCTCCCTTCTCGTCTTTGTTGTCAAGTGTCCTTCCCTGTTGATCTTCTCTGTCAGCTTAGGCATGTGTTGTGTGCTTGGTTGCTCAGACATGTCTGACTCTTTGTGACCCCATGGACTGTAGCCGGCCAGGCTCCTCTGTCCATGAGGATTCTCCAGGCAAGAATACTGGAGTGGGTTGCCGTGCCCTCCTCCAGGGGATCTTCCCAACCCAGGGATCGAACCCAGGTCTCCCACGCTGCAGGTGGATTCTTTACCACCTGAGCTACTAGGGAAGCCATAACTTATGCTTAGAACTGTGTTATCTTCTCCTGCCTTAAACAGCCCTGGTCTGGCCCCCTCCCTCTTCATCACTGTGCCACTTCCCTGCCCCTTTGCAGCACCATCTCTGCTCTGTGCTCTGTGCCTCCCCTCTAATCTCTCCTGAATCCTCGGAAATCGGAAATCGGGAGCGAGCCTTCGAAACTTTCGGAACCCCCCCCTCAGCGTGCATGTCGCTCTAGTGACGCAGTCATCTCATCTTTGTTGGCCTGGTGTGTATGTAGCCTTTGGGACACTGGACACTTTCCCTCCTGCTCACTTTCCACAGGGCAGGGGAACAGGGGAGCAGAAGGAGCAGGGGAGCAGGGGAACAGGGAGCAGGGGGAACAGGGGAGCAGGNTAGCTGTGGTTCACGGGCTTAGTTGCTCCACGGCATGTGGAACCTTCCCAGATCAGGGATCAAACCTGTGTCCCCTGCATCGACAGGCAGATTCTTATCCTCTGCGCCACTAGGGAAGTCCTGGTCATGTTCATGTAAACATCATTGTTTACAGTGATGACTGGAAACATCACTGACATCCAATAAACATTCCCCGAACAATTCATAGCCAGATGCTGGGTAGAGGCAAAGCTGTTTCATGTATGTGTTTGTGTGTGCGTACATGTCAGTCACTAAGTCGTGTCTGACTCTTTGCAACCCCACGGACTGTAGCCCATCAGGCTCTTCTGTCCATGGAATCTTCCCAACCCAGGGTTCGAACCAGTGTCTCCTGCATTGGCAGGTGGATTCTTCACCACTATCACCACCTGGAAAGGACTCCAATTTTATCTATGACTGTGCTTTAAAAAAGCCAACCAATATAATCATGTAAGGAGTAAAATACAATAGCATAGAGTTTGAAATAACACCTGGAACCAGAGGACTGACCAGTCAGGAGCCACTGATGATTGACGAGTTACACAGGCGATATTTGCTTGAAGGAAGAAGCAACTTGAGACTGGAGGTTCTACAGTTTTACGAGTAAGAAGTGGGTGATGGGAAGACACCAAGGAGCTGCAGAGGGGTCACCGCCGAAATGAGAGCAGAGGTGAGACTCCCCTCCCGCCATGGAGCTGGATTCCTGGCGCACTTGGCCATTGATCAAAGTGGTCATTAAGAGTTGATACGAGGTCATTTTAAAAATCCTGAGTGGAGAAGCCTATCATCTTATGGAGCAGGAGCAGCATCGCTTGGAAAAGACGCCCGGAACCCCAGGCAGCTGGCAGTGCTGGGCTCCTGCTTTTGAAGTGGTGAGGCCACTCACTCTCCCTGTGGTGTCCAGTTGCATCAGTTAAACTCCAGATTCCACAGGCCCAAAATAGTTCCAGGAAGGTGCTCCTAAGGACAGCTGATAAGGGTTCAGATTGTCCCTAGCCACATTAAGAGAGGAACCTTCAGACAAGAGTCAAGGTTTAAAGACTTCTGACAGGTGTAAGATATGGCAGAACTGTTTCTATGACAGTTTCTATGTGCAGTCACAAGAATGTACTTGCATACCACTGTTAACACTTTGGAAATTGTTGGTTTGAGTCTCTGTTGTTAAGCAGCAATTAAAAAGCTGAAAGCAGAAACCAAACAATTTTCCAAATGTAGCTCAGGCCGTCATCGCTTTTTAAGTGTGTGTTTCCCAAGCTGTGTTTTCTTGAACCCTAGTTCTATAGCAGGAACACTCCAGAAAATGAGCCCGTGCTCAGTCACTCAGTTGTGTTCAAGTCTTTGGAATCCCGTGGACTGGAGCCCACCAGGCTCCTCTGTCCCTGGGATTTTCCAGATAGGAAGGCTGGAGCGGATTGCCATTTCCTTCTCTGGGAGATCTTTACCACCCAGAGATTGAACTGGCGTCTCCTGCGTTGGCACTTGAGCCACCTGAGAGGCCCCGGGAAGATGATCTCACAGCCGGGTAAATCTGGCAGTTGGTGGGTTTCTTCATTGCAGGGCTCCGAGGGCATTTTACATACTGATGTGTGTTCCAAGGAGGGTGTGCGGTCTGTGGGCTCTCCATTCTGTGGACCTGCCCAGGACTGAAAAATGTGCCACAGCTGAGGAAATGACGTTAAGTTACTGTTCATGAACAACTTGTTTGGCATTCTATGCAGCAAACAGGTGCTTGGTGAGAAGTGACGTTAAACTTCCATAATGAGCAATGGAGGTAAATACTCTTTAGATGGCTAGGGAGGGGATCAAAAGCCAAGCGGATAATAGAGAAAGGGTCCAAGTCATCTTTGTCAGAAGAAGCTCTTTCACCTATTTCTAAGGGATGTTAACCCTTTGGGTGAAGAAACTGTAATGGCCTCCCCTGAGGGAGTTCCTTTGAGAGAAGCGGCTGAGTCCTCAGGACCTACACCTCCCGCACCTCTCTTTGCTTCTACATCTATAATCAGACTCAAGTCCCAGCAGGCCCCAAGAAGTGAAGAGTTCTGTGCGGCACACCTAAAGAACTGCATGATTTTTCCGACTTATACGGCCAATTCCAGGGTGGGGTGAGAATGGATATTGTTAATGGGTGCGGGCTAGTGGTGGAAGCAACCTCAAGTTGGATCAGGCTGGATTTATTTTTTATTTATGTTTAACTTATTTTTGGCTATGCTGGTTCTTCGTTGCTGCGCGGGCTTTCTCTCGTTGCGGTGAGGGGGGCTACTCTCCAGCCGCAGTGCCGAGGCTTCCCATTGTGGAGGCCTCGCACACTGTAGAGCCCAGGCCCTAGGCTTGTGGGCTCAGTAGTTGCCTGTGGCATGTGGGTCTTCCCACACCAGGGATCAAACCTATGTCCCCTGCATTGGCTGGCAGATTCTTTGCCACTGAGCCCCCAGGGAAGCCCAGGCTGGATTTACTAACAGCCCACTGACCAGAGATTCTTTTTTTTTAATTGGAGCCTAATTACTTTACAATATTGTAGTGGTTTTTGCCATACATTGACATGAATCAGCCATGGGTGTACATGTGTTCCGCATCCTGAACCCCCCTCCCACCTCCCTCCCCATTAAGCAGAGATTCTGTTTGTTTCAGCATGAAAAATGAGAAATGGTTCTGATAGTTAAGTTGGCTGNCATACATTGACATGAATCAGCCATGGGTGTACATGTGTTCCGCATCCTGAACCCCCCTCCCACCTCCCTCCCCATTAAGCAGAGATTCTGTTTGTTTCAGCATGAAAAATGAGAAATGGTTCTGATAGTTAAGTTGGCTGAAACATAGGCTGAAAGTTGGCCCCACACGAAGGCAGCTCAAATGACAGAACTACCTTGGTATACTGTAGAAGGTATTCATCATAGGGAGATTGGAATGTTTAGTGTGAACTCATCATGTCAGACCTGCTCACCCACCCTGGGAGGGCCCACGGGACACACTTTTCACCTGTAGCCCACCGGGCTCCTCTCTCCATGGGATTTCCCAGACAAGAAGAATGGAGTGGGTTTCCATTTCCTTCTTCAGGGTAGTAATACAGTACTTTTATTTATTTTATATTTTGTCAGCATGACATGTTTTATTTATTTTTGAATGTCTTGGCCACCTGCTGTGGCATGTGGGATCTTAGTTCCCCCAACCAGGGATCGAAACTACACCCACCCCCGTGCTGGAAGCACAGATGCCCAACCAACCACTGGACCAGGGAAGTCCCTCCAGTATTTTACATTAAGGTATGAACTGTTTTATTGGACATAATGTTATTCCACACTTAATAGACTGCGGTGTAATGTAAACATGACTTTGATGGGCTTTGGGAAACCAAAAAGTTTGTATGACTCACTTTATTACAATATTTGGTTTATTGCAGGGGCCTGGGACTGAACCCACAGTATCTCCGAGGTCTGCCTGTGCTTAGCAACAGGCAGAATCCCCACACTGGTTCCCTCACTTGTGGAGTGAGGCTTATTATGGAAAACCAAGTAGAAGTCACGAGAACAGCCTGTACCCAGGAAAATGTACACGGAGACCAATACCACATCCCGAGAGGGGCTGCAGAGATCAGCGCCACCGTCAAGGCCTTAAGAGATGCAGCAGTGCTGAGCCCACATCTCTGTTCAGCCCTCATTCTCTGCAGAAGACAGGTGGGTCGTGGAGGACGACTTTCGTTGTTCAGTCACTCTGTCGTGTCCGACTGTTTGCAACCCCATGGACTGCAGCACGCCAGGCTTCCCTGTCCTCCATCTCCCAGAGCTTGCTCAAACTCAAGTCCATTACGTCCGTGATGCAATTCAACCATCTCCTCCTCTGTCGTCCCCTTCTGTTGCTGCCTTCAGTCTTTCCTACCATCAGGGTCTTTTCCAATAAGTCAGCTCTTTGCATCAGATGGCCAAAGAATTGGAACTTCAGCTTCAGCATCAGTCCTTCCAATGAATATTCGGGGTTGATTTCCTTTAGGATTGACTGGTTTGATCTCTTTGCAGTGCAACAGATTCTCAAGAGTCTTCTCCAACACCACAGTTCAAAGGAATCAATTATTTGGCACTCAGTCTTCTTTATGGNTCAGCATCAGTCCTTCCAATGAATATTCGGGGTTGATTTCCTTTAGGATTGACTGGTTTGATCTCTTTGCAGTGCAACAGATTCTCAAGAGTCTTCTCCAACACCACAGTTCAAAGGAATCAATTATTTGGCACTCAGTCTTCTTTATGGTTCAACTCTCACATCTGTACATTACTGGAAAAATCATAGCTTTGACTATACGGACCTTTGTCAGCAAAGTGATATACTGTGTAGGTTTGTCATAGCTTTTCTTCCAAGGAGCAAGTGTCTTTAATTTCATGGCTGCAGTCACCATCTGTAGCCATCTGTGATTTTGGAGCCCAAGAAAGTAAAGTCTCACTATTTCCATTGTTTCCCTGTCCATTTGCGTGAAGTGATGGGACCGGATGCCATGATCTTCGTTTTTTGAAATGTGTGGACATGGCTGATCATAAACTGATTTTCGTTGGTGACTGGAGGTGGTGACTCCAATTGCAGCTGCTCTTCCATATGGTCTCATTACGTGAGCAAATTACACATCCCCTGGTTCCTAGTTTACAGCTACTGATCCAACAAGTGCTTTTTTCCTTAATACCTATTAGTTAAAACCACGAGCAGCAGTTTGCTTTCAGTTGGCCAGACTGAAAATATTCATTCACCATCCTGCCTCAGGTGTATCAACTCTGCCGCCTGGTCTGCAGGGACCTTGATCACCTTTTCCTTCCACAAAATATCCCACTGGCTGAACACTGATGATAAATGGGAATTCCATCTAGCGAGTAAGAAGTAGCGACGGTTAGGACATTTGCATTGTCAGGTGGTGGGAAATAAATTCCAAAAAGAGTCAGGGGCCTTCCATCTCAGTGAAACTTCTAGTGAAGCAATGGTTGGGTGCGTGTCGAGATAGGTTTTTTCAGACAAGTTATTGACATCCGGCCCCTCCTACAGCCAAAAAACCAGGCACAACATATAATTGTCCTCTGGACTTTGGAGCAATGTAGTCCTCATTTGAGTGTGTTATTCTGGCTTATTTACTTTCATGCCCAAGTGACCTGAAAAGCTGCCTGTTTTGAGTAGGGTCCAGAGCAAGAGAAAGATTGGCACCTGCTATTCACTGCAGATAAATCCCTTCCCTTCTGAGTAACTGCTGAGCCGTTGGATTTACACCTGCAATGACCCTATTTCCAAATAAGTTCACATCCCGAGGTTCTGGATGGGCACAAACTTGGGATGCAGTTCAACCCACAACAGGAAAAAGTGCTTCCAGGAGACACAATGATGATTCCATTAAACTCGGAGCTCAGCTCCCCAGCCACTTCGGGCTCTCATGCCTCCAGAATCAGCAGTCAGAGAAGGGCGTTATCCTACTGGCTTGGTGGGTCGAATCTGACTATCAGGAGGAGACTGGGCTGCTGCTACACAAATGAAGATGAAGAACCTGGGAATACAGGAGATCCCTAAGGCTACCCTGCCTGTCGATGGAAAATCCAATGAAGGCAGGACTACTAACGGCCCTGACTCTTCAGAAATGAAGGTTCGGTCACCCCAGCAACCGTGACCAGCGGAGGTGGCTGCTGAGGGTGTGGAATGGGTCGTGAAAGACAGTAGTCGTGAATAGCAGCTACATCTGCGTGACCAGTTGCAGAAATGAGGCCTGGAGTTATGAGCATTTCTTCCTCAGTTTCTTGTGCTGTGTTGGTAGCTTCATACACACACTTGTATATTATGGATAGACATATGGTACATACAAAGTAAATGTTTCTGTCTTATCTCCTTGTCATGTAACATAAGATGAATTAAAAATAGTTAGCTTTACATCACAGAATGTCTTTAGCCATGTGGCGTGTGGGGGTCCTAGATCCTTGACCAAGTATCAGCAGGATTCCCTGCAGTGAAATCGCAGAGTCCAAACCACCAGACCACCAGGGAAGCCCCCTGCATCATAGGATTTAAGTTACAGGATCTCATAGGGAAGAGTGACCATCAGCCAAGGACTTGGCATCCTCTCCTGGGGAAAGGATCAGTGTGTTTGGATTATGGGCAGGATAATCACATCACATTCCGTGGAAGCAAGGCTTTGTCACTGACTTTATCTGGAGGTTCAGTTCAGTTCAGTTCAGTTGCTCAGTCGTGTCCGACTCTTTGCAACCCCATGAATCGCAGCACGCCAGGCCTCCCTGTCCATCACCATCTCCCGGAGTCCACTCAGACTCACATCCATCAAGTCCGTGATGCCATCCAGCCATCTCATTCTCAGTCGTCCCCTNGAAGGGGGCGACAGAGGATGAGATGGCTGGATGGCATCACCAACTTGGTGGACATGAGTCTGAGTGAACTCTGGGAGTTGGTGATGGACAGGGAGCCCTGGCGTGCTGTGATTCATGGGGCCGCAAAGAGTCGGATGCGACTGATCGCCGGGACTGAACTGTGCTGGTCTTCAGTGCTGGGCACAGGCTTTCTCTAGTTGCAGTGTGGGGCTACTCTTCACTGGGGTGCCTGGGTTTCTCACTGTGGTGCCTTCTCTTGTTCAAGAGCACAGACTCAGTAGTTGTGGCACAGGCTCAGTTGCTCCACGGCAATGTGGACTCTTCCTGAACCAGGGATCAAACCCATGTGCCTTGCATTGGCAGGCAGATTCTTAGACAGTGGGCCATCAGGAAAGTCCTATGTATTTTATGTGTCTTAGTCATTCAGTCCTGTCCAACTCTTTACGACCCCACGGACTGGAGCCCACCAGCTCCTCTGTCCATGTGGATTCTCCAGGCAAAAATACTGGAGTGGGTAGCCTATCCCTTCTCCAGGGGATCTTCCCAACCCAGGAATCAAACCGGGGTATTCTGCATTGCTGGCAGATTCTTTATCAGCTGAGCAAACAGGGAAGCCCATTCTATATATATAGTACTGTGAATAGTTAGTCAATTCATTTGCTCAGTCGTGTTCAACTCTTTGCAACCCCATGGGCTGCAGCACGCCAGGATTCCCTGTCTGTCACCAACTCCTGGAGCTTGCTCAAACTCATGTCCATAGAGTCAGTGATGGCATCCAACCATCTCATACTCTGTCGTCCCCTTCTCCTCCCATTTTCAATCTTTCCCAGCATCAGAGTCTTTTCCAAGGAGTCAGTTCTTTACATCAGGTGACCAAAGTAGTGTGTGAATCCCAAATTCCTAATTTAATCCCTCCCCTTCAAAGACAGATTTTTTTTTTTGTTTGCTTTGGTTTTGGTGTTAGTTGGTTGGTTCCATTTGTTTTATCTTGCTTTCCCATCCCTTATCTCCGGGCCTCTCCCGCTCCCCTGCCAGGCCCTTCAGCAGCCGGCTGCCCTAGAGATGGGCATGCCTCGCTCTCCACTGCAGGCACAGGCTCAGCTGTCACCACCCAGGCTGGGCGGTCACTGCCCTCCACCCACCCCAGGAATGGGAAATGAGCAGCAGCCAGAACAATAGCACACCAGGAAGACTTCCCCTCCTGGGAAATGGAGCCGATTAACGCTGCTCCCCGGGCCCAGCTGTGTTTGGGGTGCTGGGGTGTCCTGGGCAAAATCTCTGCCCTCTGACCCTGCTCTGGTGAGGCCGGTGGGCATGTGACTGCTCATCATGCTCTCGCGGTGACTGTGGGTATGTACCCCCAAGGGCCTGATGCCCAAGGGAGAGAGGCTTCCCTTGGCTGGGCCTTGGGGTCAGTGAGGCCCGAGAAGGGGCCGGACATGTCCCCCCTTTAGGGACAGTGTCCCGCCACACCCTCGCAGCCCTGGCTCCCTGCCTGAGGACTCTGCGAAGGAGGAGTCGGTCTTTTGGTCTCACATGCAAAGCGGAATTCTTGGTCCCAGCTGTGATTAAAACACTGTAAGTTATAGGTTTTTTTTTGGAAAACACATTCATGTGACTCAGAATTCAAAAGGCATGGAATTCCCCTACCCCTTTCTCCCAGCCACCCAGTTCCTCCCAGAGGCAGCCCATGTTTTTAGCATCTTGTACACCCACCCAACTGTAATTTGTTCCTGTCAAGCAAAAGCCAATATATAGGGGTCCTTCTAGANAATTCAAAAGGCATGGAATTCCCCTACCCCTTTCTCCCAGCCACCCAGTTCCTCCCAGAGGCAGCCCATGTTTTTAGCATCTTGTACACCCACCCAACTGTAATTTGTTCCTGTCAAGCAAAAGCCAATATATAGGGGTCCTTCTAGAGCCCACTGCCTCTGTCTCCTTGGCTGCAAGGGGCAACAATCATCCCTGCCCCATTCGACAGATGAGGAAACTGAGGTTCAGAGAGAGCCAGTGAGCAAGCCACGGTGACACAGTGAGTGAGTCGGGGGCCAGCTAGACCCCCTCCCTGACTCCCGATGTGTGCTCCTACCCCACCCCCACTCGGGGCTTGGGAACCTGTAAAAGCCCTGTGGAAAGAGTGCAGGCCTTATTGTCTAAGTCCTGCCTCCGATGCCCATCTGTTTGAACATCTAGACTATGTTATTGTACCTCTCTGAGCTCAGATCCCTTGCCTATAAAATGGAGATATTTGATAGCTCCTTGCAGGTTTATCATAAGAACTGAATAACATAAAGCATGTAAAAGACCTCAGCAGTCAGGAAGCTCCCCCGGAGAAGGGAATGGCAACCCACTCCAGCATCCTTGCCTGGAGAATTTCATGGACAGAGGAGCCTGGTGGGTTACAGTCCAGTGGGTCGCAGAGTCAGACACAACTGAGCAACTAACACTATGGGCTCATCAAAAGAACCGAATAATATAAAGCCTGTAAAGACCTCAGCACAGCACCTGTCTTTTCTACTCTCTTCAACAAGCATTTGTTGCAGGCCTACTATGTGCCGAGCACCTACTATGTGAAGATCCAGTGCAGCCACAATCCTGGCTCAGGGAGCTCACAGCCTGGCAGATCCATAATAAGAGCTCAGGATATGAGGACGTTATTATCCAGCAAATAGTCACCTCTCCTCCTGGTTCTGCGAAGTGGGGGTGAGACCGCTGTACCCGTCTCCCCCGGCGTCTGTACCTCCCAGTGGAACGTGGAACTGTGAGAGGAGGGGCCAGCATCTTGTTCCCCACCCTCTGGGTCCCTGCCAGGGGTCACATTGGTGACCATATGCTCAGTACATATTTGTGGAATGAATGTGCAGAGGAAAAAAGACTTGGGAGAGGAAAGCCCATCCCCCCAACACAAACACCAAGATTGCTCCAGGATGGGGGGGACGAACAAGTGATGTGATCTCCTTTTCTATGGCTTTCGACTATTCAGACAGCCGTTTTCTGTTTTTTATGTGTATTTATTTATTTGGCTGCACTGGATTAGTTGCAGCATTCGGGGTCTTCCATCTTTGATCTTCTTTGCAGCGTGCAGGCTCTTTAGTTGTGCCGTGTGAACTCTTAGTTGAGGCGTGTGGGATCTGCTTCCCTGACCAGAGGTCGAACACAGGCCCCCTGCATTGGGAGCACAGAATCTTAGCCACTGGACCACCAGAGAAGCCCCTATCTTTATAAACTTAATGTGACTAATATTGAAGAGTTGAATGACGCAAGAGCTCATCCATGCTGAACGCTGCTATGTGTCCAGCGACTGGTGCAGGTGAGAATTCAGAAGGGGAGCGGCTGGCAAGGACGAGGTGCCCCAGGAAGGTGTACTGTAGAGGGTGGTCATGGAGACGTTGGCACTAGGAGCCCCGATTGTTGTCACCCAGCTCCTGTTACCATCGAGGATGTGCGGTTAAGCTCAGCGGGGCAGAACGCCCTTCTCTCAGTGTGCCCCGGGCCTCCTGTCCCTGCTGGACCTGGACACCCCCGACATTCTGAGCTGCAACTGTGAGGTGCCAGGTGAGTGCCGTGCCTCCTTCCATGTGTTCGCGGGTCCATAGAGCTCCTGGCGGTGAAGGCTGGGGGCACTGGGATGATGGGTGTGCTGCCAGGCCTGGGTGTGGCAGGTACTCACCCAAAACATTCAGACTTGTTCCCTTCCTATCTCTTAATCCTCTGGAAGCCAAAGACATGGGAACCCAACTGGCAGGACTGGTCCAGACACCCCTCAAAACTCTGATTCCAGGCTACTCTAACAGCAAAGAGAACTCGAAGGGTGCCAGCAAGGGGATGGGGGTGCACTCCAGGACAGCCCCTGCCCCAGAGTCAGGCTGTCGGTGATGGAGGAGGTTTGGGAATCTCCAAGGAGGGCAAGTCAGCGGGGGTGAAGCAAGAGCCGGGGTGGGGAGGCCCTCCCACTGGCTGCTGTGTGGCCTTGAGCCACGCACCTCCCATCTCTGGGCCTCAGCTTCTTGCAGAATTCAATAAGGGAAGCTAAGTACCGTGCTCTCTAAAGCAGAATACCAAAGTGTGAGACACTTTGGGGGGATGCAAGATAATGCCGTCTGATACACAGATACAGCATTAAATATGCTGTATTCCAAATCACAGGCTTTCCTGGTGCCTCAGATGGTTAAAAATCCTCCTGTCAATGCAAGAGACCTGGTTTTGATCCCTGGATCAGGAAGATCCCCTGGAGAAGGAAATGACAGCACATTCCAGTAATTTTGCCTGGGAAATCCCATAGACAGAGGAGCCTGGTGGGCTACAGCCCATGAGGTCGCAAAGAGTCAGCGATGACTTGGCAACTCAACAACACATTCCAACTGCAGCGAGGAAAAGGGTCTCAGTGCTAGAGTATCTTGAAAACCCACGAAGCTGTCTCACTTTTTCAACTGTTTTAATTTACATCTGTCACGCGAGTGTATGTTCCTTGATTCTTTGTCTCGTCACAACAAAGATTTGGCGTGATGGACATTAAAGCCCCCTCGGCTCTCAGGTCTTGGATAGACCGTGTTATAGCTCTCAGGTCTCGAATGGACCATGTGATAGCTCTTAGACAAATCAGTGTTATAGCTCTATTTTATTTAGAAGATAGCAGGAAAAGAAGACAGAGAGAGAGAAAGAGAGAGAGCTGGCTCTGGCTCCTCTATTTATATGTTTCTCTCTCCCTAGGCCTGTCCTATGTAACTTGGGCCAGCCAGGAGTGTTGTTTTACCTGAGGTCCTCACTCCGGTCCTCGGACCTTCCTTTGTTTCATTTTTGCGGGCTTGTCCCTTCCTTGCCTTGTAGCCACCGCCGTTTTGGACTCCTTTTCCCTGTTCTACCTACCTAACACGTCGAATAGCAAGCTTCAAAGTTAAGGTCATTGTCAAGCAACAGTATCTGGCAAGAATTAAATATCTTTATTGTCATGATATGTTAACCTCTTTGCAAATGAGAGATAAAGTTTATTTTAACATACATTTATTTAAAAGAATGGATTTTTTTTTTTTAAGTATTAAGCAATTATCCTTGGACTGCAAGGAGATCAAACCAGTCAATCCTAAAGGAAATCAACCCTGAATATTCATTGGAAGGACTGGTGCTGAAGCTGAAGCTCCTATACTTTGGTCACCTGACGCAAAAAGCCAGCTCACTGGAAAAGACCCTGATGCTGGGAAAGACTGAGGGCAGGAGGAGAAAGGAACAACAGAGGATGAGATGGTTGGATGGCATCCCTGACTCAATGGGCATGAGTTTGAGTAAATTCAGGGAGATGGTGAAGGACAGGGAAGCCCGATGTGCTGCAGTCCATGGGGTCACAAAGAGTCGGACACGACGTAGCGAGTGAACAGCCACAGCAGTTATCCAGGTACAAAGGAGATGGCAAACGCAGTGCAGATGGGGACGAGCAGGTGGTGGGGACTCTGGTTGGAGGTCCGCCTCTGAACCTGAGAGGAGGCCAGCGGGGGCTGCTGCTGTCGGTCAAGAGTCTCGGCCTCAGAAGCGCATTGTGTCCCATGGAGTTGTGTGAACACCAACTCAGGTGGGTCTGCCTGCTCCTGCCGCCCTCCTGCCCCCAGCTCTTCTCTGCGGTGCCTGCACCTGCCCCGTGGGCATCATGTGCCGAGTTAGCAAGCCTGCCTTCTTGGAATGTAAGTACCTTACCACTGTGCTTGCGTCTGCCTGTCCACCCATCTGGGTGTCCATCCAGGGCTCCTCTGGGGGGCACCCACTGAGAAGGAGACTCCCAGCCCCGAGGCAGGGGCTGCCACACTGTAGCCCAGAGAGAGGACGGCCCTCTTTCTCCTAACCTCACTTTCAAGTCAAGCTCTTTGGTGAGAAGGTCCCCTAGTGGCTGTAAACAGCCAGATGTGAGAGTTTGTGTTTGCCTGGAACTCAGGGTTTTTCGGGGCTTCCAGTGAAGTTTGGAACAGGGCCAAGTGGAGGGTCAGGTTAGAGGTTGAAGGTTAGGAGGTCAGTGTGTATTTGGTAGGATTAGGGGTTGGCATGAGCCCAGGCTGGAGAGGCTCTGTCACTGACTGCTGTGTGACCTTGGTCAGCTCCCCTACCTTCTCTGGGCCTCAATATCTTGCTCAAAACAATAAAGGCATAAGGAGGCTAAATGCAATGATCTCTAAAGTTTGCATCCCAAGACTATAGATTCAATTTGAAGTTCGGGCAGGGAGTGTCCCAGCAGAGGGACAGGTGAGGCTGGACTCAGTGCGTGGTTGACTCAGAGGCTGCATTTTGACTAGGATCATAGGGTTCCAGTGTGTTGGGATCCTGAAGCTAGGGTATGACCAGGATCTCTGGCCAGGGTCAGAGGTCAGAGCTCTCTCTACGTGCCCTGAGCATAGCCATCTAACTTAGGCCAGAGTGAGGCCCAGTCCAAACCCTCATCCCAGAGAGGCTGAGCCATGGCCAAGGACCCCCTGTAACCCCTCTCCACTGCCCTCCCTTCTCATGAATGAGGAGAGCACCAAGGGGATTCAGACAGCTTCCAGCAAGCCAGCTACCCAGATATCAAGGGCAAAGGACCATGACAATCCTTAGCCAAGTCAGGTAAGGTCTGAATCAGACCTGGGATATGCACGGTTGGGGATTGGTGGGGTGAAGCCTGAGACTAGCACCCAGCCCCCAGAGAGGAAGGGCAGTCAGGAGAACTCAGGCTTCCCCACCCGACTTGGGGGCAGAAGCTTGGTATTACAACCCCCTACCCCCACCTGGCTTCTTCCCCCAAGTAGCCCTAATGGGGATTTATTGTAGTGTTTGATCTCTCCAACAGGCCCAATAAAATTCAGACCTTAGAAAGGCCCTTTCTCTCACCTATAGACGGGGTCTTTCGGGTATAGCAGGAGGCAGGGTTGTGAGATCTCTTGGCAAAACGAGTCTCCTAGATTTACCTGGGCTGAGGGTGCGCTATGGGCCAGGCACCTTTACACACAATGCCTCCTTTTATCTTCAGCACATCCCACTGCTGGCCCTGCTTACTGAACAAGGAAACAGGAGCTCAGGCTAAGCAGCTTGGCAGTCACACAGCAAGGCAGGTTTAGATTCTAACCCAGGTCTGAGCACTAGACTTGGCCCCTGGAACACAATACATCCAANATCTCTGGTTCCTCTGCCTTTTCTAAAACCAGCTTGAACATCAGGGAGTTCACGGTTCACGTATTGCTGAAGCCTGCCTTGGAGAATTTTGAGCATTACTTTACTAGCATGTGAGATGAGTGCAATTGTTCGGTAGTTTGAGCATTCTTTGGCATTGCCTTTCCTTGGAATTGGAAAGAAAACTGATCTTTTCCAGTCCTGTGGCCACTGCTGAGTTTTCCAAAGTTGCTGGCATATTGAGGGCAGCACTTTCACAGCATCATCTTTCAGGATTTGAAACAGCTCAACTGGAATTCCATCACCTCCACTTGCTTTGTTTGTAGTGATGCTTTCTAAGGCCCACTTGACTTCACATTCCAAGATGTCTGGCTCTAAATTAGTGATCACATCATCATGATTATCTGGGTTGTGAAGATCTTTTTTGTACAGTTCTTCTGTGTATTCTTCCCACCTCTTCTTAATATCTTCTGCTTCTGTTAGGTCCATATCTCTAATTTTCTTGAAGAGATCTCCAGTCTTTCCCATTCTATTTTGTCCTCTATTTCTTTGCATCACTGAGGAAGGCTTTCTTATCTGTCCTTGTTATTCTTTGGAACTCTGCATTCAAATGGGTATATCTTTCCACTCTCCTTTGCCTTTCACTTCTTTTCTTTTCATAGCTGTTTGTAAGGCCTCCTCAGAGAACCATTTTGCCTTTTTACATTTCTTTTTCTTGGGGATGGTCTTGATCCCTGCCTCCTGTACAATGTCACAAACCTCCATCCGTAGGTCTTCAGGCACTCTATCAGATCTAATCTCTTAAATCTATTTGTCACTTCCACTGTATAGTCGTAAGGGATTTGATTTAGGTCGTACCTGAATGATCTAGTGATTTTCCTTACTTTCTTCAGTTTAAGTCTGAATTTGGCAATAAGGCATTCATGATCTGAGCCACAGTCAGCTCCGGGTCTTGCTTTTGCTGACTGTATAGAGCTTCTCCATCTTCGACTGCAAAGAATATAATAAATCTGATTTCAGTATTGACCATCTGGTGATGTCCATATGTAGAGTATTCTCTTGTGTTGTTGGAAGAGGATGTTTGCTATGACCAATGTGTTCTCTTGGCAAAACTCTGTTATCCTTTGCCCTGCTTTATTCTGTGCTCCAAGGCCAAATTTGCCCATTACTCCAGGGATTTCTTGACTTGCTACTTTTGGATTCCATTCCCTTAAAATGAAAAGGACATCTTTCTTGAGTGTTAGTTCTAGAAGGTCTTGTAGGTCTTCATAGAACTGTTCAACTTCAGCTTTTTCAGTGTTATTGGTCAGGGCATAGACTTAGATTACTGTGATATTGAATGGTGTATCTAATAGAGGGCACTGGGTATGCAGTGTGTGAGGAATCCTCCATGTTTTCTTTACAATGTACATTCTAAAGTGTAACATTCATTTCTTCAAAACCTGAAAAGAGGAGGAGACACCTACCCCAGTGAATGAGTTGGGTGGCCCTTGGGGCAAGAGATGATGCTTTATAGCTACAAACTTCAGAATACCTATGTAATCTCAGGGTAGAATTGAAGCATTTTCCATTTTGGGAAACACAACGGGATGAACTCAAGATAACCACCAGACATTTAGAAAACAATTTACCCTAAATGTTGTGTAATATTATTCAAGTTGTTATTGTTGATCAGTTGCTAAGTCATGTCTGACTCTTTGTGACCCCATGGACTGCAGCACACTAGGCTTCCCTGTTCTTCACTATCTCCTCGGGTTTGTTCAAACTCATGTCCATTGAGTTCGTGATGCCATCCAACCATCTCAACCTCCATTGCCCCCTTCTCCTCTTGTCCTCAATCTTTCCCAGTATTAGGTTTTTTCCCAATGTGTCGGCTCTTCACATCAGGTGGCCAAAATATTGGAGTTTGAACCTCAGCATCAACCCTTCCACTGAATAATCAGGACTGATTTCCTTTGGGATTGACCGAGTTGATCTCCTTGCTATCCCAGGGCCTCTCAGGAGTCTTCTCCAGCACCACAATTTGAAAGCATCAATTCTTCAGTGCTCAGCCTTCTTTCTCTTCCTTGGTGGCTCAGTGGTAAAGAATCCACCTGCAGTGCAAGAGACCCAGGTTTGATCCCTGGATCTGGAAGATCCCCTAGAGAAGGAAATGGCAACACACTCCAGTATTCTTGCCTGGAGAATCCCATAGACATAGGAGCCTGGTGGGCTACAGTCCATGGGATCAAAAAGAGTTGGAGACAACTGAGCGACTAAGCATACACACATGATTGATGTTGTAGATACTCTTGGTGTATGTAGTGGAAATCTGGGGACCATAAATCATCTTTCTTCAACAGATATCAGGGGCTCTGTCTTGATTCCTTGTATTTCTGATGAAATGTGGTATAAAAGATAAATACATTGCAAAGTACCTGTCATTGTTTCCATAGAGGATCAAGGCTGTTTCCTATCTTATTATTCACTTAAACTGTTGGCTAAATCCAAAATGCAGGAGATTTTAAAATATGTATCTGTGTGTTATCAGATATACTCTCAGATGTCATTCAACCAAATCTTTTTTGAATCTGTGTTGCTGTTAAATAATGCATCAGCAATTAGTTAATGAAAGATTATATGCCTCAATTTCTTGGAGAGGAAGATAGACCGGGTTATAAGATATTTAAAGAGATTTTCTTTTTCAATTAGAAAATATCCCTGTCACATTTGTATTTAGCCAAATGTTCTTTCATTACCTACAACAGATGTTGTTATGATGCTGTGGGTTATTTTGAGAAATTCACTTTGCTTCCTCACAATGCCTTCATTCTTTATTTATCTGAAATTTGGTAAGTATCAGCACAGCCTCCAAGACCTGGCAGGGCAGCATGCAGGTTGGGGGTGTCCTGAACTTTCCATCTTTCATGCCTGGTCTGTTGAGCAGGTGGAAGTGGGGATGAGAATTATCTGAGCATCATCTTTCTTAAAGGAGAACTTGTCTAAAGGAGGGTTGTCTTTGCATCCAAAACCCCTCTCATCATATGTAAGAGTAACCATTCTCTAATGTTGTGACTTTTAAAAATTTGACATTGAAAAGTTGCTTAGGCATTTTGTTAGTCCACACTGATAATCACTCCTGATGACTTAGAAAATAGGGGGAAAATCCATTTTGATAGCTATATGGTGTTTCTGCATGTGTGTCTCCCTCTAGTTGACCCTTGAACAACAAATTTAAACTGTGCTGGTCTACTTACATGCAAATGTTTTTTCAATAGTATATACTATGGTTGGTAGAGTTCCAGGTCTTGGAACCTCTGATATGGAGAGCAGACTGCAAAGTTAAACATGGATGTTTACCTGTGGGAAGGTGGGTGCCCCAACCCCCATGTAATTCAAGTATCAACTCTGCAACACGTTAAGTGTGATAAGTTTCTGGTTGAGGGTTTTTGAAAATACTTTTATGATTCTAAGGTGACCGTCCATATCTCTTTGAGCTGTTTTACCTGTTTTTATATGAAACTTACATATAATGAAGCAAGAAGCTGGAAAAGTTTCTAAGAGCTGAAAATGGCATTTCTGTTAGGATGGGACAGCTGGTATGAAAGCAGTGATGGTGACCCATGAGGTGAGGCTGAGCCTGAGTTGGGCTCTGAGTACCAGGAGGAAGACAATACCCAGGTGTTACCCAGCATCCATCAGTAGCACTGTTCTGGGCTCTGGGTACCAGGAGGAAGATGATACCCAGGTGTTACCAGATGTCCAGGAATGTACAGCCCAGAGCTCTCAGAAAGGCTGCCCAACTCTCTGCCTTGCTCTCAGCAAGGGCTCCTATTGTAGGGAGAGGAGGGGAGGACATGGAGACACTACCAGAAAGGCGGCAGCTTACACAGGTAAGAAGGAGAACGTGATGACTAAGCCAGGCTGGGATATGGTGATGACTAAAGGGAATACTGGAGGGCTGAGTGCTGGAGTGGGGATGAAAGGCTATCAAAGAATGATCTCAGGGGTTAAAGTTTAATTGAAGGTTAGACCCTTGTTCTAAGAAAATTCCATTTGACTCTAAGCCTTTTTTTTTTTTTAACTTATTTATTTATTTATTTTTAAAAAGCCTTGAAAGCACATCAAAACAGACTTAAAACTTTTAAAACTTTTCGATTATCCAGGACTCATCACAAAATTTTGGGTCTTGGAATGGCTCTTAAAAATTTGTCCATCCAGGTTTGGTAGCCACATGGTTGGACCTAGAGATGATCATAGTCAGATGGAGAAAGACAAATATTGTATGATAGCAGATAATGTAGAATCTAAAAATTGACACAAGTGAACTTCTTTACAAAACAGAAATAGACTCACCGACATAGAAAAAAATTAGTCATGGGTGGGTATGAGAGTTGGACTACAAAGAAAGCTGAGTGCTGAAGAATTGATGCTTTTGAACTGTGGTGTTGGAGAAGACTCTTGAGAATCCCTGGGACCACAAGGAGATCCAACCAGTCCATCCTAAAGGAAATCCTGAATATTCATTGGAAGGACTGATGCTAAAACTGTAATATTTTGGCCACCTGATGCAAAGAATTGACTAATCAGAAAAGACCTTGATGTTGGGAAAGACTGAAGATGGGAGGAGAAGGGGACGACAGAGGATGAGATGGTTGGATGGCATCACTGACACGATGGACATGAGTTTGAGTAGACTCCGGGAGTTGGTGATGGGCAGGGAAGCCTGGTGTGCTGCAGTCCATGGGGTTGCCACGTGTGGGACACAACTGAGCAATTGAACTGAACTGAAAGGGGAAAGGAAAGAGATGAATTAGGAGTTTGGGATTAACGGCTACAAACTATTATATATAAAATAGATAACCAACAAGGCCCTACTGTATAGCATAGGGTACTATAGTCAATATCCTTCAAAACCTATAATGGAAAAGAATCTGAAAAGGAAAAAGAAAAAAAAAGTATATATATAGAAAATAAAAATCACCATGAAGCCCACCTGAAACTGTAAGTCAGTTATACCTAAATAAAAAATTAAAATTTAAAAGTTAAAGTTAAAAGAATTATTGAGATCCCTGAAGAGCATTTGTTTATGCTGGTTAGACTTGTCAGTATTTATTGTACTAGAAATCATCTGAGAAAAATTTTTTTAATTAATTAATTTATTTATTTTTTGATTTGACTTTACAATACTCTGTTGGGTTTGCCATACATCGACATGAATCCACCACAGGTGTACACAAGCTCCCAATCCCGAATCCCCCTCCCACCTCCCACCCCACAACGTCTCTCTGGATCATCCCCGTACACCAGCCCCAAGCATCCTGCATCCTGCATCAAACATAGACTGGTGATTCGTTTCTTACATAATAGTATATATGCTTCAATGCCATTCTCCCAGATCATCCCGCCCTCTCCTACTCCCTCTGAGGCCAAAAGTCCATTCTCTATGTCTGTGTCCTTTTGTTGTCTCACATACAGGGTCATCATTACTATCTTTCTAAATTCCATATATATGTGTCAGTATGCTGTATTGGTGTTTTTCTTTCTGGCTTACTTCACTCTGTATAATAGGCTCCAGTTTCATCCATCTCATTAGAACTGATTCAAATNTACGATTAATCCTGAAGCAAAGTCATATTACATGAAGTTTAAAATTGAGATATAATTCCTATAGCACAAAATTTGCACTTTTCAGGGTACAATTCAGTGATTTTTTTTTTAGTAGACTCACAAATTCATACAACCATCACTACCACTTAATTCCAGTAGAGTTTCATCATCTCGGAAAGAAATTCCACATACTTAAAAAAAAATTGTATTCTTATTTATTTGCTGCACTGGTCTTAGTTGTGGCATATGGGATCTAGTTCCCTGATCAGGGGTGGAGCTCCGGACTCTTGCATTGGAAGGGCGGAGTCTTAGTCACTGGACCAACAGGGAAGTCCCAGCCAGAGCTTCTGTATTTTATCATCATGCTGGGAACGCTGTGAGAAGCACACCTCACCCGTGATTCTTTGCTTAACCGGACTGTAGGGCTGGGACCAGAGGCAAGCTGAGCACTTAGGGAGCACGATTTAAGGAGGCGCTTGCTCTCAGGGTTGTGGGCCTGGTGAACCTCACTCGTCCAAGATCTGCTGGACTCTGATGCTAATTTGTGCGTTGGCTCAAGTATTTACATTCTGCTGGTTGAAGTTCTCTATTTCTACAAGTCTCATCCAAGTCTCTCATCGTTTTCCACCACGTTGCTTCCTGTTCAGATGCTATTTAATATTTCAGGAAACCTTGGTGTTTGAAAGTTCACCTTGTGATTTTGACTATTTGTCAGAGTCTCTGAAGACCCGAGTCGTGTGATGATTTGTGACTGTGTTGAGGCGAATCTTGAATTTCCAGGGCTTGAGACCAGTTCACCAAGGCGAAGGCTGAGCTGGTGAGCGAGCCGCCAGCCATGTGGCATCTAGGCATTGTCATGTGATAATCAGGAAGAGCTGCTGCCAGTTCTCACGCATGCATGCTGGGCTGGACACTGTGTTGCATGCTTCACACACATTATTTCATTGATTCCTCCAAACAGTCTTGAGAAATAACATCTCATTTTGCAGAGACGTGGTGGTTCAGAGGTAGTAGATAACTTTCCCATATCCTCACTGGCAGCGAGTGCCAGAGCCAGGATTTGAACCCAGCTCCCCTTCCCTCCAATGCCCATGGTTCCCACTGTTGGAGAGAAGGCAGTGTTTTTTCTTTTCAGGCTCAGAAAAGGTTGTGATTAAGGTGATTGCCCTAAGATTGTCAAGCACTAAGTTGCTTCAGTCGTGTCCGACTCTGTGACCCCATGGACTGTAGCCTGCCAGGTTCCCCTGTCCTTGGGATTCTCCAGGCAAGAATACTGGAGTGGGTTGCCATGCCCTCCTCCGAGAGATCTTCCCAACCCAGGGATTGAACCGTGTCCCTCACATCTAACCTGCATTGGCAGGCAGGTGCTTTACCACTGGTGCCACCTGGGAATCCTTAAGGTTGTCATGGAATTCCTTTATTTAACCAATACGTACTAGGTACCAGTGGTGCTGGTGGTAAAGACCCCACCTGCCAGTGTAGGAGACGTAAGAGACACGCTTCAGTCTCTGGGCCAGGCATGGCCACTCACCCAGTACTCTTGCCTGGAGAAGCCCATGGACGGAGGGGCCTGCTGGGCCACAGTCCATAGGGTCACAAAGAGTTGGACACGGCTGAAGCGACTTAGCACAAATGCACAAACCGGGTGCCTGGAGCTGTTCCAGGGTAAGTGTTCTTACAGCCGTGAACAAAAAAAAAAAANTCTCCGTCTCCAAGGCCTTAGCTTTGTCCTAAAACTAACCCCGCCCCTCCCATGCCAAAAACAGGCTCAACAAAGGTGGATTCGGAAAACCAGCACCTGGATAGCCAGGTGCTGGAATCTGTGTGATCATTTTACTACCACTAGGGGGCGCTGGCGATGCTGAATGCCGCCGTGACTTGCGAGGAAAGCGCCTGCAACCAGCAGTAGGAGAGGGGCTGTCCCAGACCTAGTGGTGGTCCGGGCGGGGGGTGGCACCCAGCGGGGCTGCCCCAGCCCCTCATTCTCTGTGCGACCTCGGGCTTCAGCTTCCCTTCTGCAAAGGGAGGATAAAGGCATCCTAGACCTCCAGCACAAAGGGTAAGAGCTGGCAAAGTTGCCCACAGAAGTTAAGAGATATTACCCTGAATAAATCACCAGCAATTCAATAAGGCCAGACTTCCACAGAATAAATGTCGTTAATATGCAACTTAGCCAAAGTAAACATGGGTGGGTGGAGCAGAGATTACATGTGATTAACCATGATTGATACCAGGTGAAGCTGCACTCAGCTCCGGGAGGACAGGACGGGGCTTTGCCCACTGCATCCCTGGGCAGCACAGGATGGCAAAGAGTGGGGAGGTGGCAAGGACACCCACTGGCCTCGTCCCAGGCCCCGTGACACCCTTCCTTTTTTCTCTTTGTTCTCCCAGCATCCAGAGCAGCCACCCGCCCATCACCAGCAGCCAGGTAGAGCTGGTGGAAGATAAGTCCACAGGTGTTTCCATGCAGAACACGTCTGTGATCTCCAAGGGGTCTCTGAGGTGCCAGGGGCAAGCTTTCCCAGGCTGACCACAGCTCTCTGGCCCTCTCTGGGCTGAGGGCAGAATGAAGGTCCCTAGCTCTTTGTATGCTGAGCTAATCAGTCTATAGATTTTGAAATCGACTCCTCGGTTGACCAACACACAACTGAATGTGAGTCCTACTCCTTCTGGGAAGGCAGGGAGGCTGGACTCCATGGCCGCTGTGTGGCTCTGACATTTAGCAATCGGTTATGGTCAGGCGGTGGCAAGGGGCTTCCCCTCAGGGCTGCAGCCCAACAGGATGTGTGACCTTGGGCACTTCACCTTACCTCACTGAATCTCAGTTTTCTCATCTGTAAGATGAGGGTGATAATAGCAACCAGCCCATACGGTGGCTGTGAGACTTGAGTGAAAAAACTGTATGTAAAATTCTTAAGCTTATACTTGGCCCAGCTGGTCTTTATTACTCCTGCTGTGACCACCCTGGTACCCCCCAGCATGAGCATACTCAAGTATTTTTCAAGCAGCAGTAAATATCGAGTGAAAGCTAAGAAGTAAGAAGGCAGTTTGGAGATCTAGGACTCATCCACCTTTCCTCGGGTCACTTCCCGTCCTTCCCATGCAGCCTTGGGTTAAGGGGGATGGATCTCCCTTCAAGATTGAAGGCGGAAGGAGAAGGGGATGACAGAGGATGAGATGGTTGGATGGCATCACTGACTCAATGGACATGAGTTTGAGTAAGCTCCAGGAGTTGGTGATGGACCAGGAGGCCTGGCATGCTGCAGTCCAAGGGGTCACAAAGAGATGGACACGACTGAGCGACTGAACTGAACTGAACCCATAAGGCTGTGCAGTGAAGAAAAAACTACTCCAGACTCAGTTTCTCATCTGCCCAACAGCGACATCACTAGGCCATTGAGAGGAACTCAGAACCTGGGCCAGGTGGTGCAGTGGTAAAGAACCCACCTGCCAATGCAGGAGATGCAAGAGATGCGATTAAGATCCCTGGGTCGGCAAGATCTCCTGGAGTAGGAAATGACGACTTGCTCCAGTATTCTCACCTGGAAAGTTCCAAGGACAAGCTACAGTCCGTGGGGTTGCAGAGAGTCTGACACGACTGAGCAACTGAGCACAAAGACAGAAGGAGAAGGTGATCTAGAGGAAGGAAGCGCTATCCTGTCCCAACCCCAATATAAATACAAGTCAGTGTTTGCAGGACTTGCTACTAACCAGCTACTTGACTTAGATTAACCGTGGAATCCTTGCAATCACCCAGCGAAGAAGATACTGCCAACAGCCCCATTTTATGGCTGAAGAAACTAAAATTCAGGGAGTCAAGGGCGACTCCCCCACCCTGAGCTGAAAAGCAGAAGAGCATAATTTGAGCCTGAACCATCTAAATATTCCAAGTCCCTCTTGCTACTACATCATGACTGCTCCCACACGGAGTCTCTATGGTTGGCTGGCAGAGCGGGGGCTGGCCAGGCTGAGGGATGTGCCTGCCTCATTGGACCCTGGCACACAGTAGGTGCTCAGTGAACAGAAGCAATAAAAAATGTTCACATCACATCTTTTTCATCCATTCAACAGTCGATTGGCAGTTAAGCTGCTGCCATATCTTGGCTATTGCAGATAACACCACAGCGAACATGGGGGTGCATATTTTTTTGAATTAGTGTTTTTGTTTTCTTTGGAAAAAATACCCAGAGATGAATTGCTGGGTTGTATGGTAGTTCTACTTTTAACTTTAGAGGAATCTCCATACTGTTTTCCAGAGTGGAGAAGGGGATGACAGAGGATAGTATGGTTGGATGGCATCACTGACTTGACGGACATGAGTTTGAACAAGCTCCAGAGTCAGTGATGGACAGGGAAGCCTGGCGTGCTGCGGTCCATGGGGTCGCAAAGAGTCAGACACGTCTGGCCGCTGAACTGAACTGAAGTATGTCAATTTACATTCTCACCACACTGCGCAAGGGTTCTCTTTTCTCCACATCCTCTTGAGTTCATTTCCAAATTTTCATTTTTCAAGTCTGTCCATCCTTGCCTTCCCCTGTGGAGTCCTGTGATTTCATGTGGCGCTGTTTCTTTAATCATTGAAAAATTAGTTCCTCCATACTGTCCTCCAGGTTGCTCTATTATATCAGCACCTTGGGGTGCTAATCCTCTTATTGTGTTTGCTAGCTCTCTCTTGGGGTGAATGGTTTCCCTTGTTTGTGATATTTATTTTCTTAGAAGCTCACCTTTAGTGGAATTTGGTTTTTCTGTGGACAGACTCTGCTCCCTGAATCACCTACATTTCCTTGGAGAATAATTTTGTACTTTGACCTGCCAGGGACTCCCAAGGTTACATCATCCATTCATTCCTGTCTTTGTAGGTCCATTTCTCAGCTCAGGAAGTCCTGCACCATGCTAGCAATATAGATGCACACACGCTTCAGAAAGGCATGTGCATGGGCTCAGGTTCTCAATTTGTCCCCTCTCAGACTCACCCCAAAACTTCCTGTAGCTTGCTTTGGTGGGTGAAGTCTCCGTTTAACCAAGAGGAGGTATTTTCACTCCCCATCTTTTCTCACTTCTCTCCCTCAGACAGTGTTAAAACCCCAACCCAGTTTGGTCTCAACCCACAACCTGATGCTCATCTCTTTGGGTCATCTTAATTGCAGCATTAGCTCTCATTTCCCTCTTCATCTTTAGTATCTGGGGTTGTCCCTTTCTTTTGTTTGAGCTCAGCTGTGTATTAAGATAAAACCTTTTGTTGCAAGGTACATATTGGTTTGGGACTTCCCTGGTGGTCCAGTGGTTAAGACTTCATCTTCCAGTGCAGGGGCACAGGTTCCATCTCCGGTTGGTTTTATTTAATATACAGCTGAGCTCAAACAAAAGAAAGGGATAATCACAGATACTAAATATAAACAGGTCAGGGAACCAAGATCACACATTCCTCCTGGCAAAAAAAAAAAACAAAAAACAACACACACACACCATACAAAACAGAAGCAATATTGTAACAAATTCAATTGTTGTTTAGTCACTAAGTTACTCTTTGCAACCCCATGGACTGTAGCCCACCAGACTCCTCTGCCCATGGGATTCTCCAGGCAAGAATACTGGTGTATTGCCCTCCTCCAGGGGATCTTCCCGACCCAGGGTCAAACCAGTGTCTCCTGCATTGGCAAGCTAGTTGTTTACCGCTGTGCCTCCATGGAAGCCTGACAAACTCAATAGAGACTTTATGTGCTGTGCTTAGTCATTCAATCATGTCCGACTCTTTGCGACCCTATGGACTGTAGCCCACCAGGCTCCTCTGTCCATGGGATTCTCTAGGCAAGAATCCTGGAGTGGGTTGCCATGCCCTCCTCCAGGGGATCTTCCCAACTCAGGGATCGAATCCAGGTCTCCTGCACTGCAGGTGGATTCTTTACTGTCTGAGCCACTTACAAAAAAGTACCTATTGGTTCAATTTTTTGATGGGGAGAGATCTCCCTGAGCCCAGACCGACAGTCTGTAGATCACAGGCCCTGCCCGCCTGCCCAGGTCACCTCGGGCCACACATCCCTGTCCCTGGCCACCTACCCATCCGGCGCATTGGCCCTGGTCCCAGCACAGGGCTTTTGCACATGTTCCCCTGGGTCCAGAAGTCCTCCCCCTCTTCCTTGCTCCATCTGATTTTCCTTATCCTCGGGGAAGGCCTCCCCACACCCTAACTAGGTGAGGTTTTCTCTCTAAGACTCCCGAACCACAGCCTGGTTCATCTGTCATTTAAGACACTCCTCAGGGGCCATTTTACATTTAGGTCTGGGATTATCTGAGAAACCTTGAGCCTCCTGAAGGGAGAGACCAAGAGTATTGAGCTCTGCTCTGTCCCCCTCCTCTTCTCCCAGGAATGAACACGGTCACCGTGTCATGAATATTGTTACACAAAAGCAATGGCAGCATCTTTTGCAGAGTAACCATGCACAACTCCTTCTCTTTATGTGCATTTCCTCATTTAATCTTTGCCACAACCCTTGGAGGTAGCTACTATTATCATCCCCACTTTACAGATGAAGAAGGCGAGGCCCAGGAGGCCTTTTCCTAGACAAGAGAGGCGGACAAGGCAAGGGATTACTTCCCTATCACACAGGCGAGAAAACCAAGGGCCAAAGAGAGTAAGAGGGTGCCCACATCACTAGCAAATTAGCCATGGGGTGACCTGGGCCCCAGGCATTGCTCTGGCGGCTTCCTCTTTTCTCAGCCTGGGAACGCTGGGTCAGCTTCAGCCCTTCCGTCTCCAGAGGCAGATGACCACAGTGGTTCTGTTGGGCCCCCATCGGGGCTGTGGGACCCCCTCTGTGTCTCCCACTGTTTTCCCACAGCGTCCTGTCAACCAGGCCCAGGTAACTGTCTTCAGCCTCAAGATGCTCAAGCTCTCCTATGAGAACAAGAGTATCATGGTTCCACCATGATTGTGTAAGTCCCCTCCTGACACCCAGGCAGGCAACTTTTTGTGGCTTTCCTTTCAGAAGAGTTGAGGTGGGTAGAGATAGAGGGAGGAGGGGAGGCTGGAGGGTGGCAAGTCCACCCACACAGATGGGCCTCCGAAACCTCCAAGTTCTTCTCACTGCCCCCTGCTGTGACTGGTTGTGTTTCTAAACTATGGCTGTCCTCTTGATCATCAAAATCATACAAGTTATGAATGGGGTACCCCTGGTGGGGAGAGGGAGGGGAGTTGACAGTTGTAGTAATATTAGATTTCTTAAGCTGAGTGGTAGGGCAGGGGTGTTTGTAACACAGATCCCCAAACCACTGCCTATCTCCATTAGGGCCACATGACTCTCCAAATCCAGAATTCTGTGGATTTTAGAAGACAGTGTAGTACAGGGCACGCGCACACTAGGTTCGTTACAGGACACGCCCATGGGATCATGGTGGCACTCTACAGTCAAGCCCACTGATATTCTCGGCATATGAATGATCACATGCAGCAAGATAAGTACGGTATTAATATTATAAACAGCCTTCCATCCAAGCGGTCAGGTTTGCTGACAAAATGTAAAAAATCTTGCAGCCTTCAGAGCTTGTTTGATTTTGTCTTGTAAATGGGATTGACAATCCTACTGGTGGCGTGTGAGATCTTTGATCTTCATTGCAGCATGGAGGAGCTTTTAGCTGCAGCATGGACTATCTAGTGCCCTGACCAGGGATTTGAACCCAGGCCCTCTCCATTGGGAGCACAGAGTCTTAGCCACTGGACCTCCAGGGAAGTCCCTTCAATATCTCTTCATGCATGAAAATGACAGCCAACTGTAATGTAGGCACATGGTGGAAAATAGAGAAAAATATAAAGAAAAAACTCACCATGCTCATTCACAGCCATCACCCTTTGTCATAACTAAGAGATCAATGTGGGTTCCTTACTTTTAACCATATTCCAGACTTTGAATTTCACAAGTTTTTTCACTGATATACTTTTTCTGTCCCAGGACTCAATCCAGGTTAGCACGTTGCCTTTAGGTATTTTTTAATCTTTAAAAAGTTTATATTATTTACTTTTTTTTTTAATCTGAAAAGTTCAGAGTCCTTTAACAACCAGCTGTAAACCCCATCCCCCGGAATGCCCCTCTTCTTTCCTCCTCCCCTGNGTGGATTCTTTACTGTCTGAGCCACTTACAAAAAAGTACCTATTGGTTCAATTTTTTGATGGGGAGAGATCTCCCTGAGCCCAGACCGACAGTCTGTAGATCACAGGCCCTGCCCGCCTGCCCAGGTCACCTCGGGCCACACATCCCTGTCCCTGGCCACCTACCCATCCGGCGCATTGGCCCTGGTCCCAGCACAGGGCTTTTGCACATGTTCCCCTGGGTCCAGAAGTCCTCCCCCTCTTCCTTGCTCCATCTGATTTTCCTTATCCTCGGGGAAGGCCTCCCCACACCCTAACTAGGTGAGGTTTTCTCTCTAAGACTCCCGAACCACAGCCTGGTTCATCTGTCATTTAAGACACTCCTCAGGGGCCATTTTACATTTAGGTCTGGGATTATCTGAGAAACCTTGAGCCTCCTGAAGGGAGAGACCAAGAGTATTGAGCTCTGCTCTGTCCCCCTCCTCTTCTCCCAGGAATGAACACGGTCACCGTGTCATGAATATTGTTACACAAAAGCAATGGCAGCATCTTTTGCAGAGTAACCATGCACAACTCCTTCTCTTTATGTGCATTTCCTCATTTAATCTTTGCCACAACCCTTGGAGGTAGCTACTATTATCATCCCCACTTTACAGATGAAGAAGGCGAGGCCCAGGAGGCCTTTTCCTAGACAAGAGAGGCGGACAAGGCAAGGGATTACTTCCCTATCACACAGGCGAGAAAACCAAGGGCCAAAGAGAGTAAGAGGGTGCCCACATCACTAGCAAATTAGCCATGGGGTGACCTGGGCCCCAGGCATTGCTCTGGCGGCTTCCTCTTTTCTCAGCCTGGGAACGCTGGGTCAGCTTCAGCCCTTCCGTCTCCAGAGGCAGATGACCACAGTGGTTCTGTTGGGCCCCCATCGGGGCTGTGGGACCCCCTCTGTGTCTCCCACTGTTTTCCCACAGCGTCCTGTCAACCAGGCCCAGGTAACTGTCTTCAGCCTCAAGATGCTCAAGCTCTCCTATGAGAACAAGAGTATCATGGTTCCACCATGATTGTGTAAGTCCCCTCCTGACACCCAGGCAGGCAACTTTTTGTGGCTTTCCTTTCAGAAGAGTTGAGGTGGGTAGAGATAGAGGGAGGAGGGGAGGCTGGAGGGTGGCAAGTCCACCCACACAGATGGGCCTCCGAAACCTCCAAGTTCTTCTCACTGCCCCCTGCTGTGACTGGTTGTGTTTCTAAACTATGGCTGTCCTCTTGATCATCAAAATCATACAAGTTATGAATGGGGTACCCCTGGTGGGGAGAGGGAGGGGAGTTGACAGTTGTAGTAATATTAGATTTCTTAAGCTGAGTGGTAGGGCAGGGGTGTTTGTAACACAGATCCCCAAACCACTGCCTATCTCCATTAGGGCCACATGACTCTCCAAATCCAGAATTCTGTGGATTTTAGAAGATAGTGTAGTACAGGGCACGCGCACACTAGGTTCGTTACAGGACACGCCCATGGGATCATGGTGGCACTCTACAGTCAAGCCCACTGATATTCTCGGCATATGAATGATCACATGCAGCAAGATAAGTACGGTATTAATATTATAAACAGCCTTCCATCCAAGCGGTCAGGTTTGCTGACAAAATGTAAAAAATCTTGCAGCCTTCAGAGCTTGTTTGATTTTGTCTTGTAAATGGGATTGACAATCCTACTGGTGGCGTGTGAGATCTTTGATCTTCATTGCAGCATGGAAGAGCTTTTAGCTGCAGCATGGACTATCTAGTGCCCTGACCAGGGATTTGAACCCAGGCCCTCTCCATTGGGAGCACAGAGTCTTAGCCACTGGACCTCCAGGGAAGTCCCTTCAATATCTCTTCATGCATGAAAATGACAGCCAACTGTAATGTAGGCACATGGTGGAAAATAGAGAAAAATATAAAGAAAAAACTCACCATGCTCATTCACAGCCATCACCCTTTGTCATAACTAAGAGATCAATGTGGGTTCCTAGCTTTTAACCATATTCCAGACTTTGAATTTCACAAGTTTTTTCACTGATATACTTTCTCTGTCCCAGGACTCAATCCAGGTTAGCACGTTGCCTTTAGGTATTTTTTAATCTTTAAAAAGTTTATATTATTTACTTTTTTTTTTAATCTGAAAAGTTCAGAGTCCTTTAACAACCAGCTGTAAACCCCATCCCCCGGAATGCCCCTCTTCTTTCCTCCTCCCCTGACTTTTCTCGGAGCTCCCTCTTATTTCTGGCTCCTGAGGACTTCCCTTCTTGCATTTGAGTCTGATTGTGGACATCATGCTTTTTAGGAATCTGTTAACCAAGACTTGGGTGTGCTGGAGTGCTTCCAGAAATCAGTGTGAAGCAGCTCTTCAGGGGCAGAGAGAGTGCCAAGCAGCTGTGTCCTGGCCAGGGGAGAGCAGTGCTAGGACCGGGGCGGGGGGCCGCAGGGGGCGGAATGCCAGGGTGGCTGAGGGAGGGGTGGTTTTCTGGAAGGTGGGTAAAGGAGCTGCAAATCAGGCCAGGAGTTAGGTCGAGATCATGTCGAAGAAACTTAAAGGCCGGAAGAAAGGAGCAGAAGCGTGGGGTGTCGAAGGACATTCCTTGGTTGCCACTGGCGCAGAATGGCTGGACTGAGGAGGCATCAGCCTGAACCTTTGTTAAAATGATAGAGAGGAGTGGCCCTCGAGGGTCCTTCATTGCACACAGGGAGCTCCAGAGGCCGAGAACCAGGACGCTTGCTCATGGTCACATGTCACATTCATGTCAGAGTCCATGTCTGTGGCCCCAGCATTTTTGCGTATGGATGGATGGGTTTCCAACAATAGCTGTTTCGTTCTTACTCTGGGCCAGGCCCACATAGTTCCTAACTTCATGAATCATATAGCTTAGAGAGCATGGGCAGTGATAGATAATAACTAACTAGCCAAACAAAAGACTGTAACCACTCATTGTGCCTGGAGCTATGAACTAGACAGGTGGTCAGAGAAGGGGCTTATACAACTCATAACCCCAAATTAAGAGGCCACTTGAAAGTTATCCAGTGCTATGGGTCTCAGACTTTGGCCTACATCAAAATCACCTGTAGGGGTGGTTAAAACAGATTCCTGGGCTCGTTCTCAGTTTCTAACTTGGTGGGCCTAGGGTGGGGTCTAGGGTCTGCATCTCTAACAAGTTCTCTCCCAGGTGATGCTAATGCTGCTGGTTGAGGGGCCACGCTTGGTCTCCGGAGTATAAAAATGCAGTTAAATCCATTGCCAGCAGATGACGTATCACTTGGCGTTGCTGATGGTTTCATTTCGGAGGTGGAGGAAGTGAGCCATGTGGGGAAGTCCTGGTACCCGTTCAAACCTGAAAGAAGCTGTTGAGAATGTGGATAAGTGAGAATCCAGGAGAGGAAGAGCCACGTGATCCCCCAGCTGCAGGTCCTGGGGAACTCCCTTCCGTTTTCAGACGACTGATGCTAGGCTGACCCCAAGAGTCCCTGGGGCCCACTGCTCTGGAAACCTCTCCCATCGCTCACCATGGAGAGTCAAGGGTCCTGGGCTTGAGGGTTGCTGTCCGCTCCGAGGAGGGTCCCCTCTCACAGTGAACCTGGCTTCTTCCCCCCTACCCCCGCTGCCCTGGAGATATATCTATTGGGCTGCTGTCCGCAGGCCTCTGAGCCTTGTAGTTGCCCAGCCCTGAGACCAAAGAAGAGCCAAGAAACAGCGACAGAGACATCAACGGTTTATTAGACAGGAGATCTTAAGCAGGAGACTCTGAAGTGACTGGCCATGGTAGACAGAATGTGGCAGAGGGGGAAAAGGAGGCTACTGTTTATAGAATAACTAACATCATGTGGGCTCATCAGTTACCAGGGAAACCAGCAGCTAGGGCGTGTCCCTCACCACCCTTCAGGTTAAGGACCACGACCACCTGAACCACTTCGAGGGCAGGTGTTTCCCTTTAATAAACTAGCAGGTGGAGCCATTCTGACCTGAGGATTAGAACAGTCAGTCCCTAACCGGGGGCCCCAGGGCAAAGGTATTCCTGTGAGTGGGGTGTAGGTGAAGCAGAGAGTAGTCGAGCGGGGGGTGTACAAAGAGCCAGTGGACTTGTAGAGTAGCCTGATCAGACACCATCCCTACCATCCACGCCTCCTGCTCCAGGAAGGAGATTTTCTTATACCTCTTGGATTCTGCAGTGGGGTGAGTGGTTGACTCAACAAATCCCACCCTGGTCCCTCTGATGTCAAGCACAGAATATCGGTGGGGAAATGCTGTTCCTTCCCTCCAGGACTTATGACCTGACTTCTGGCAAGGGAGAAGGCTCCAGAGTTGTGACTGGGAGGAAGAGGCACCATGAACGATGGAAGCAGGGGTGAGGGGAGGTGGGGGTTGGGAGGGCATAAACCGGAAGGGCCTGTCCCAGCAAAGGCCTAGCAGCGGGCATGAGAGTGCTCAAAAATCCCCTCTGCAGAGCGCCTGAATATAGACAGAAACACTTGGAATAATTCCTAGAGTTTCTTTTCTGGGGGATGGGAGCACAGGGCCAAATTTGCATCTCTCCTTTTTTTTTTTTTGAAGTATACTTTTAAAAATCATTATGATTTTAAAAGTAATTTTTATGTATTAATTTTTGGTTGAGCTGGGTCTTTGCTGCGCTGGCTTTTCTCTGGCTGCAGGGAGTGGGGCCTACTCCGGTGGCGGTGCAAGGGCTTCTCTCTGTGGTGGCTGCTCCTGCTGAGGCTCCCAGGCTCTAGAGCACAGGCGCAGTCCTGGTGGCACGCGGGCTTCATTGCCCCGAGGCACACGGGATCGTCCCAGATCTTGGATGGAACCCATGTCTCCTGCACTGGCAGGCAGATTCTATACCACCGAGCAACCAGGAAACCCCCGCATCTCTTTTTGACTTCAGGATTAAACTGACTTTTTTCCACATTGACCAAGGTAGGTGGTCTTGGCAGACCTGGAGAAATCAGCCCCAAAGTATCTCATGTCTTAAAAAAAGAAAAACAGAGGGCCCTGATGTCTGTCTGCGACAGGACCAGATGATGCTTCCCTAATCTCACAGCCCTTCCACCTGTGTTTCTGTTGGGAAGACAATGATATTGGAGAAACGGGATCCTGGTGATGTCAATTAAGGGGGTGGGGAGAGCTCCCTGGGCCTTGGATCTCCTCTGTGGATGGGACGATAGTCCCAGCACACATACGCCCCCACCCCAGGCCTAGGAGGGACCACCTGGGAGACGTACCACTTGGGGGGTGGGGACAGGAAGAGAGGATGGGTTAGGATGTAGTTTTTCGTGGACAAGTGGATGAATGCCCTCCAGGCCAAGGGGCTGTCTGCCCCGTGGGTCACCCTGTGCCCGGAGCGGTTCAGCATGGGCCTGTGACCTGCAGAGCGGTGCTGAGTCTGCCCGAACTTCCTGCGGANAGGATGTAGTTTTTCGTGGACAAGTGGATGAATGCCCTCCAGGCCAAGGGGCTGTCTGCCCCGTGGGTCACCCTGTGCCCGGAGCGGTTCAGCATGGGCCTGTGACCTGCAGAGCGGTGCTGAGTCTGCCCGAACTTCCTGCGGATGAACATCACCAATATGGGTGCCCTGTGAGGGCGTGTCTCCAGCGTGTGGTCTGGAGGAGGGTTGGGGACACATGCCTGAAAGCGAGGCTCTTGCTCACCTTCTAGGCTCTTCCCAGGCAGAGCCGCAAGTGCCCCTGACTCTCAGTCATCGAGGCTTAGTGGTCCTGGGTCCCCACTCTCAAGGTGCCATTCCCCGCGGGTGGCAATGCACACCCACAGCCCGGCCAGAGCACGGACCCTGGCTCCTGATTCAGTGGAGAATATTGTCTCTGTCACCCCCACCCCGGAGGGCTCAACCCATCTTTTTTTTCTTTCTTTTTTTTTTTTTTGGTTGCACTGGGTCTTCGCTGCTGTGTGCCGGTTTTCTCTAGTTGCGGTGCTCAGACTTCTCACNTAGGCTCTTCCCAGGCAGAGCCGCAAGTGTCCCTGACTCTCAGTCATCGAGGCTTAGTGGTCCTGGGTCCCCACTCTCAAGGTGCCATTCCTCGCGGGTGGCAATGCACACCCACAGCCCGGCCAGAGCACGGACCCTGGCTCCTGGTTCAGTGGAGAATATTGTCTCTGTCACCCCCACCCCGGAGAGCTCAACCCATCTTTTTTTTCTTTCTTTTTTTCTTTTTTGGTTGCACTGGGTCTTCGCTGCTGTGTGCCGGTTTTCTCTAGTTGCGGTGCTCAGACTTCTCACTGTGGTGGCTTCTCCGGTGGAGGGGGCTCTAGAGTGCTGGCTCAGCAGCTGTGGCGCTCAGGCTTTAGTTGCCCGCGGCATGTGAGATCTTCCTGGACCAGGGATCGAACCTGTGTCCCCTGCATTGGCAGGCGGATTCTTATTCACTGGACCACCAAGGAAATCCACACAGGTCTTGCAATGGCACTTCAAGTGGCAGCAAGAGCCCTGGGCTGGGAGGCTGGGGCTTGGTTCCTGCCCGGCCCTGGGCCTCATTTTCCCTTCCTGTAAAATGAGAGTGTTAGACCTGATGATCCCTAAGTTCCCTCTTGATGCTGACCTTGTAAGATATTTGTCCACATGACGTGACTCTCATGGCGGAATCTCAGGCACCATTACTGGGGTGGGCAGGAGGTATTTTGGAGAAGGCCCTGCCTAGCGCTTTCTGCTGCCTTCCCCACAGGACAGGTTGAGCTGGCCCTGTAGTCTTTTTGAATATCTGCCTGTGCATATGGCTTTGGTAGAGAGGAAGGGAGCGGGAGCTAGAATTACCCTGGCTGGGTTTCCCAGCCTTCTCGTTGGTCAGCAGAGAGCCTCTCCTAGACAATCTCTCTTCTCCCCACCCTGAGACCCCCTTCCCCAGCTGCCAGCAGAAGCCCCATTTTCTGACCTGCTTCCTGCATGAGCTGTCACTCATTTTCTGTCCCATGTGGCTCCAGTGTTGGGCAGGAAATACGGGACTGTGGGGGCTTCAGATTCAGGCAGGGCGGGTAAGGGGATGTCACCAGGTCCAGTTTCTCATAGAAGAGGGGGAGGATGGAGCCTCTAAAAAGCAAATCAGACTTTAACATGGAAGAGAAACGCTGATGAGCACCAGCCAAACCACTTTATGATGCTCAAAGCACATGTCTTCTTCCCACCTCAGGCTAGAATACAAGAGGTTTCTTTCTGCCATCTCAGTCTTGGCAGGTACCAGGCTCCCGAGAAGCTGTGTGAAGAAAATCCCTCACTGCCACATTGGCCAAATGGAATGGGGAAATGGCACAGGAAGACACTGGCCTGTGCAAAGTCCCTGGGGTAGAAGGAAAAATGAGTCAAGAACCTGAACAGAGGTCGATGTAGCAAAGAGCAGAGGGAGAGAGGCGAGGCCTGGGTCCACACTGTGAAGGTGCAGAGCGGGCCTGGCCTCTACTTTAATGAGCAGGAGAGATGGCCCGAGGCCATGACAAGGGCCAGAGTGAACTTGGCAGAGGGACACTAGAGTTTGGGAAGATTTGAGGGAACGGCACCATCTTCC